>OZ005669.1:9427645-9804717 GCA_963930725.1 Candelabrum cocksii
TGCAAGCTGTGCATGCCACCTTGGAGCAATGGTGATCGTCGGTAATGGCGTGAAGACAGTTTAACATACATTGAAGCTCCTATATCCAAGAAATATTTTGTTATCCTCGAAAGTTCTCGTGGTACATAATTTTCTTATTAGAAAGAAAAATTTATGTTTGATGTAAACAAATCTCTGTTTTATTTGTTAAAATTTCAATGTTTAGAGAAAATAAACTGCACGAAAACCGAAAATCGCGAAAGTTTATCCCACGCCAAATCAACTTTCTCCCCGTAAAGTAAATCGAGCGGCTGGAGTAACTGAGTCAGATTAACTGGCACCAACACAACATGAACATTATGTTGTTCCTGTGCAAAACAAGAAAAAGAAGAAAGCTACAGTTACAGTGACACAAAACGATCCCCAAGACATTTTTCCAGCGGGTGCTAATAGAAAGGCAAACAAGGATAAGAAAGAAGAATAACAACAGAGTGTTATAACTATTGATTAGTTTTATTTTATAATCATTATATACCAGATATATATTTCTCCACGCCAAAATTAGTATGAATAAAAGGTATATAATTTTCTTTGCAATGTGAATTTGAAAGTCGATATTGTTTAA
Source organism: Candelabrum cocksii (assembly GCA_963930725.1). Lineage (NCBI taxonomy): Eukaryota > Metazoa > Cnidaria > Hydrozoa > Anthoathecata > Candelabridae > Candelabrum > Candelabrum cocksii. The sequence continues at coordinate 9,428,250 of OZ005669.1, forward strand.
CACCAAAGTTCTGAAGAATTGGTGAAAGCACTAAAACTAAGTAATAACACTAATTGTATTGAAGAAAAGAAAGGGGAAAAAAGGAGAGAGAAAATAATATAGTAGTCAAGGTGGATAAAAAACAATTTATCTGTCAAAGACTTTGCTTTGCTTTTGTTAACACTGGTTTCGTTTTCTATGTCTACTTCCAGTCTGCCATGTTTGTTTTGATTGATATTTTCCTTCCCTTTGAAATGAGTGCGCATTTTTCTCCGAATGGGAGGTTTCAGACAACTCAGCACTCATTTTATCATTTTTCCTTACAGCACTTATAATTTTTCACATCAATATAATACACCTATCCGCGCTTGCACTGCGGGCAGCCGAAAAGCACGGATAAAAGAGTCTGGGCGCTAACTATGGAGGTCGAAACAAAATCGAAATCACAATAAACAGCAAATGAATCCTACTAAATGAAGTCTACTTCAGGCAAATGAACGCATGTTACAAGTTTCAGTCGTCATAAAGCAATAAATCTTTTCACTTAAAATTCTGTACATTTTTAAATACTTTCTTTAGTTACTTCTTTTCACTACAATGAGATCATTTTTTAATTTTAATGGTCTAAATTTATCAAAACCAATAAACTTTTTTTATTATAAGAAACCCAGTTTCTTATGATTGAAGGGTCAAATTGGGCAAAATAATAAGAAACTTCTCTTCTTTTCAAGGGCAAAAGAAACTAGAAACAGATAAAGTTAAGATTTTGACAATTTTTTACTCACCAGTTTTAAAAAATAATAAAGTGGAGTGGTTGCCACTTATGTAGTACACATACCATATCATTATCATAAAAACTAATAAAATTTCAGTTATATATATATAAAGAAGATTTTCTTCCGAAACAATAAAGTTTCGAGAGAGGACAGTAGTTCAAAATGTCAAAAAACCTTCAAATAATTACGAACCTACCATATTAATGATAGAATATATTATTTGACTGTAAAAAACAACAAATCAAATTTAAGTTATCAACCATCCAATCACATGTAAAAAAATCACTATCATTAATGACAAATCGGTCTGAGCATCATCCTGGGTAAGCATCTGATAAAAATGTTATAAATCCATTTGGCGAAATTCCAATAAAAAATTTGAAGGTGTTGTGATGCTTGTAATCGCTTCATGTTGCAGCCTGGCAATACACGGACATTGGTCTCTCGATAAACACCTCAGAACAGTCAATTATCACTCAAGACTTTTTAAAATGTTCAGGCATCATATGCTGATAGATGGGTTTGCGTGGGAGCCAAACAACTAATGCTCCACCCAGAACTGTTGATAGCAGCCTGATCATTGTGATAAAGGTGTTTGAGCAGACGGTTGTGGAAATTCCAAATTGAAATTTTGAAAATTCCAAAGATTCAAATGGGAGGCAAGCTCCCATTTAGTGTTTGAAGATGTTTTCCTTCTCAATAATTGCACCAATTTACGTCTATCTCTACAGTTTCTAAGTGTGCTAGGAAAACAAAACAGCTTGAAAGGTACTTCACAATAACAGTTCTTTTTTAAAATTCCAACATGTTTCTCACATGATTCAGCTTTCCACTTGTTGAGTTTGTAGGTAGTGTTGGAACATCCAATAACAGCACAATTATCTTTTGGCATTTTTTCTTATTCTTATCGTAATTAGATATCTTTTCTTGCCAACTTGTCAGTCTTCTCAATATAATTTTGACTGAGGTTTGTGACAAAGTTCCCCAGACATTTCTTTTCGATTGTTGAAACACATCGCGAAGAATTCTCCAATGCAGTAGCGTCATTCGAGTCATAACATTGAATTTTCCGGGGGACATGTTTCGAATTTTTTTGTCAAAATGTACAAAGATAGATCTATAGAAAATATGTCCCCGCGAAAAATCGAAAAACGCAAATGCGCGAAATTAAATCCCCGTGAAAAAGCGCAAATCCGCAAAATTAAATCCCCGCGAAAAATCGAAGATAAGCCAATCCGCGAAATAAATAAAAATATTTCGCGGATGGGCTCAATCGCGAAAATATCTCCCCGTGAAAATTTGTCCCTTTAAAGTAATGTTTGTCCTCTCACTGGGGTTGTAATTCAATTCAAACCTCACAATTGTGGGAAGTTAGCGCAAGATGTTGGGTGTAACTGTTGAGGTGGGCGCAACTCCTACCACCAACATCCATACTTTATCGACATGGTACTCATTTGCTGAGTCGGTGAGACCGGGAGGATTTGAACTTGCAACCTCAGAAATCCGAAATTGCAAGAGCTCTACCAACTGAACCATCCCAACCTAAAAGCTAGAGCTAAAAAGATTCGAAGAATAAGAAAAGAAGAAAGAAGTTGTCCTGTTGAAAGAGTGAGAAGAAGCTAAAGCAATAAATCTCGTCTCCGAAGAACATTGGCATTACCATACTTAACATTGTTACAGAGGTGAATGTTAACCCTCTTGGAGGGGATAAGTGGGAACCCTAATATTTAGATACTAATCCTCACTTGCTCCCCAAGATCAATTTTAATTTGTTCCTTATCCCATAGTAATAATGTAAAGAAAGTGATACAATATAAAAATTGTCATCATAATCATCATTGAATGTTTCAGGTTAAAAAAATGGGTAAAACTACACCGACTGAATAGTAAAAACAATTTCTAAGGACCTCCAAAGTTATGCTTTATCTTTAATGTATTTTTAGTCAATAAATGTTTGAGCTAAAACGATACAAAAAAAAGAATAGGTTAACAATAAACTCAAATACACACACATCCCTTCCAGCTTTGAGAAACAGCAAAGCCTTATAACTAAATGTCCATAGTGTCCATAATATAGTCCTTATGCCATGATAGTGGCTTTCGGTCATGAAATGGTCGCAGGGATGCAACATCTCAAACGATATCGTCTTTCATCGTTGTACCATCTTTGCTCGTAGACGGAGCGGAGGTGAACAATGCAACTCTTTCTGTGATTGTGACTGTTGCAATGACTGCTCTGGCTGTAAAATAGTGTTGCCAGTAACAATGTGATCTAGCATTGAATGACGTGATGATGGTGCAGAGGAGTGATGGCACTGATGTTGTAGTTGAGGGTCGAGACTCCTTTGGACTGGCGGCACAGATTGTTGATCGTGTGCTTGTTGCTGTGGTTGTGAAGTGAGATTGATCGGTTGATCACTGGCTGGTAGGTATGTGGCTGATGTTGAAGTTCTGCAAGTAGTTTGATTCGTCTCAAATATCTCCGATTTGTAAGAGTTAGGCGGTCAGAACCCTCTACTTTAATGATGTATTGATCATTCCCATTTATTTGCACAACTTTACCCGTTTTATCCCATTTCTTTGGGAACTTACCATGTTTTGGATTGGTTTTGGCAGGCATCGCCAGCTTGTAGGTGTGGGAGGTTTCTGGTATTTGCTGCCAATGCCTCTGTTTGACGAGCAAATCATGTCCTTAGTGTATCACCACTCCTGCTGCTACTGGTGGCTTATGTCATTGGCTTTCCCCACCAGGCAGGATGCTCCAGGTATCCTTTCTTTCTTTATGGCAAAGGAGAGAAAGGTGAAACTTCCAATACCCAGGACTCTGTTGAGTCATAGGCACTGCCTCTCCTGTGTATTTCCTTCTAACAAAAAATAATTGGCAATTGACAGGTAGTTGATCATATGATTTAATTGCTCCTATTTGTGCTTTGGTTATTTTTGATGAAATACGGCGTTGTTTATTTATAACTACTCACTAAACAACTTTGTGATAGTCTCAAACCCAGAACATTTCGGTTAAGAGCCGAACACCATTACCATGGCGCTATTGTTGGATAAAAGTGATCGCTTCGATTTTGTTGAGAGAAGAACTGATAGCAGTAATGATTTTGTTTTCCATTTTATCTTCCATCTCACCTTGGATGATGTTGATTTGGTCAGTGGGAGTTCTGAGAAGCCATTCTCCTTCAGCTGATTCTGATGTAGACTCTGCAGGGTTTCATGATGCAGCATCGGAAGCGGGGATGCTCTTGCCTGGAACGTGAATGATTTCAAAACGGCATGACAAGGTTCATTGCTTTAGGCGAAAAATTCTGCTGTTTGATATCTCATCAAGTGATCGATCACCAAAGATCTTGACCAGAGGTTTGTGATCTGTCGCAACTATAAACTCATCGCAGCCAAGAGTGAAGAATCTGGAGTCCTCGAGAATCCAGGCGAACGCAAGGGCTTCACCCTCAATGGGAGCATAACACTGTTCAGTGGACCTCCAAAATCGTGACCAGGCCAGTGTGATCTTCCATCCTTTATCACAGCAGTCAGGTGTTGAAGAGTCACATTCACAGTATTTTTGTCGCAACCAGTAGCCAATACCAGTCTTTGACCAATCAGAAGTTAGGCATGTCCTTCGACAATGGTAAAAAATTCTGACTCCATGCTTTATGGCTTCCACGAATTAAATTTTTAATCTGTTGAAAGAGTCATCTAATTCCTCTGTCGATGTAAAGCGTGTCTTTGGGCTGAGAAGAGGCTTGAACGGCGCTATGATAGTAGTTAGTTTGTTGTAATGTGATACTTGATTCACCAAACCGAACCATGCACTAATATCAGATCATACATGATATTCAATCATACGCCACCAATGCTGCTCCAGATCTCCGTCCCAGAGGACGATATCATCTACACACTTAGTTTTTATTTGTACTTCAGCAATTATTCGATCATAGTGGTGTGTATACCCATCTCTGCTTGCCAAGTAGCCTTGTGGAGCGACGCAGTATCGATATCTACCAAATTCAGGTATGAATGTCAGCAAGTTACGGTCTTCTTTACGAAACGGTACCGAATGATAGACATTCCAGGCATCTGTGACTGAGCGATATGTGTCATGCAGTATAGCACGTGCTTGGTTGAATGGTGGCACTGTATGATGAGTATTGCAAAGACAATGACGGTTCAAGGATTGAAAATCAACAACTCGTCTTGGGCAACCACGTGGTTGGTTTGTTTGGCTCAACCTTTTCAATAGCACCCAATGCAACATATGCATCTAACTGATTTTTAGCTTCATCTCGCCAGTGTGATATGTGATAAATTTTCATGGGGATTAAATTTTGCGGATTTCACTGATATTGGCCTAATCCGCAAAATTAAGTCCCCGCGAAAATCTGGAAAGTAGCAATCCGCGAAAATTTTTGAATAAATGTCTGATCCATAAAATGTTTATAAGAAAGTTTCTGAAAATTTTCCAGTCAAAATTTCCACTATTTATTTATTTTATTTAAATAATCTTTATACAGGATGATTTTACTAAATAAACTGTTCTTCCTACAAGTCCTGGTAATAGTCCGGTCGTTGAACCGGACCACTATAACCCAGCCAAAAATGATAACAAGCTGAAATTTGGCAAAGATGTTCTTTGATATATGTAGAGTAACCAAAAAAAATCCCCATCGATTCTAGCCCGGGATCACCTTCAAATTCATAATGGTGGTAATAGCAAAAATTAATAAAATTATCGAAAAAGGCCAAAAATTAGTATCAACCAAAACAGGTGAATTTGGGTTCATTTTAAAGATAATTTAATCCTGGTCATTTTTTTATAAACAAGGAAGGTCAAAAAATGAAATTAGGGTCGTCTAGAGGGATTGGAAAGAACATGAAACAGGCGAACATATGAAACGTACATGTATGCTAAGTCTCTAAACAAAGTATCTTTTCTCCATATGACTCTGTGGAGAAGTGCACCGCCATCTAATACGTATACAGATGTTTGCTCTATTTCTTCCTTTCCATTGGCATCATTGACTTTCATAATTGCTTTACGGAGAGATGGTTTATCCGGCTTCCTCATCAGACCATCTTTAAAAAGAGATGGGGGGGAAGGGCGAAATTTCATAATCAAAATATTTCTCCACATCCTCTTCACGCTGAGCCATAGCAGTCAGACGTGTAAACAGAATAGTAGGGTTGATGATTTCTCTACTGTCGCCAATCTTGATATTGTTGATTAATGACTCGAGAGATTTGAAGTGATCTTTTCGTTTTATAGTTGCTGTAGCTATTATTTCTCCATCAAGCTTCTTGTGAATATCTTCTCCTAACTTCTCAGATTCTTCACAGTTGACTGCATCCTTTCCAACAACTGAAGTCAGCCCGGTTGACAGTGATTGTAGGTTTTCATTGCTGTAAATGAAAGGATTACGTTCTTCCAACCAACTTTTGAACTTTTCGTAATCATAAGTATCTTTGCATCGTCTTGCTTATGTCACGTCAACGTGTTGCTCGCTTGATTTGACCGTCAAACCAGTCAAGTCCACTACAATTACAATCTTTTTTTTGTTTTACTTTGGAAGCAAAATCAAATCAGGTTTCAATTTCTTTCAATCTTAATTAATAAGGTCTGAAACTAAAAATTAAAATTTAAACCAAACAACACTTTTGATAACTATTGGCTTACCTTTTAACTCAATATATAAATGCTAATTTAACATATAGTAATGACCACCTTCCTCTTCCATTTACATGATCTGCTTAGTATTTTTCTCAACGTTTACTTTTTTATCTAAAAAAAATCAACAAATCACGAGATAACTTTAAACAAAAACATGCGCAAATAAAAAACAAAACATTCCAAGTAAATGCACATTTATCCAGGAAAATCAAATATCTCAATGCAGCAGCTTCATTCTTAAACGTGTTTTATACCTTAAAAATGATCAGAATTAAATTACCTTATTATATATTATATAAATTAACTGTATAAATTAACCAATTAATATTATCATAGAAATTAACCCGCCATCTAATTAACGCGGTTTTTTAAAATTCACGTTAATTTCATATAGCATAATTTCTTAACAGAAAATACAAAAAAGTCCTTGAAAAAGTCTGTTTTCATGTTCTTTCCAATCCCTCTAGACGACCCTCTGTTCATTTTTTGACCTTTTTTGTCTATAAAAAAATGATGACCAGGATTAAATTATCTTTAAAATGAACCCAAATCCACCTGTTTTGGTTCATATTAATTTTTGGCCTTTTTCAATAATTTTATTAATTTTTGCTATTACCGCCATTATGAATTTGAAGGTGATCCCGGCCTAGAATCGATGGGGATTTTTTTTGGGTTATTCTACATATATCAAATAACATTTTTGCCAAATTTCAGCTTGTTATCGTTTTTGGCTGGGTTACAGTGCTCATCGACCGGACTATAAGTACTTCATACTTCGTACTCAATTTCCCTGTTTTTACTTGATGCTTTGCCTTTCAGAACCCTGCTCTTCAAAAGGACATTTTACTTCCTTCTAATGACTACTGACCACTTGTGAGTTTCATAAATTAACATTTTTTTTCAAGAATAAGAACTTTCCAACGATACTAAAGGCGACACAAGAGTGTTTCCTTGGCCAGAATTCGCCTATAAAAGTTCATTTTTTGGAGACTTTTTGACGTGGCTTTGACATGGCTTTTTGTTGTGAAAACGAATCGAGAGCCAATTTAGCCGGTTTAAGAAAATATTCAAAAACGGTCAAATGCGAAAATAAGGGGCTTTACCATTTTGCGCTCCAACCCACTTCAGGCCACTCCCACTTATTTTCATTCATTTTTGATTCATTAAGTTACATTTTAGCTTTTCATTTGAGCACAAAATGGTAAAGCCCGAAAATAAGTCCCCTTGAAATATTTGGAAGTGGCTCATCCGCGAAAATAAATCCCAATTTCGCGGATGAGCTCAACCGTGAAATTTAATACCCGTGAAAATTTATCATATTAAAGTATTGGTATTGGTGCTGGGGTATGGACAGTAGTCGGTGTGGCTGTTGGGTCAATGGTGATGTTGATAGGTGGCCGAGTCATCATCGGGAGTGGTTGGTGGGGACATTGGTTAAATGTTGATTTTGAATACCTTCCAAGTAGCCATTGTTTCATTTTCTCATTTTTTTCTTCTGTGATATCAAATGGTAGTTTCTCTGGACGAGCAGGTGGTAACTTTCTTCTTAGACATTCACAAATGGCTTTAACGGACTGATCACGTATTTGTGATAAATCTTTGGCTGACCCTGAGTGGGTCAATGCATCTGACAGTGAAGCACCCACCCGTATGGGCCATCAAATATATGATGTTCAAGCGTGACTTGGTTCTACAATTTTCTTGTCGGAACTTGCGAGGAAGCATGTGCATGTCCACATTATGGCACCAATAACGTCGAAGATGGCACCATTGCTGTTGGCTTTGGCGTCAAAGTTGCCCGTTGGATTTTTGTGGGTCTTCTTCCAGCATTTAATACAGTGCGTGAACTCTTCAGACTTGCCTCTACGTATCTTGAACTTCATTATCACTTTGTTGCACATCTTACAGTTTGTTTTCATCTGAAGGTTCGGATCAGTTTCCTTCAAGGTTCTCAGATTAGTTTGTTGTTGGTGAACTGCTACATTGAAGTCTTCTGTTGCTTTAGAGGACATGGCACATGGACAATAGCTCAGTTTTGCGTAAACTTTCAGCAGTTGATATCCCTGCAATTCTCTTAATAGCATATAGCAATGTAGCTTCATCAACAGTCATAACATTGTCTGTGGATTTCAACAAATCAACTTCTAAATCATTATCACAGCATTATTGCCACCTGTCCATTTGGAATCTCTGTGCCTTGCTTAAAAAGATCCCATCGCTTTAAAAATGTGTACCATTTTTCATCAGAGGAACCTCTTGATACTGTCGGACGTAAAATCTTTGGAGCTTTCTGTTTTGAGGAGCCAGCTGTTTTACCACCCTGTTGGTGCACGAGGGTGTGGATGTTTAGCTGAGCAGCTGCTAGAATAGCGTCTATATCTTCTGTTGTGAAATCACAATCCAGAATGGGACAGTTGATTACAGGCATCATCTATCGTGCATATGAGCTCAAACATGCAAAGTTATGCTTTATTTTAATGTATTTTTAGTCAATAAATGTTTGAGCTAAAACGCTACAAAATAAAAGAATAGGTTAACAATAAACTCAAATACACACACAGAACCGAATGCATGAAAAATTGACTGAGATTTTTGAAGTAAACTGCAAAATGTAAACAATCTAAAATAATGGTGAAAAATGTGTTGGTTTTTGCAATGGAGCAAATTATGTGAGATGTGTGTTTTTTACTTGCCTTGACCCAGTGAAGAATAAGGAAAGATATAGATAATTAGTGAAGGATATTTATAATATAGATATTTAACTCCAAATAGTTCAATTTAAAGATACACAGTCTGATTGATATCATATGTGTAAGAATGTACGGACGTTTAAAAATATTTTGTTTTATTGATCAATGTGTTTTACAAGAAAATCTCTCATTTTTTGTACTTTATTCTCAGAAAATTTCTTGAGAAGAAAATTAACTTTTCTTGATTTTGTGGGAATTTACTTTCGCGAATGAAGGAATATTATGCATTTTGCGGGAATTTAATTTTGCGAATGGCCAAAACTGATATCTTTTTTTTGTTTCTTTTTTGGAAAAGACAGTCAAAATTCAGCATTTTAGTTTGTTTATTAACCACATTTTTTTGTTTTTCACACCTTGAAAACATGTTATATATAATACTAACATAACTCTAAAGAAATACTAAGAAATACTAATTATATTTTTCATGATATCGAATTTTCAATGTCTTCAAAAATATCGAAAACGTTACGATGATCATCTTCCTGCTCATAAATATCTTCATCATTGTCGCTATCACTCTCATAAAAATCAAATGCAGGGTTAACAAAAGCCTCTCTTTCTTCCTCATTGATTTCCGCCGTGTTCATGTTGTTCTTGTGCGTGACGTTGCCATTCTACGCTTGAAAACTTACAACGAACGCAATATCTTTGGTGATCATAATAGGGAAAAACTGAAAATGATCGGAAAAATCGAAAAAGAGCTAGAATTTAATTTTGCGAAAAAAGAAAAGGTTTTTTTGCGGGAATTAAATTTCGCGAATCGAGGGAAAAACCTTTTTCGCGGGAATTTAACTTCACGAATGAAGGGTCAATTTGCGAAATTTTCTTCCCACAAAGTTTTCTGCCATTAAAGTATATATTAAAATTATTTTTAAAAAAACAATGACTAACATGGTGTATACTTTTTAATCCGATAGTTGTACAACTAGAACTAATATTGTTTGTGGCTTAAAACTTACAGCCTTGCTATAAGGTATATTGTGTTTAATTCTTGAGTGGCCCCCTTTTCCTTTTGCGCTTACAAAAAAGTTGTTTGTACTCTTGAAATGTAGCTGTGTGAATCAATGTTATGAAAAAACACTATTCAATTTTATTGCATTGCGTTGTAATAGATATTAACAATTGCTGTATTGTTCTATTGACTGCATTGACTTTATTAACATCATTTAAAAGTAAGTATTTTCACCACAATACAACTACTGCAATGTTTTTACAGGAGAAAAAACAGTTTAATGTACACTTGATGGGACATTGTTTCATGAAATTCTTGCATCTAAATCTGTTTTTATCTTATGTGTGATTCTATTGTGTGTTAATATATATACACACCATTTGTGGTTATGAAAACTCTGTGATGTCATTAGTCAGTGATACTCATGTGCTTAAGAGACATTTTCTGTAAGAATCAGACAGTTTTTGAAAATTTCTTTACTGACCATCTCAGATATTCTATATTTTCATGTATTATGTTCAGTTTATAGGTAAAAGAACAAATGCAAAATTTGAGTACCTAATTTCTAGTAGTTTCTGAGAAATCGTACCTCAAAGATTAGCCGTATTTCAGCTGAAGTAGGTAAACAAAGCAAAAATTAGTTTTTCAACGTGATTTTTTTACTAAGGCTACATTTCTCCATGTGTTTCTTTATGAGAACTTATTTTATGACCTAAACAATAACCATTTAAGAAAAAAAAATTGTGGACAGATGATGCCGTCTCTAAAAATCATAGTCTGAAACCACTACAAAATCAAATTCCAAGCATTTTTAGACCCCAAAATCTTGGCAAGGCTTCATTTCTCCACAAAACTTTTTCCATATTCTGAAAGTGTCATGGGAATACTTGGAAAAGTACAAAATATCTCATGGAAAAACATTGGCCTCTCTTGAAAGAAACAAAAGTCAAAGTTAAATTATTTTGCATTTTCAGTAATACAAAATTGCAAAAAACTGGCTTCGCCCTCAATTTCTGAAAAAAACCTTTTTAACATTCTAAAGTTAGTCTAACACATTTTTGAAAAATATACTAATCGAGGCTTTAAAACTCACATTTAATATCTAGTGTTTTTTATATATAAAGCTTTTCATTTGCCATATAGAAACAAAAAATGATCATTTATTCTGAATTAAAACTTTTTAGTTCAGAATATGGTCATTTTTTAGCTTAAAAATAGAAAATGATATTTAGAATAACAACTTTGTCTAAGCTTTAAATATGAAAACACTAGATATTTAGTGTGAGTTTTAAAGCCTTGATTAGTATATTACATTCATTCCGGTCAACGGAAAAAAAGTCACAGGAAAAAAAGTCACAATAAATAAAATTATTTAAAAGAAGTATGTTGGAATGCACATTTTTACAACATTTTTTTCATGTTTTTCATGTTTTTTCAGGCTTTGTTTACCTATTTCAGCTGAAATATGGCTAATCTTTGAGGTACGATTTCTCAGAAACTACTAGGAATTAGGTACTCAAATTTTGCATTTGTTCTTTTACCTATAAAATGAACATAATACATGAAAATAAAGAAAATCTGAGATGGTCACTAAAGTAAGCTGTCTGATTCTTACAGAATATGGCTCTTAAATTTAAATGTAATTGCCATTGGAAGATGAAAGGACAAGCAATCAATTGAAACAGATCACTTTATCAACATTAATTGAAATTACAATATTTGTCATTTTTTCAGATATTGAAAAAAAAATTCCTATATTATACTATCAATAAGACCCGTGCAAAATGCACTCATTACTTCTATGACAAAGAAAACCGTGAATTTGCCTTTCTGTGTTTGTATAAAAATACATCTATAATGTATTAGTCCATGAGATAGCACCCACATTTTGGAATATGGTGCAAAATTTACTAGTCAGGATTTTTATGTACCAAAAGTTTGGAACGTTTATGTAGAATACGAATTTCGATGTTACCATCTATGATTTGGTCATGTTTGGTCTGTATTTTACGCAGAGCAACATGGTCCATTTCCTTTTTTGGAAACAATGTATCAAATGTCATGGGCGAACAACCTTCTCTACGGAATGGCTATCAAAACAATAATTTTGAAAATTAAACTAAACTGAAACAAAAAAGCATGTAAAAACCTAAAAATGTGAAAATTAAATTTTATTGTATAATTTACAGACAAGAAATGTCAAAATTATTCTATTTTTACAAAATTTTATGGAAACTTTACAGATATTTTTATTGCAATTCAACTTTGACAGGGGCGTTGTATGTCAAACTTTCACAAATTTTATGTAGGCTACGAATTTGATGTTATCTTCTATGATTTGGTCATTTTTGGTCTGTATTTTACATAAAGTTAATCTGTTATCCGGCGATAGCGTAATGGTTGGCATTCGGTTCTTAACCAAAAGGTTCTGGGTTCAAGGGTGTACAGATGTTTTGAAATTGGCTGTTTTGAAATTGACGATTAGAAACTGACGGTTCGAAACAATATTGTCTTTTTTTAATTCTTTTAATGTTCGAAACAATTTTGTTTAAACGTTTTTTAAACTTCTATTACCGTTTTTTTAAATTTGCGAATTCGAGGAGTCACAAATCAATCAAGTGGTTTTTCTTGGAACGTTATTACGATTGCCTTTAGGCGGCCACGCGATATGCATTTGAAGTGTTTCCGCACAGTCATGTGACGGAGCTTGTGTGTATTTGTTCAATATAAATTTTGTGATGAGCTCTCTGATATGAATGATTAGTAAATGAAATTGTACGTATTGAAGTCCTGAGACGCAATGACGAAAATAAACGCTCTATTATCTACTCTATTTCTTATAGACCTCCAAATAAACCGTTGAAATCTATTTATTCATTTCTCTCCGGATATTTTTAAAGCTGCGATAAAAAATTTAGTTATTTTGTTGGCGACTTCAACCCCAACTTGAATTGTTTGAATTACGTAACAAACACCAAAGTAAATTGCTTTCAACACATATCATTCTCCTACGCCACGTGTAATTACACGTGCACCGAGGGCGACAAGAACATCTGATCTGTAAATTGTATATTTCGGACCATTTTACGATTTCTTCTATAAATAATAAATCTCAATATGAAACAAAAATTTGCAAAACAGCTATGTTTATGTATGTGTAAGTGAAACAGTAGTATAAATTTGTAATGTTTATTTATTTTTAAATAAAAACATCTCTATAGGCAAATTTAAAAAAAATTGGATTCTAATCGTAAATGAAAAATCTTTTAATATTGTTTCAAATCGTCAATTTAGAAACGTCCAGTTTCGAAATGTAGTGGAATCGGGTTCGAGACCATGCTATCACAAAGTTGTTATAATATAAATAAACAACACCGTATTTCATCAAAAATAATTGTAGCACAAATGGCAGCAATTAAATACGCTAAAACTCTGGGTTGAGGTCTTTATGATAAAGCTTAATGAGCGTTCTGGAAGCCTCGTTAAAAAACAAACAAACAAAGTAAGATTGTATCGTCCTACACGTTTTTTTTTTTTTTGTAAGAAACCAGTCTATAAGAAACCGTAGGCTCCGGTTTGCCAAAATTAAGAAACTTTTCTAGAGTAAAGAAACTTTTGTCAACAATGAGAAATAGCCTCAGTTATTCTTAGTATATGTATATATACATTAACAACGAAAAATTTGGGTGAAATTTTTTTCCGTCATTCATTGCGTCGATTAAAAAAGTTCAACAATCAACACATTCAGAAAAATTAAATTAATTCAAAGGTAAAATTTAAGAAATTTTTGAGGGTCAGAACAAATAAATTAAAAAACTTTTGAGCCTCAAAATAGCCAAATTTTAAGACACTCGAGGCTCAGTCCATTGCTTGGGTTTCTTATAAAAAAACAACAACGTGTATTGTCAAAAAGTACAAAATATATAAGTTCTCCTAAGTACAACCTCTTCTATTAAAATAGTTTAGTCAAGTCAACTTTGTCGAGAAGTAAACTAAGTTGAAATCAAACTTTAGAAATTGAAATTTCACTATGAATTTTACAGGCCAGGAAATGTCAAACTTACTAATTTTTACAAAATTTTGCAGAAGCTGTTGAAATATTTCATCAAAGATAAGACTTCAGCAGACTTGTCTTTGGTTTGCATCTTTATAAACAAAATAAATAGGTAACTATGAAACATAACATAAATTAAATTTGAATTATCATTGCTTCCGTTGCTTTCATCAACGTTCGAAGGTTCATCCTCTTGTACATTTGAACGCTTATTCAAGGCATTACGGTATTTGAAAACTCCAAGAGGGTGTTTTTCAGTCAGTCCATTGGTCACTTCCAGTCAATCTGTCTGTGAATAAGAAAGTCAATAAGTCAATCATCTAATTTCGAAAGTAGTTTGATTTGTCACTGGATGTTTCTGCAAACATGAATTTTGAAATATAAGATATTATAATCACTGTGCACAGTGCGACATTTTGAATTCTGAATATTACTTGAGTGTTCTTCACTATAATCCAAGTCAACTTCACACTTTAAAAACAAGGGAAAAAAGTCGATCAAAAATTAAAAATAGCAAAAATCAAACAATATGCTGTCAATATGACGCCATGACGAAGGTTTCAGATATCGGTAGTTGGAAATTTGAATTCCTTGACCAATTTCCTATAAGATTCACTACTTAAATATTTAAAATAATATTTCATTCTTGGTTTTAGACATAAAAAGCTAAAACTCGTATATGACAGAAACAGGCATTTGAACTAAATAACCCCTTGGACGTTTTTGCCTGTAACTCTTTTTGCCCAAAAGATACAGTTTGATACAGTTCATTTTCAGAAAGCTGATAAATTTTTTTTTAAAATATCTAATATGAAAATAAGACCATTTTTAGCTGAACTTCTACAGGACTAATATACATTGCTTTTATCTTACTTAGAAAACATGTATTGGCCCGGGCAATGTTGTGGGTACTTCTGCTAGTATATATACGTGTCTACACAGGAACTTTACTTTATATTCATAGATATATAATATTTATTTCCTTCTTCCCCCATTTTAAAGATCTTTTTCCATTGTTTTTAATTTTCACCACTGTTGTCTTTTTTTTCTAGTGAACTATGAATTATCAACCATTAAATTACTTAAACGTCATACAATGTAACCAAGTGTATACCTAACTTAGTTAAAAAATGATCTGTGACATTATGCCAACCCTCTCCGAAGATGGAGATACAATTGGAGATGGGAATCTCGAAGATAACAACTTTGAGCAGCTGATGGTGAACATGCTGGATGAGCGAGACAAGTTAATGGAGACATTGAGAGAAACACAAGATACACTAAGCAGTACCAAACATTTGTTGAAAGATGTTGAACTGGAAAGAAATACACTATTGCATGAGTTTGATTTAATTCTCACCAAGGTTTGTGTTTATATATCTTGTCTTTCTGTGTTTATATAAAAATACATATATATATATACAGCGCATAAAATAAGGGAGATCACCAATCAGCATAAACCACGCACAGATCACCTGGATTTTGAAAACAGCGATCTTTTTTATCGCAAAAATTCATTGTGTACTTTTGATCAATACTAGCATTAGCTTTGGCTAGTAACCTGTCTAGGAGAAGGAAACTCTGAGAAATAACCTCTACTTTTAAGTAGGACAGGGTAGGGAGAACTCTTTAGCCTTGGTTGGTTCTCTGCCTAGTGATGGTGTCACGATGAAAATAGCTAGTTTCCTGACCTGCAAATCAGGTTGAACGTTAGGAAGGGCATCCAGTTCATAAAAACCTTGTTTTTAACGAAAAAACACAATTGTGTAAACGAGACCAGAACTTCATGTAAAGGTGTCGCACATGGTAGTGATGGTGTAAGGTGTAAGCATAACTTGACCGTCAACAAGTTATTGCATCAAAATCGTAATAGTTTAGATGAGAAAGTCAATTTTCGAGTTGGGACGCTTAATTTAGGTAGTCTTTATAAAAGGTCAGGAGAAGAGGCTGAAACAATTAGTAGAAGGCATATTGATTTATGTTGCATACAGGAAGTTAGATGGAAAGGAGCATCTATAAGGATGATTACAGGCAAAGAGAGTTCATTCAAGTTATTTTGGGTAGGAAATAGGGAAGGGACAGGAGGAGTGGAATATTCTTGGCTGAAAAATGGATTGATAAAGTAATAGATATAAATAAGGTTAATGACAGGATAATTATTATTAAGTTGATAGTGGGTAAGAATGTAGTTTCTGAACGGAAATCAAAAGTTTTATATGGCAGGGGAACCTTTAAATAAACGATTTCGAATGGAGACACTGACGCTCCAGAGGCGCTTAGCCAATTTAACGCAGGGCTACACCAGACATGAAAAAGAGTTTTTGCGACAAACGTCCCTAAGAGAAATAAAGATATATAATATATAGCTTAAATACGTCATCATTTGTTCTTAGAATCTACGTTTTCGTGCACAGGCGCTAGCTTATAAGATTTCTATCGCTTAGGTGATCTAAAAATTAAGGAAAACTCCACATTGCATTATGCATTTTTTGCGCTTAGGTGATCTAAAAATTAAGGAAAACTCCACATTGCAGTTACAATGCATTTTTTGAAACTTTAAAGGTTGATTTTTTCATAATCACACAGGTTTTTTGTTTCTGCTGTTAGTACACATAGTGGACTATTGAAAACAATTAATATCACCTTACCAAATTTGGGACCCAATCTGGAAAAGTGAGGCAAAAATTGCAACTTTTGACTTTTTGCCGGTTTTGAAGCAGTATCGTGCTCAGACCCTTTAAAAGAAATATTTGAATAATGTTTTTTTCTTTCCCCAAACATTATTCTTTACATTAATAATATTTTTAGAGTTTTGAAAGGACCCCCATGGAGAAATGAAGGCTTAAAGTCAGTTAAAATTGCACTTTGTTGCGTTTTCGAGAGCCTGTAGCTTTTTGCGCCCTTATGGTCACATGGTTTTCTTTTCAAATTTGAAAGTTTTCAAAGTATACTAATCAGCTTTTTAAAAAAAGTCATGTGATCTTAAGGGCGCAACCAGATATAAGACAATAAAGTTAGTAAAATCACAAATATTCATTTTCTTTGCGTTTTTCAAAAATGTTAAATTGGCCATATATCGGGCATTATTGATTTCTGGACCTTCAAATTTTGGAATTTTTTCTCCCTTATATAGTAGTATAACATATCCTAAGATGAAGTTAAAAAAAATTACTATCAGAATATAGCCAAACTGCCCCATTCTTACAGAAATTGGCTCTTAACTTAGAAGCTACAAGAGCTTCTTTTAAGTACCAAGGAGTGAAACTTTTTAATTCCCTTCCAGTCAAGGCTAGATTAGAAAATGATTTTAATGTTTTTAAAAAGAGCTTTTAGGACTTTTGGACTTTTAGCTTATCCTTAGTTTATCTCACACAGAGTTTCTCCCCAATTTCTACTCAGTAATTGGAATCCTATTTTATTCTATTAATACTCTTAATTTGTTTGTTTTCTCTAGACTTTTTATTCTACATGTGCTGGATTTTTCCTTTTTCCTTTTTTCAATTTTTAATATAATTTTACTGTAATTTTTATAACAACAATTTTTGACACAGGACGACCATGATAACAGCGTATTTATACTTTACAACTGAGGTTTATTTTTATCCTGTATAAATTTCGTTAATAATAATGATAATAATAATAATAATTTATCGCTTTTAAATGTTTTAATAGTTTTTAACAATTTTGTAATCCGCAAAATAAATTTATGTTGTTTGTGTCATCAAAACAAACTTTGTTCTCTCTGATTCAACCATCAAATCACTTCGCTTCTAAGGGTAACGCCTAGACCATCATCTTACTGCTTTTTTACTTAAGTTGTAGTGAGAACTTTTGAAAATCTTACTGACAAGAACACTGATATTATAGGTAATTATTCTTGTTCATTGTCGTTGTTTGAGTCCTGTTCATCCAACTTAAATTTCTACGGTATGTTAACACAAATCTGTTTGTAAATCACTGTGTGGTACAATTCAATCTTGATCTAACACAATTTTACTTCTTTACTTCTTTCAGTGTGATATAAAGAAAGAGGATCTACTTAAAAGGTTGTCAGCATTTGATACTGTAGACAATTCTTTAATCACCAATCTGCATCAACACAAAGGTGGTATAGCTGAAGTATGTTGATTGTTTCTTTAATTTTGGAACATTCTTTTGTTATGTTATTTTCTCAAATAGTTATATAATATTATCACTGTCCCTGTAAGTAAGATTTATTTGAATTTGACCCACACAGACTCCGAAAAAAAAACAAGAAGAAAATCAATGAATAGAAATGATCTCATGATCTACGATTTGATTTGATTTTATTGGTTGAAATAAACATGCTGTTTCTGTGTTCAAAATTTTGAAGATGGCTTAATAAGATGTGGTGGTCTGAAATTTGAATTATGGTTTTTTTAAAGGTTTGAAGGTTGTTATAGTGAGAATTCTTCATCATTTCCACTTATAAGTATGGATTTCAGGCCCTAAAATAAGAATTTAGAAGACGTCGGAGATGATTTCCGGCATCTTACGCCATCTCACCGGACATCAGATAATCACGGCGGACATGAGAAAAAAATTTTCCCGCTCGCCGACACGTACGCCAACCACGCGTACGTGTTTTTTTGCGTACGCCAGATGTTTTTTAACTTTTATGTAATGTACTTTTATGTACTAAAAGATTTTTTGGTTTTATAGACGTATTTCTATGACGTACGCATTTAGAAAAAAGTGGTTTCAGTTATAAAAATCTGAGCATGCTGTGTCTACATCCTAAACCCCTAATGACCTGGCGTGTCAAAGAAGCTGTCATATCGCAGTAACTATTTGGAACTATGCCACAAGTTACTCATCCCTAAAGAGACCAGTCACTACACTTAAGTTTAGATCCTAGACGATACATAACTACTTTTTCACTACGGCAGAGGGCGGACCAATGCTGGAATGGCATAAAGCAATCAGCACATTGGAGAGAAGCTTGTAATAAGATATAACATATATTAAGATAAGACATTTATGTTGTTAAAGTTAATATTAAATCATGCGGATAAAGTATGGTTATAGTTACGGAGGTGAAGGGTAACAAAGAACTTAGCTGAGTGATTAACGTTTTAAATATACGACGTACGTCATTATAATTTCTCTGTTTGTGATATGCTGAGACGAACTCAATTGCACTGAAACCAGCATGATTGATGGAAGTTATTGAAGATGACAAAATATCATTTTTCTCATTTTGTTTCTATATTTCACTACTCGAGCTTGCCTGAAAGTAGAGCGCTTGAATCGGTTTCTGGTGACTCTGGTCCATGGAGACATTCAGGTCAACGCCAAATCGATCGGTCGCATTTTATATGTCAGGGCATTGAATGTTAGCATGTGGAGAGAGAGCCGGCAACAGCTTGAGTAGTGATTAACAAACACATTGCAAGGAGACATAAAAATGTGGCAAGGGACAATGAATTAACTTTAAATGCACATGGCCTTGCAAAAATTCGCAAATCACTTTTGAAAAGTTAATTGGGACACTGCAGCGAGAATATACTAGACTAGCTATGTAACCCGTTAAAATGCTACTCATTAGTTCTATGAGAAAGAATATAACTGTGTTAGCCTGTTGTGTTAGCCTGTCTTAATGTAGGCCAAATGACAAATTATTCAGTGCAAAACATAAAAATATGTCTACGCGAAAACAGTAAAAATTGTATTCGCGTAGGCAACAATTTTAATAATGAGAAGACTGTGATATGTGCTGTGACATATTTTCACTAGCGAAATACAGCTTTAACAAGTTAAAATACAACTACTTCTTCAGTGATAACGATGTCTTCTTGAAATTAGGAAAAAGTGCGAAGTTAACCCGTTAAACCTAGCTGTCGTGTTTTTCTTCAGAGTCTACTGCATGTTTATTGATTTTGTGTCTTCATTGTTTTTGTAAACAAAACTGAATGTTTCTTTGTGGTTTGATCTTTTTTTCTTTCATGGAATGCAGCATAGTTCTTCTGCATTTGTTTGTCTTTAAGATGAATGAAACTTTTAAACAACTTGCAGTATTGCGTGCAGTAAACATGTCTGTCGGTTTTCTTTGAAAATTTTACATTTTTATATTTTACGTTACATAAGAAATTTTTTTAAATGTTTAATTGGTAACGTTAACTTTCCTGAAAATGAAAACAAACGTAGTTTTCTTAACATGATATTCTTACATGTAAAGTGATAAAATATAATATAAATCAATAAAGATGTGGCCATCACGGAAGAAAAAAAGTCATCGCTCGTGAAAATTAAAGCATGCGAGCGCCTAATCCCTCGCGATATTCGATGATGGCATGTAAAAGCACTTGCGAGTGCAATCGTTAGTTATTTTTCGATCAAGTTATTTTTAAACAGACAATGGTATTGACGTCACACTTGCGTAGCATTAGAATGTGCGCACCTGAAAATTTTTTTTTTGTACGATGTTTTCAAAAGATGTTTTACAAAAAGAAATAAATCAAACTGATAAACAATATAAAAAAATATAATATTTTAAACGATTTTATTTACAAAAACTAACAACAATGTATTTTTATTTTAATAACAGTTATTTACAAAGTTGAATTATTACACATCGGACATTATGTCCGATGTATAATGTGTATATACCGGACATCTATCGTTGAGTGCCGGACAATGTCCGATGTCCGGCACTTATTTTAGGGCCTGGATTTAATGTTTAAGAAGTGATTTCTGTAACTTAATGAGCTATGTTTTAGAGAAAAATTAAGTTTTGAATTTACTAACCTTTTCTAGCTGTTATTGTGTGATCTAACCAATACCAATACAGAGTTTAATATCTTTTAAAGTTAAAAATTTCTAAACAACATATTTAGATGGAAAATAAAATGACATCGTCATGAACCATAGTAGCTAGCTAATTGTTTACAATGTAAATATAGTTTTACACACTATCAATAAATCATTTCATTTCCGTATTCATTCAAATTATTACTTGAAATAGTTGTATTGATATTAAAAAGCAATAGTAATATTCTTCTTAGAGTACAACTTTCATGTATATACATTTATTTTCGGTCAGATGTTCCTATTTCAGATTGCCCTTTATTTTGTAAAGAAATTATATTTTTTACTTTGAAATGTTTGTTAGTAGTTTATCATTAAAATAACTATGTAATAAAATGTAATGTGTTAACATGGTTCACATTTTTTACATTATAATTAAGGAAAATTTGTTTAATTAGTCTTACTATTTTTAACCTGTGCAAATTGGTATAATCGTATCATATACTTTGTTAATGTATAGGCAGGGATTTTTAGGAGATGGAAACTTGGTTTGAAGAATAATTCCAAGAAGAATTTGACTAAGTGTATGCTTTGAATACAAGGTTATTATTATAAAAACATATTTTCAAAAAATGTTCATAACCTTTTAGGAATTTGTGTCAATTGCAAAAGAATTGGCACAGAATAAGTTACGTCTGACTGAGAAGAATGAAGAAATCTCTGAATTGAAAGCTGAACGCAACAATACAAAGGTTTGCAAATGTTAAACACTCAGTTTTCAAAATCATTTTTAAGCATGAACCTGTATTCATGGATATTCAATTTTTTATTTTTTATTGATGTATCTTGTATAGTTGGAAAATGTTTTCATTTTGCAGCTCTTACTTGAGCACTTAGAGAGTTTAGTGTCGCGACATGAACGTTCGTTACGGATGACGGTCGTAAAACGCCAAGCACAGTCGTCAGCTGGTGTTTCATCCGAAGTCGAAGTTCTTAAAGCACTGAAATCATTGTTTGAGCATCACAAAGCTCTTGATGAAAAGGTGAAGAGGGAGCAATGATGGGTGTAAAAGTTCTTATGATTGTATTGAAGCCTTGAAGATTACCCACATATGTACCGTTCAGATACTAAAATTTATTGACTATGGCCTACTTGTAGTTTTTATTTCTTTCTAATATTGAGAATATTTTTAACTAGTACATTCTTAGGTACGAGAACGCTTGAGATTAGCTGTCGAGAAAGCAAATAACTTAGAGGAAGACCTGACTGCAGCTAATCAAGAGGTACAAAAATAAAAATTTCTTTACCTTTTACATGTTAAAACTTTATCTCTAGGTTGAACGGTTACAGTTGGAAAACAAAGTTTCAAGGGAAAGAAGGAGAAATTCTCTAATTGAAAGTGATTATGTAAGTCTCAAAGGTATATTGTGCAAAACCTTTTTGTAAGTAAAATGGTGGAATAGTCTGCAACAATACATATTATAATGTAGAGGCAGTTGATGTTAGTTAAAAGCTTAAAAGTTGTCTATTATCAAAATTCATTTTAAATAATTTGAATTTGTTTAAAAAAAAAATGCTGTTATATTCTTCTTTCCAGCAAAATGGAGTTGTTAAAGAGAATGTAAATGATTTGTATGACGAAATAAGTGATTTGAAGTATCAGTTAGAACAAAGACAAAGAGAGCTAGAGAAGGTAGTGTTCTTGTTGTTGTAAGGAAGACTTTTTTTATTTTTTTATTTTCTTATTAATCTTAGTTCATTTTTTGAGACCTTATCACATCTTCTCTAGTCACAGAAAGACAGCAAGGATAATCGCGAGAGATTCAACCAGCTTGAAGAGCAAGTGAGTGCTACTACGAAGAAAGCCAACTTTTCATTTGAGAGCAGTCAAAAGATCATGAAAGAACTAGAAGAGGTACAATGTTTATGTAGTAGTGTTAGTAAAGAGTCTACAGGTTTTTTAGCATAATGAGGGGGGTATTCTTCTTTTCATAGTCAGTATCATATAAATAATAGCTATACACCTGATCTACACTCTATTGCTTTTTGTGAATAATACTTCTTAGGCTATAAAATACTGAAGAAGAAATATTATGTAGGCTTTTGCCACAGTTTCCCTAGGGTTGAAATAATAAGCAGATCTGAAAGTTAAATAGTTTTAAAAGTAGCCTTGATGGTCCTGTGCTAAAGACTCATGGCTAGCTAACATGGTTGTTCCCTATTCTTTGCGAGTTAACACGGTTATTCCCTATTCTGGACAAAAACTGTATCTCTAGCTCAAGCAGTTTTTGAGATATGCATATTTGGTATATTTGGGGGAGGGTGCAGAACTTTAAGGGGGGCACCCCTAAATTAACTTCAAATTTAAAAAAAAATTGCAGAAGTTATTTTTTCTGACAACCCCACCATTTGAAAAGGTGTCCACAGGAAAATTTCATTTTTTTGCCAAATAAGAGCCACCCTAACGGTTATGGATGAAAACCCTTGGATACTGATGAGTGCAATTTTAGGTACAGGTATATGTATCTAGCTAGTATAAGAATAGTACTCAGAATGCATAGTTACTACTAATTTTGAAAAAGGTTTATAGAAAAAGACTGTTCAAATGCTTCTCTTCTCTTGTAAAAGGCTCTGGCACAAAAACTGGACATTGAGGATCGAATGATGACACTGGAGAAAAGATATGTGCGTTCACAGAATGATCTTTCGTCTGTGGGAGAAGAACTTGAACGTTTGCAAGCCGAATTATTGGGCCTTCAAACAATGCTTGAACAGGTGCGTTGGGGTTTCTAGTTTTAATATGTGTAGAAGGCTATGTTACATAAAGAAGGGAAATTAGTGGTTTTTATGTGCCTTGTTAAATTTTGTTGTAGGGATTTTTTTTTCACTTTCGATTTCAACTCTAAACTAAGACTGTGAAAATGCTTAGTGATGAATTTTCAAAAGAAGAAGCTGCAAAAAGTGTGTGGAACAAAAGAAGAATTGTTAAACAGAATGAGATTTATGAGGAAATATAAACATTTTCCAAACCTTGTTAAAGAGCTGCAACCAAGAACAAGCGGAAATGGAAATTTAAAGCCTGTATCGTTTCTTTCCCCATCCCTCCTGTAACTGTAAAAATGGCCAGTTGATTTCTCAATCCTTCCAAAAGTGAGTTAGGACATTTTTGAATTCCACTCGTCATTGAAGAAAGAAGGTAATAAATGCTGACAGGAAAAAGCATACAGGATGATTCAAAGCCGTAAAAAAGTAGAAAGATAATGGAAAACAATAAAGAGATATTTGTTTAGGGAAACAAATGAAAAATCTTACTTGGCAATATTGAGGACATTTACAGAGGTCATCAATATGAGAAAGAAAGAAAGAAGCCCTTGCTTCTTTTGAAAGGTCATCTAACTGTGTAGCTTCTGAATGTGGATTTTTTTGATGATGCATAAGGAATCGCTTACTTACTGAGACTGTATGACAGATTTGCCATTGGTATAACATTACAAGGTTGACTATATGACAGTGTCTTCCATGTTGAGTGTAGCAAATCCCTATGATTAAGTATTCCAATATATTGTTTATCGTGAATACTAGTGGCTGCAATATTAAACTTTAGTAGTGCTTGTCCTCTGTGAGTTAATTTCCCTCTTTTTGTTTTGGACGGTTCTTGTATTGCAAAGCAACGATCAGTCATCACCTCATGTCCTTCCATGATAAACTTTAAAATATTTTTTGGTTATGCTTGAGTGTGAAATCGAATAAGGATACACAACACTGAAAACATTACTTATACCATGCGTGGATATATCAATAAGTGCTTTTCCTTTGAATCTGTTGGACGAGTCGGTACCTTGATTTCTAAATTTTTACTCGTCCGCAAAAAAATACACTTGTCCGATGATACTATAAAAATGATCTTTTTCCATATCTAAAATACGTGCCTGTGGCATTTTGGACTGTCAGATGTATTTACTCATAAAACGCTAACGATTTTACACTAGAAAATGTTAAGGACTGTTTACATCGCAGTGAAATAAATTTCAACAGGACAAAGAAGCACAATTATTTTGGAACTAATGTTTTTTATGAAAGTAAAGTGTGGTCATTACATTAAAGAAGCAAAGTTTAAACAATGTCCTAATAGTAAAATAAAATGCTGTTTAATTGTTATTCAGTCGTCATCCACTGCAAAGAAAGGGATAGTTTTCTGGATTTTTTTTAGGTCCAGACTTGCTGTGGGCTGAATCCATAAAGGCAGTTTGTTTTGTTCGAGATTTTCCTGATTTGCTTCGGCTCGTAGGGTTTAGCAGGAAACTTTTGATCGAAGTCTCTGCATCACATTCTGTTGCCAACCTTTGCTCGGTGGTTCGCATTCATCTCCTTTAATTATTATTATTATTATAAAATAAGGTTTACATCAAAAATTCAATGTATAGGCATAAAACTGTGCCTGTCAACCTATAACAAAGCAAAGTCATGCAAAAACATAAAAATGCGAAGAGAATAAAAAATTGATAATAATAGAAAATAAAAATAAATCGAAAAATCGCTGGTAACGCTTCATAGAAAGACATAATCAAACAAATAATCGTAAATAAATAATCAAACATACAAAATATCTTTTGTTTCTCAAGAACAAATCCAATCGATTTTTGAAAATGTTCAGTGACTCCGCAGTAACAACTTCGTTAGGGAGGCTGTTCCAGCTGTCTACAACTCTCATCGTAAAGAATTGCCTCCTGAAGTCGAGTCTACAGAATTGTTTTTTCAATTTATATGAATGACCTCTCGTCCTCGTCAGTGATCTTCCTTCGATGTCGAACAGTTTGGTTTCACAGAAATAGAAGTTGTGAAACCATTTGTAAACTTCTATTAAATCGCCTCTTATGAAACGGTAATTCATACTTGGAAGACCTAAGCGTACAAGGCGGCTTTCGTATGATAGATTTTTCATACCGGGCAACAGTTTTGAGGAACGACGAAGAACGTTTTCAATTTGCCTTTTGTCTTTCAGCAACCTTGGGTTAATAACCGTACCACAATATTCTAGATGCGGGCGAACAGGTGCTATGAAAAGCTTCGTGAACATTTTTGTGTCGAGGTAAACGAAAGTGCGTCTGATCAATCCAAGAATGCGATTTGATTTGTTGACTTGAGTCGTGATGTGAATTGCGAATTTCAAGCAACTATCAACTTGAACTCCCAAGTCACGCTCGCATTTCGTTGGTTTAATCACGACGCGTTTTGTTTCAAGCGGGTCCCACATGGTATACGTATGTAGCTTGTTGTTATGACCAAGATGCAAGACTGAACATTTATCAATATTAAAGCACATTCCCCAGTTTTTTGCCCAAGAAACTAGCGAGTCGATGTCTTTCTGAAGTAGGTAGTGCGATGTGGCATTATCCAATGGAAGATACACCTTTGTGTCATCAGCAAAAAGGGCAGCAGGGGATGTTATTGACTGGAGATTGTCATTGGCATAGATTATGAACAGTAATGCAGCTAATACAGTACCTTGTGGAACGCCACTTCGGACCTCATTCCAGTTTGAAAAGCCATTGTTGACTCTGACTCTTTGGCGGCGGTTACGAAGAAAGTTTTCGATCCAATTGAAAGTTTTTCCTTTGATGCCATATGCTTTGAGTTTGACTAGGAGACGCTTGTGAGGTACTTTGTCAAAGGCTTTTGCAAAGTCTAGGTATATGTTGTCAATAGGAATTCCTTTGTCTAGAGCTTTAGTCCAAGAGTCGATTACTGAAAGCAGATTTGTGACACAAGAATGACCAGAACGAAACCCGTGTTGAACTGGGGTGAACATGTTGTTTTCGCGGAAGTGATGAAGCAAATGATCCTTAATAATTTTTTCGTACACTTTTGTTACTACACACGTGAGACTAATTGGTCTATAATTGGACACAATAGATTTGTCTCCTTTTTTGAATAGTGGCGTTATGGTTGCGTCTTTCCAAATTTGTGGTATGTTACCCGAATCGAAGATCTTCTGAAAAATAATAGAGAGCAAAGGTGAAAGTTCAGTAGCAGATTCTTTGAGTACTCGAGAATGTAGTTGGTCAGGACCAGGAGATTTGCATGTTTTTAATTGAAGTAGATGTCTTTTTATGTTAGCAGGCGAAAAGTCAGGTTTGTCAGCGAATGGAGTGAGACAATGATAGTGCTTGAAAGAAGGAATATTCGATGAATTGTCGTTTGTGAACACGCTTGCAAAATACTGGTTGAACTGAAGAGCTTTTTCTATGTCGGTTGTTGCAGTAGACGCGTTGTATGACATGTCCGGAAAAGAAGATTTTGATTTTAGTTTGCTTTTCACATACGAGAAAAAGGCTTTAGGATTGTCCTTTATATTATCAGCAAGTTGCCTTTCAAATTGTATTATTGCTTTTGGCTTGGTTCCTTGCTTTTGCATATTCGTGGTAGCTGTTCTTGTTTGAAGATCTTAAATAGGCAGAATATTTTTGCTGTTTTGTTTTGAGTTTCATAGTTGTTTCTATATTTAGCCATGTTGAGGATTTTTTGTGAGAGTGTGGTTTGGTCGGAATATTATTATTGACTAACACAAGCAGTGACTGGTGAAGCCAATTCCATGAAGCGATAGAATATAAGGACGCCAGATAGTCAATGTTTAAAGAATTTAGCCCATCTTTGATTTTTTTGTAATTTCCTTTTGAATAAAGAAAATATTTCGAAGCAGTTGTAGATGTATCAGTGAATGACGTAAATAGTTTGAAATACAGAAGTTGATGATGACTTTTACCAATAGGTGAAAGATGCTGTATAGGTGATATTATGCGTTCTTCTGAAGTGAATATTAGATCGATGGTAGTGGGATTTTGAAAAGGTCGGATATGCGTTGGTTTAAAAACATGTTGGTATAAATAAGAATTGCTTATGTGTTCAATGAATACTTCTGATTTGGATGAGTTAGGGAGAGGATTGTCGGCAGTTGACCAGTCTATGTCTGGGTAGTTAAAGTCTCCTAAAAATAGCTTGTTTCGGTATGTTCGGCTGTCATTTAATAATTGAGTATGAAGTAGGTTATCATTTTCAGGAGTGCTGTTCGGCGATCGATAAAAGGTACTTAAAAGCAATTTGACTTACCTTTGAGAAACCAGCTAATGTCCTGGACATATCCAACGTAAATACTAAGTAAGAAATTAATTTGTGATCAGACAACTTTTTCTTTAAATAATTTGCCTTTGCCTTTTGTGGTCCACTGTAGTTCACTGTGGGAATTCGAAGGTGCGGAAATTGTGGCAAGTAAATTCATCAAGTTGGGTAAGTTCTGTCGGTAAAATGCTTCTCTAAGTCCTCTGACTTTATCAGTTCGAGTAGCCAAAAGATGAAACAATGCAATAACAGCACCTTCGAATTCCGTTCCTCTTCCTGTATTAACAGTAGCAGGACTAAATGCTTTCCACACAATAGTTTCGCAAATATTTGTTGCGATAAAGAGAGAAATACCAGATCCAAGCCCATATCCTTTTTGTAGGAGCTCATCTAATAGAAGCACAATAAGACCGGCACAGAACAACTGAATGATGATAAGTAAACAAACACCAGCACCAAGGTCCGATGGGTAGTTCACACGATACAATAGTATCGTAACAAGCGATATGGGCTTTGAGACTATTAAAGATGTTTTCTATGGCATTACAAATGGATGTGAGATATCCATCGAGTGCCATTGACGCGGATTACATGCGATTTTTCTAGAACGTTTAGAACGCATTTTTTTAACAATTTAAGAAAAACATAAAATTTACATAAATTAATAAAAAAGACATTAATTACTTGTTACGTTGAGTACTTCCAATGCTTCGAAACGCAGCAGTGATGACAGGTGAATTGTGGTGAAACCAAAACACCTGCTGACAGAAATTAGAAATATCTTTGAACTGGGTTTCGGATGCATTCCACGTATCTTTTACTGCTAAAATCCCTGTGGTGGAAACCTAAATGATATCATCACGTGTGCATTGCATTAGGGGTCATACATAAATGACGTCCCAAGGTAGGGGGAGGGGGGGTTAAGCTAATTTTAGATGTGTTGAGATAGGGGAGGGGGGAGGATATCTGTCACTGGGGATGTCCCCTGCCTTGTTTTTTAGGCAGAAACATTTCTGCATGTGTTTTGTGGAGAAGCGTCATGCTCGAGATGACGATTGTTGCTACAGTTAAGTATACTCTCGATAAGTTGGACTTTTGCTAAGTGGGACTTTCTTATAAAATTTCATTGAAATAACTTTGCTTTTTAAGTGGGACCTCGAATAACTGGGACTATTATGTTTTCGTTACCCGTCAACTGAAAACTTTGCTTTATAATTTTGCGCCTGAAGCAATAAAAATAATTGATGTTTCTCGGTATTGGCACCGTGCTGTATAATTGTTATCTTAGGATTGTTACTATAATGAATGTTAATGAATATGATGTATTCTTAGGAGAATACAAAAAGAAATCTTTGACCTCTGCTGGCTCATCATTAAACAATAAACAATGTTTGCGTTTTCAGCAAAAGGGCAATGCAATCGCTTCAGTGAAAAGAATTCTTATCTTCGAAGAAGCCATTGAATTGCACAGCATAGTCAATAGAAAACACTGGTTGGGAAACTTCAGCAGAGCACTCTTGTGTCCTCTTTGAATGTCGATCCACTTTAAATCGCGTGACAATGCACACTACAGCTTCTCCGTTTATACTATGTGATCAACAAAGCGAGGCGAGCATGTTTTGTGCTGTGCATTGTCACACTTCGATGCACTCACATTTCCTCAAGAAAAGGATACTACAATAGGTTAAAAACACTGCCTTGAATTTTGATTGCAGCAATAGAAAATATAAAAACAACTTCATAAAAGATCACTTCTTGTCGTTGATGTTGTCTTAAATATAAGAAACATTAAAATTTAATATTGAGTGTATTTCCTCTCCGAATTTTCCTTGGGGGGGGGGGGGGGTGCTTGTTTACGACGTCCCAGTGGAAGGGGGGGGGGGGGGGGTCAAACTTTTAAGACATATCCAGACAAGGGGAGGGGGATGTAAAAATTTAGAGATTTTAGGGGGACGACGTCATTTATGTATGGCCCCTTATTCAATATGGTAGACTTTCGCTTCGCTTGTTTATCGTATGCGCACATTAAAATATCGACATCTCTGTTTAGTTTGATGGCAGAAAGTTATCTAAAATAGAGAATATGAAATATATAAGGAATATTTTATACAATAATTTATTTCCCACTGTTTTGATATTTTGATTTTAATGTTTTTTTCTCACTCGTCCCTGTCGGATGAGTGACATCAACATTTCCAATTTTTCACTCGTTTGCGTAACATTTTTGCTCGGGCTTTATGATACACCACTGATTGAAAAGTGTTGCCAAGAAAACAACCTCACTGGTATATTTATTTATTCGTGAAATTGTACTTTGTAACAATAAATGCAGCAAATTTGATGTTGAATCCATGTCTACAAATCATTAATGTTATTATATATTGTGTTTCAAAGGAAAATAACTTCTCTGATATTTTTTGCAATCAGAGTATTCCATCTGATGTATATGTATATGGGACTGATACAGTCCATTAAAGTGTCAAATTGTTCCAATGAGAGACCAGTTAAATATTTAAAATTTTCTCTTGCTTGTTTTAAGATTTTTTTAATGGACTTTTTACTTTATTTTTTAAGTACTGTCCCTTGTGCGTTGTGAAGTACTGTCCCTTTTGTGTTGTTACTTTGTAAAGTACTGTCCCTTTTGTGTTGTTACATTGTGAAGTACTGTCCCTTTTGCGTTGTTACGTTGTGAAGTACTGTCTCTTTTGCGTTGTTACATTGTGAAGTACTGTCCCTTTTGCGTTGTTACGTTGTGAAATACTGTCCCTTTTGCATTGTTACGTTGTGAAGTACTGTCCCTTTTGCGTTGTTACGTTGTGAAGTACTGTCCCTTTTGCGTTGTTACATTGTGAAGTACTGTCCCTTTTGCGTTGTTACGTTGTGAAATACTGTCCCTTTTGCATTGTTACGTTGTGAAGTACTGTCCCTTTTGCGTTGTTGCGTTGTGAAGTGCTGTCCCTTTTCCGTTGTTACATTGTGAAGTGCTGTCCCTTTTCCGTTGTTACATTGTGAAGTACTATTCCTTTTACGTTGTGAAGTACTATCCCTTTTGCGTTGTTACGTTGTGAAGTACTGTCCCTTTTGCGTTGTTACATTGTAAATTGCTGTCCCTTTTGTGTTGTTACTTTGTAAAGTACTGTCCCTTTTGTGTTGTTACTTTGTGAAGTACTGTCCCTTTTGCGTTGTTACGTTGTGAAGTACTGTCCCTTTTGCATTGTTACATTGTGAAGTACTGTCCCTTTTGTGTTGTTCCTTTGTAAAGTACTGTTCCTTTTGCGTTGTTACGTTGTGAAGTACTGTCCCTTTTGCATTGTTACGTTGTGAAGTGCTGTCCCTTTTCCGTTGTTACATTGTGAAGTACTATCCCTTTTGCGTTGTTACTTTGTAAAGTACTGTTCCTTTTGCGTTGTTACATTGTGAAGTGCTGTCCCTTTTCCGTTGTTACATTGTGAAGTACTATCCCTTTTCCGTTGTTACATTGTGAAGTACTGTCCCTTTTGCGTTGTTACGTTGTGAAGTACTGTCCCTTTTGCATTGTTACGTTGTGAAGTACTGTCCCTTTTGCGTTGTTACATTGTGAAGTACTGTCCCTTTTGCGTTGTTGCATTGT
This sequence comes from Candelabrum cocksii, assembly GCA_963930725.1. Taxonomy (NCBI): domain Eukaryota; kingdom Metazoa; phylum Cnidaria; class Hydrozoa; order Anthoathecata; family Candelabridae; genus Candelabrum; species Candelabrum cocksii. The sequence goes on from OZ005669.1 coordinate 9,459,930, forward strand.
GAAGTACTGTCCCTTTTGCGTTGTTACGTTGTGAAGTACTGTCCCGTTTGCATTGTTACGTTGTGAAGTACTGTCTCTTTTGCGTTGTTACGTTGTGAAGTACTGTCCCTTTTGCGTTGGAACATATTACAATTAAAACTGCTTGTTTTGAAGAAATGTTTATACTTCATCTGCATTTCCTTGTTAGATGAAAGTCTAAAATATTATTTTAATATATTTTGTCGCTATATTTGTCTACTGTTGAATTGTTGAAGCAGAGAGATTAACTGCAATTTCACTTTACCATTCTTGTATTTTGTTTGTTTTTTTTGCAATAAATATATATCTTTTACAATTTGAAAACTAGTAACGTGACTTGCACAGATATTTTGTAAACAGATTTGGCCACCGGATAAAAATCCCTACAATTCAGTATTTTAGTTTTAATTTTATTTCAGGTTTGATTTGCTTTGTTTTATTCTGAACTTCAGCCTACAATTTTATTTTCTGAACTTCAGCTTTTATATATTTTATTCGATAGAGGAACGAAAAAATAGAGAATCTCCAGGAACAATGCAAGTTCTATGAGATGAAGTTTTCGCAGACAGTGAAACATGTAGAAGAAAACTCAAAGATTCAAGAAGAACTAGAGAATCGTAAAGCCGCTCTTGATGCGGTGAGCTTCTTTATCACATGTTTGAAACAAAATTTTACATGGGGATAAAGATGTGATGTTTTGCAACAAACCCTTCCCTCAATGTGATCACTGTTTCTGTTTCACAGCTAACTAATTCCTTTTGATTACGGTATCGATATGAAGGCGGAAGAAAGGAATTTCACTGCCGAAGAAAAATTACAAAGTCTCCAAGTACAAATTGAAGACCTAGCTGAACATCTCACTCTGGTAAATGTTTGTTGTAATGCTTCATTTGTGGCTTTTAATGACATTGTTAGTTTAAATTTAGTTGTAAAAGTTGGTTGTCAAGATTTGTTCTGACAATCTGACATGTTTTTAATTTCTCATCAGTAAGAGATGTCCCATCTTTTTGAAAGTGGTTTTGGTTGTAACACACACCATCATCTTTGTGAAAGTGCTTTTGGTCATAGCACACAACATCATCTTTGTGAAAGTGGTTTTGGTCGTAACACACACCATCATCTTTGTGAAAGTGCTTTTGGTCGTAGCACCACACCATCATCTTTGTGAAAATGCTTTTGGTCATAGCACACACCATCATCTTTGTGAAAGTGTTTTCGGTCGTAGCACCACACCATCGTCTTTGTGAAAGTGCTTTTTGTCGTTACACACACCATCATCTTTGTGAAAGTGTTTTTGGTCGTAGCACCACACCATTGTCTTTGTGAAAGTGCTTTTTGTTGTTACACACACCATCATCTTTGTGAAAGTGTTTTTGGTCGTAGCACCACACCATTGTCTTTGTGAAAGTGCTTTTGGTCGTAGCACCACACCATCGTCTTTGTGAAAGTGCCTTTCGTCGTAGCACCACACCATCTTCTCCGTGAAGGTTTTTTTGGCCGTAGCACCACATCATCTTTGTGAAAGTGTTTTTGGTCGTAGCACCACACCATCGTCTTTGTAAAAGTGCTTTTGGCCGTAACACACACCATCATCTTTGTGAAAGTGCTTTTGGTCGTAGCACACACCATCATCTTTGTGAAAGTGCTTTTCGTCGTAGCGACGCATCATCCTCTTTATGAAAGTGCTTTTGGATCTTTGTGAAAGTGGTTTTGGTCGTATCACCACACCATTGTCTTTGTGAAAGTGGTTTTGGTCGTAGCACACACCATCATCTTTGTGAAAGTGCTTTTGGTCATAGCACACACCATCATCTTTGTGAAAGTGGTTTTGGTCGTAACACACACCATCATCTTTGTGAAAGTGCTTTTGGTTGTAGCACAAACCATCATCTTTGTGAAGGTGTTTTTGGTCTTAGCACACATCCTCATCTTTGTTAAAGTGTTTTTGGTCGTAGCACCACACCATCGTCTTTGTGGAAGTGCTTTTGGTCGTAACACACACCATCATCTTTGTGAAAGTGTTTTTGGTCGTAACACACACCATCATCTTTGTGAAAGTGTTTTTGGTCTTAGCACCACACCATTGTCTTTGTGAAAGTGCTTTTTGTTGTTACACACACCATCATCTTTGTGAAAGTGTTTTTGGTCGTAGCACCACACCATTGTCTTTGTGAAAGTGCTTTTGGTCGTAGCACCACACCATCGTCTTTGTGAAAGTGCCTTTCGTCGTAGCACCACACCATCTTCTCCGTGAAGGTTTTTTTGGCCGTAGCACCACATCATCTTTGTGAAAGTGTTTTTGGTCGTAGCACCACACCATCGTCTTTGTAAAAGTGCTTTTGGCCGTAACACACACCATCATCTTTGTGAAAGTGCTTTTGGTCGTAGCACACACCATCATCTTTGTGAAAGTGCTTTTCGTCGTAGAGACGCATCATCCTCTTTATGAAAGTGCTTTTGGATCTTTGTGAAAGTGGTTTTGGTCGTAGCACCACACCATTGTCTTTGTGAAAGTGGTTTTGGTCGTAGCACACACCATCATCTTTGTGAAAGTGCTTTTGGTCATAGCACACACCATCATCTTTATGAAAGTGGTTTTGGTCGTAACACACACCATCATCTTTCTGAAAGTGCTTTTGGTTGTAGCACAAACCATCATCTTTGTGAAGGTGTTTTTGTTCATAGCACACACCATCATCTTTGTGAAAGTGTTTTTGGCCGTAACGCACACCATCATCTTGGTGAAAGTGCTTTTGGCTGTAGCACCACACCATCCTCTTTGTGCAAGTGATTTTTGGTCGTAGCACACACCATCATCTTTGTGAAAGTGTTTTTGTTCGTAACGCACACCATCATCTTTGTGAAAGTGCTTTTGGCTGTAGCACCACACCATCGTCTTTGTGAAAGTGCTTTTGGTCGTAGCACCACACCATCATCTTTGTGAAAGTGCTTTGGTCGTAGCACACACCATCGTCTTTGCGACAGTGGTTTTGGTTGTAGCACACACCATCGACTTTGTGAAAGTGCTTTTGGTCGTAGCACCACATCATCATCATCTCTGTGAAGGTTTTTTTGGCCGTAGCACCACATCATCTTTGTAAAAGTGTTTTTGGCCGTAACACACACCATCATCTTTGTGAAAGTGCTTTTGGTCGTAGCACACACCATCGTCTTTGCGACAGTGTTTTTGGTAGTAGCACACACCATCGACTTTGTGAAAGTGCCTTTCGTCGTAGCACCACACCATCTTCTCTGTGAAGGTTTTTTTGGCCGTAGCACCACATCATCTTTGTGAAAGTGTTTTTGGCCGTAACACACACCATCATCTTTGTAAAAGTGCTTTTGGTCGTAGCACATACCATCATCTTTGTGAAAGTGCTTTTGGCCGTAGCACCACATCATCTTTGTGAAAGTGTTTTTGGCCGTAACACACACCATCATCTTTGTGAAAGTGCTTTTCGTCGTCGCGACGCACCAACTTCTTTATGAAAGTGCTTTTGGATCTTTGTGAAAGTGCTTTTGATCCTAGCACCACACCATCATCTTTGTGAGTGTCTTTGGGTGTAGTACCACACCGTCATCCTTTTCATTTACGTTTATTACTCTTATTTTGCCTTGCAGTCCACGGAACGCGAGAAATTGACAGAACAGCACAACCTCCGACTGCAAAGCACCGTCGATAAACTCATGTCTGAATCCAACGATCAACTACAAAAACAAGTTAAAGAAAGAATGCAATCACTCAATGACAAGGTAGAGTATATATTCCTCATAGGTATCTCAAATGATGTTTCTTGTATAACATTGTCGTTGCTTCAAAATTTAAATTATATTGGTCAACAGTATTGCGTAATAGAATTCTGTAAGCTTATATTTCTTTAACAAATTAATTTTTTCTCAGAGTTCGATAGCACAACAGCTGGAGAAAACAAAATTACGCGTCACAGAACTCCAGAAGGATAAAGTAATTTCACTTCTTGTGTTTTTTATTATTAAATTTAGGTGATACAGTTCAACCTCGATTTTTCGAACTCCCAAGGAGTTCACCTTATTACGTTGGGTTTTGTATGCATCAAAGTCTATCTGGGATCTTGATTTACGGAATCTGCGATGAAGCGAGTCCCGATAATTCATCTCATTTTTAATGTCTCGGTTGAGCCAGGGAGATCGTTTACCCTTGACACGTTTTGTAATGAGTGGGGCATGGTCGTTAATAACTCTCAATAAAATTGACTTCAATGAGTTCCACGATTTATCCGGATTTTTTTCAGTGTAAACAGACGAGAGGTCAGTATTTTGTAGATCTTGTTGTAAATTTTCTGCTGTATAATTGGTATAGTCTCGGCATGAAATTGTTTCAGATAGTTTGTTGTTGTTGTTAATTTTAAGACGAGTACAAAATATCGCGTCATGATCACTCAATGAACACGACAAAACATTATTTGAAACGAGTTTCTCAGGTTTGTTTGAGAAAATCACATCAATTAATGACTCTGAGTGAACTGTAATGCGAGTTGGAGTTTTTATTGTTTGCACGAACCCGTTTAACGACATAAGTTCTTTGAAAGGTTTATCACTTTTACAATCAAGATAATTGCTAATCGTAAATATATTGTTGTTTGTCTGTTCAGTAGACATAATAAGTTTGATTTATCATTCCGTGAACAATAAAGTTTAGTTTGGCGACGTTTCGAGAGATACTTCTCCCATCATCGGGCAGTGAATATGTTGAAAATCAGTTCTTAAGTACACTAATTTCCTACTGCTGGTGGAAACACTTTAATTACGGACCGGATGTGACGTAATAAGCAATTAACTTTCACGGACGTAAAAGTGAAAACCTATTGCGTAAAGCTGGCAACCAGATTTCGGGAAGTTGATATGATATACTGTTTATGTGTTTGTCACATTCCATGCTATTGATCGTCTCCTTTATCTTCCTTGCAGTTGTTATAGATTCCCGTTCGATGATCTTCTTTTCGCTCCAGTTGAATTCGTGACCTTTTGTCCAGCTGTGGTCGGCTATTTCGTTTTTGTTGACATCTCCATTTCTTACAGCACGTTGATGTTCTTGTACACGCTGTTTAAACTTGCGCTTTGTTTCTCCTATGTAAACCGAATCGCAATCTTTACACGGTATTTGATAAATAACATTACTTTGATCTTCCATGCACACTTTATCTTTCGGCTTCGACAGTATACTACGCAATGTTTCTTTAGAATTGAATACGCATTTGATCTTATATTGTGATAGGACACGGCGAAGGATTTCACTGGTACCCGGTACGTATGGTATAAATGTGGTTGCAATCGTTTCGTTTGTAGTAGCATCTGGGGTTTCCATGGTACGTCTTTTGATTTTCTGTTCTACCTGCCTGATCATCTTTCGATTGTAACCATTCGCAATCAAAGCATTCTTTACATGATGAACTTCATTTATCCTGTCTCTTTCTTCACTAACAACATTGTTGGCTCGATTTAATAACGACGATACTACACTTTCTTTACATGATTTTTGATGATTAGATTCAAAATTCAAATATTGATCAGTGTGAGTTGGTTTTCGATAAACTGAAACTGATAAAGTTCCGTTTTGTCGTTTCACTAATGTGTCAAGAAAGGGTATGCACTGTTCTTGTTCATGTTCAACGGTGAATTTGATCTGCGGATGAAGGTTGTTGATGTGGTGATGGAACTCGTCAGTATGTGTGCGGTCGATGATCGCAAATACATCATCAACAAATCTTTTCCACACTTTAGGTCGATTGTCTGCCGTTGTGAGTGCTGTAGATTCATGTGCTTGCATATATATTTCTGCCACAACTGATGAAGCAGGACCGCCCATTGCAACTCCGTCTGTTTGCGTGTAGAAGTTTTCATCAAATAAGTACCAGGTTTTTGTTAAAACAAGTTTTACCAGATGTAGAAAGTCAGGTATTAGTATCTTGGTTTTATCAGTGAAAGTTGTATCATTCTCAATCAGATCTTTGATGATGTTTAGGGTATCTTGTATTGGCACGTTGGTGTATAACGATGTCACGTCGAAAGAAACCATACATTCACCATCTGATATGCTGACGTTCCTGATGAATTCTGAGAATTCTTTTGAGTTTTTGCAATGATCACTTGTCGTAAATTTAGATAGAATGAATGCGACATATTTCGATAGATTGTAAAGTGGTGTACCAGTACATGAAACGATTGGTCGGATCGGATTACCAGGTTTGTGGATTTTCGGAAGTCCATAAAATCGAGGTGGTGGTCCGTCGTTAGGTTTCAGTCGGAAGTATTCTCTTTCGTCGATGTAACCTTTCTTCTTCAAACCCATCAGTGTAGTTCTGGCTTCTCGTTTTATGGATTCAGTTGGATCCTTGTTGAGACGTTTGTATGGTCCGTTGTTAATGTGTTCATAACATTTATCTTTATAATCTTTCGTATTCATGATGACTGTAGTTCTGCCTTTGTCTGCAGGGAGAATGATGATGTCTTTGTCTTGCTTCAAATTTCGAAGGGAAATTCGTTCTGATTTTCGAAGGTTGTCTTTTGGCTGCTTTTTGTTCTGTAGTGTCAGGCTGACTTTGGCTCTTATCGTGTCTGCCTCTTCTTTCGGTAGATCTTTGATGGTTTCTTCCACCTTTGCGACGATTTCTTTTGTCGGAACAGAAGTCGGTGCTACACAAAAGTTCATACCTTTAGACAAAACGTTCTCTTCTTCTGTTGAAAGTTGCTTCGAAGACAAATTCACTATCCATTTGCTTTTGTCCACGTCAGTTGCAATTGTTGTTGTTGTTTGATTTATGCGCTGATAGATCTTGTCAAACTTCTTACTTTGCCTTTCTTTAGATGTTTGCATTTCTTTCCCGTATCATAGGAGAACATAGATGAAACAAAGCGCAAGTTTAAATCATTTCATCTCCGATAATCATGATCTCTTTATTTGCAGATAATTTTTTGAATTTAGATAAAGTTTTATCAAAAACGTCGATGAATTTTTTGCAATAGTGTTTTGATGTGTTAGGTGGTCGATATGTAACACAAACAAAATACGATTTTGAAAATTTATGTAGAATTTCCAGACAGATAAGTTTCAGCTCAGCATTTTCTAGATCTTTTCTCCTCACATAATCAATGTTTGTTTTTATGTAAACTCTGACACCCCCTCCTTTCTGTTCACGATCTTTCCTTTCAAAATTGTAGCCTGGAATATTTAGTAAAGTTGATGGAATACTGTCATTCAATAAACTCTCCGTAACTCCAAAGATATCAAAGTTATGCTTTTCTACAAACAAAGTTAGTAAATCCTACTTTCCAAATAATCCACAAACGTTTAAATGTCCAATACTGAATCTATTTCTGTTAGGTAGAATTGTATTATACTTTTCAACATTTCCAGAGGCCAACAAAACTATGAAAAACCATAAAACACAAACACGTCCGTTGCGCGCCATTAGTAATCGTCTGCAATGAATGTTGTATTTGGAGGTAAATAGATAAGATCTATGGCCGTTAACCCAGGCACATGTAGGTGTGCAGGGCAATTATCGACAATAAATGCTACTTTACGATTCTGAGCTAGGACCTTTCGATCCAACTAATTGATCCAATCTGTGAAGATCTCAAAGTCCATCCTACTTTTTTTGTGTCTTGTACATACATGGTTAGGACTTCACGTTCTTGAAACATCTCGGATTTTTGGCTTTTCCAATGACAAGTAGTGGTAATTTTTCACCTGCAGCACTTCGCAAGACAATGCTGTAGATAAGTATGCAGTAGCAGTGATGAATAAAGATAGAGTTGTTGGGCACTTGATAAAAGGGAAGAGCGGGAAGTTTGCGAAAACTGTGTTCTTTTTTCTGAGAGCAGATGTTTGTAATATATGGCTTCAGTGAAAATAAATGGGAAGGCTGTGAACAAAGGAAAAGGAAAGGGAATGGAAGTCCTCTGCACAATTACATTCACTGGTAGTGAGCAAATGTTAAGCAAACTGAAATAACTTTTGTAAATGGTGATATTTAATAGAAAAAGAAACTTTTTTCTAATACATGTATTATTTTATCATTTTCCAGCATTCTGAATAAATAAAAGTTTGAAATATCAAGGGTATTCAATCGAATCGAATCGCCCTAAAAAAGGTTTGGAAAATCGGGGAATTCGAAAAACCGAAGTTTGAAAAATCCGGGGTAAATTAAAAGAGTTTTTTAAGGCAAAACCAAGGAACCAAGGAAATAATTCGAAAAATTGGGGAATTTTTATAATCCGGTGATTGAAAAATCGGGATTAAACTGTATATGTGTTATTTAATTATTATTTTCTTTCATCTAACAGTATTGTAAGGTTTACCAGAATATGAATGCATTGTAGAAATTGTTTTTAATTTAATTTTTGAAATTTTTCTTCAGGAGGCGATGGCTTCAGAAATTGGTAAATTAAGAGACGAATTAATCTTATACAAAAACCAGGTATTTATTTTCTTTTTCGATTTTTTTTTTAATCCTTGTGAAAGTTGTTTGATGATGTGTTTTTTTGGAGTTTTATGCCTCACTAAATATCAACAATAACTTTGCACCAAACTGTTATGTCTCAAATAAAATACACGAAATACACGGTGAGTCTATATCTCTCTTCTTTTCAAAAAGTAAAGCGTACATTAAAAAACTCGTTAATAATTAATCGCTTCTCCGTTCTCCCCGGTCCGCATTCTCGTGACACGTCGACTTAACACACGTGTTTAACACAAACATGACTGCACAGTCAAATGACGATATAACAATCCTCCACCCTAAGAATCATACTCCCTTAAGTAAGCTGGTCTACGTCTCATTCTCCCAGAACGTCTTGGCTCCGCCACAATCGTCTCACTAGAAATCGCACCCTTACTTGAAGTCAAAACACCTGCCCCAGCATGATCAGCATCTTCTGTCGGAACAACCTCCGTTGACTCCTCACCTCGACTGTCTGGATAACTCTCCAACTTTCCAAAACCACTACTATCTGCTTCAGACCTATAATCCTCAGCTGTAGACAAATTGGGAGTTTCAACAGAAATTGATTCATCAACCAGAGATCGGTCCGAACTATCACGCCGGACAATCTGATCTACATGTCTATGAGCCACATGCCCCTCGTCCGTTCTAACCTCGTAATCAACATTTCCACAAACAGCCACAATGACACCGGGAGTCCATTTCCGATCAGCGCTATACGTCTTGATCATCACATCGTCATTGATGTTAAACGCGCGAAGCTTCCCTTTATATACACGTTGCTTCCCTGTCACAGCGGCGTGAAGATCTGGGCGTACTAAAGTCAAAGCTGATCGCAGTTGGCGTCCGAATAATAGTTCAGCAGGAGAAATACCGGTTGTATTATGTGGTGTTATTCTGTACTTAAACAGAAAACGACATAATTTGGTATGGATACTCCCTTCTTTTAACGTTTTTAATTAATCCTTCAGTACACGCACAATTCTTTCTGCTTGACCATTAGATGACGGATGATATGGAGCAGAGAAAAGATGATCGACACCATTCTTTTGGAGAAATGCATTGAACTCCTCGCTGGCAAACCCTGATCCATTGTCACTGACCACAACTCTCGGCAACCCATGCGTCGCAAATAACTTCCTTAGAACTCCAACAGTAGTTTTTGAATCGGTACTTCTAACAACTTCTACCTCAATCCACTTCGAAAAACTGTCAACCACCACCAAAAACGTCTTACCATCAACAGGTCCAGCATGATCAATGTGAATCCTTTCCCAAGGTCTAACCGGATACTCCCAAGAATGCACTGGTGCCTTTGTAGGATTGCTTTGACTCCGCTGACAAATCTCACATTTCCGAACAAGCTCTTATTATTATTATTATTAAAGTGAATATTTATACAGGATAAACTGTTCAGTACTAAATACTGCTATCATACATGTCCTGTTGGTTAGTCCTGGCGTACTTAGGACGCCCGTTTGCGCCTACGAAAATCGCTCAACCAGACAACTAACCTATTTAAGCTAGACTTGCATTACGCAATGAGTTTCGCTCAAGAACTCAGCTGTAACTCAGAAATAAAGATTTTGCCGGAGATGGGATTCGAACCGGCGGGTTTGGTTTCGTGAGCCGAAAAATTTATCCACTGAGCTATAGCGCCTTCAATATCCCTATCAATTCTCGGCCACCAAACATAACTCCTGGCTAATGATTTCATCTTACTCATCCCAAGATGTACCTCATGCAACTCTGCCAGAACCTTACTCCTCAAAGAGCTTGGTATAACGACTCTCCCTCCCCACAATACACATCCATATTCTGTAGTAAGCTCCGACCATCTAGACACATACGGTTCCATCTCTTTTATATCACTGGCTGCCTTATCCATACCCTCCAACACCATGTTCATCACTGGCCTAAGCAACGGATCTTTCCTGGTTTCAATCTTGACTTCTCTTCCAGTAACCAGTCCACTAACCAAATCTATCATCAAAACCGAAACAACCTCCTGCGATACTTCCCCATTCTTGGCATCAAGAGGCAGACGACTTAGTGCATCCGCATTCAGATTTGAATCACCCGGACGATATCGCAAAACATAATTATATCCTGACAACAGCAATGCCCATCTTAACACTCTTGCAGCTGACCGCGCAGGCAACCCACTTGTCTCAGCAAACCAAATGGACTAGCATCACAATGAACGACTATTGGTTTCGACTGGTCGAACCGGACAAGTAATGGAGCCTCGCACAACATTCTTTTTACCGAATTCAATGCTTCCTCGCAACTCCTGTTCTAATTCCAGCCAGCACCCTTCCGCAATAGTTTATGAAGTGGTTCTGTCACTGTAGCCATTTGTTTCACGTACGAATTGTAGTAATTGACCATTCCAAGAAAAGATCTAAGCTCGGTGATGTTGGTCGGTGTTGGTGCATCACGAACAGCTTCAACATTAGTAGGCATAGGTTTTATTCCCTCTTTGCTTATGACATAGCCACAATATGTTACTTCAGGCTGCATGAACGAACACTTTGATACTTTTAAGGTCAATCCAGATTCTTTCAGTTTATCAAGAACAGCCCGTATATTATTAATATGATCATCATCGGAATATCCAGAAATCAGTATGTCGTCTACACGAATTTTCACAAATGGAATTTTCCCTAATCGCTTGTCCATTTCCCTTTGAAATATTCCTGTTGCACTATGGACACCAAACTGAAGTCTACTCGGACGATATAGACCTTGATGGGTATTTATCGTTAAAAGCTCTTGCGAAGATTCATCAAGCTCCAACTGCTGATATGCCTGCGATAAATCCAACTTGGTAAACCGTTCGCCTCCTTGTAATGTAGCAAGCTGGTCAATGGTGTTTGGTATAGGGTACGAATCCACTGGAGCAGCCGTGTTAATTGTAACTTTGTAATCGCCACATATCCTGATCGGCCCTGTAGGATTCTTACTATCCTTCAACACCGGAACAATAGGTGCCGCCCATCTCGAATACTGAACCTTCTTCCACACACCTTGTCTCTCAAGCTTATCCAACTCCTTTTCAACTCTTGCTCGCAATGCATAAGGAACTGGTCTTGGCTTAAAAAACTTCGGAACAGCCTCTTTCGCAACGGGAATATGAACCTTGAAACCCTTCAAACAACCTAGATCATCTGTGAAGACCCGAGGAAAACCCTCTATCAACTTTTGAATCCGCGAATCAACACTTCCAACCTTGTTGACCCTACTAATTGGAAACAACTCTTCCCAACTCACTTTAAATCGACTCAACCAATCCCTACCTAGCAAAGAAGGTACATTCCCCTCAACTACCGTTATTGGCAACTGACAAGTTTGATCACCGTATGATACATCTACCACCCCAACACCCTCTGGTTTGACCACTTCACCCGTATATGTCTTCAACCTCAGATTCGACCCCTCCAACGGACTTTCCTTCCCTGTTCTAACCCGATTGTAAGCCGAAACACTCATAACTGACACCGCCGCACCTGTATCTATCTCCATCCTCAAATCCTTTCCGTTAATTTTCACGCTCACCATAACTGGCTCATTCACCCTCCCGACCTTCGTATGCAAGGAGTACAAAGACAAAAAATCGACATCACTATCATCCTTGGTACTATCACTACCACTCTCCTGGCTTGCAGCCATTGCCCTTATCCCGACGTTTTTCCACTTCCCGTTTACAGACTCATCTTTCTTCTTCACCGATTGACATCGCCTTTTCAAATGACCAACTTTCCCACAATTATAACACTTCGCTGAACTGTACGAACAGCTATTGGCCAAATGTCCCAAGTCTCCGCAGCGAAAACATTCCCGTTTCCCATCACGATTCCTTGCAACTAATTTATGAATATTATTGTCCGTCTCACCATTATCTGCCACTTTATCGGTACGAATTGCTCTGGCATCTCGATATGCTGCTTCAAATGTTCTGGCAGTCTCTAGTGCTTTCTCTAACGTTAAATTTTTAATCGTCAATAACTTCTGCTGCACACTCTCACTATTCAGTCCGCAGACAAATCTATCACGTAAATATTCATTAAGGTTATTTCCAAATTCACAATGCTCTGATTGCTTTCGTAATTCTGCAATGTATGCATTCACAGATTCGCCATTCTTTCTTTCCCTTTTGTAAAATTGAAACCGTTGCGCGATCGAATTTGGTAAAGGTCTCAAATGCTCTGTCAATAATTGTATTATTCGTTCATAGCTCTTGTCCTTTGTATTGTTCTCGCATAAGATCCTCAATAACTTATATGCCGGTCCACCGATCGTTGAGAGAAAAAGTGCCTTTTTCATGGCATCATCCACTACCTGGTTTACTACTAAATAATTTTCAAATCGCTCCGAATACTCTACAAAATCCTCGTTTTCCACATCAAAAGACGTCATATGTCCAATCATGCCAGATGAAGCCATAGTTCTTATTATCCTCGTCGCCAATTGTTATGTCTCAAATAAAATACACGAAATACACGGTGAGTCTATATCTCTCTTCTTTTCAAAAAGTAAAGCGTACATTAAAAAACTCGTTAATAATTAATCGCTTCTCCGTTCTCCCCGGTCCGCATTCTCGTGACACGTCGACTTAACACACGTGTTTAACACAAACATGACTGCACAGTCAAATGAAGATATAACACAAACAAAACTTCATTTCGTCATACATGTTGAAAACGTTTCTCTAATAATATGCTGTATTTCAGTCTACCGGCAACGTGTCTTTAAAATCGATGATGACTTCTACAACCTCCCATCGCACTACATCTTCATCATCGTCAGCCATGAGTTCACCTGTTCGCAACAATTTTGTTTTTTCGCCATTATCTGGCTTAGATGATACTGACAGCTCTTGGCAGAAAATGAACCAAGCAAATGTCATCTCAAACGTCTCGAAAGCACTGAACCCAAAAGAAGAGGAGAAGATTTCCAATGCCAGCAGTTCATCTGTGACATCCATTATCAGTGATAACACCCTAGAGTCACTCAATTCCAATGATGCCCAGAAACTTGCTAGCATCCTTCAGAACCAGCTGGACGCCATCAACGAAGAGCTAGAGTAAGTAATTATCGTACAATTGCATCTTTCCCTCATCGATCTATTCATGCAGATTGTTGCAAGTCGAACACCGCACAACGGAAAGGTTAACTGAAGAAATAGAGAAGCGTGTTGGTAGCGAAACCAACAGCCTGGATGGAAGCGTCACCTCTTCAAAAGATTTGTTTGATAACAAAGGTCATTCATTTGATAACGACGAGAAGAAGATACTCGAGGCGAAGAATGATCCATTCTTGAAATCAAAAGCTGACTTAAATGTAAGAAAGGTGAAGCAACTATGTTAATCTGACAACTGCATCTGTCTTTAGATTCGAAGAAATTCTGAAGACATTAATGAATCATTTGGGTTTACGAGTCACGATCCACTTGATACCAAACCTTTAATGGTAACGTTGTTTCTAGAATTTATAATGTTAACCATGTTTTTTTCATGTTATCTTTATGATTGTATGTAATTGAGAATTTACCAAAAATCAATTAGTTCCAGTCCAGTTTGTTTAGTTGGTTACATACATTTAGTTGAAACCAGGTCGTTCGCAAGAATTGTTAAATGATATGCATGCGGACACGCCTAGTTTGCAGACTTCCACGGGTAGCGACGGTTCAGAGAAGTCAAAGCTGACTTCTACGAGCAACAGCTGGAGTTTAAATACCTCATACGAACGGGAGAACTACTTTGACTTTTCCTCCACCCCCAGCAGCATGACGAATAGTTTAGAATCACTAACACGCCGTGGTAAACACCGTGGCTTCAAAACCTCTTTGGGGAAGATCTTTTCTGCAAAGGGCAAGCTGAAGCCTCGGGATTTAGGTTTCATTCAATGCGAAGAGTTGGATTCAAATTCGGAAGCTCAACGCGATGCCGAAACACGCATGAAACGTAAACTTCTCGACGATATAATTGCATCAGGCGCTTCGTTTGCCACGTGGAATGCTCCTGCTATACTCGCGTGGCTGGAGATGTGGGTTAAGTTACCTGAATGGTACATTCATGCGTGCAGGGCCAATGTAAAGAGTGGTTCGATAATGTCGGTAGGTAAAAACATCGTAAACCTACGAACCTTGATTTTTATGCCGCAATTGCTTTTTTGGCAGGCGTTATCAGACTACGAGATCCAGCACGAAATAGGCGTAAACAATCCTTTGCATCGGTTGAAGTTGAGACTGGCCATACATGAAATGGTTAGCGTCACTAGTCCAATATCTCCTCCAGCGAAAACGGTAGGTTTGTGTAATGTATATGTGATGAATAGACGATGGACTTTGGCCGCTATAAATCGTTTCTTATAACCAACACATAACATATAATAGCTTTGCAATGTGAAATGACGCATTTTATTGTAAAATACCTATCTAGTCTTTGGTCTTCGGTGATATGAATCATTTTTGGATTGCGTCTGAATGGCTGGCGAGTCTTGGTTTGCCCCAATACAGGGTGAGATGTAGCTTGTCTTATATATATTATTATTAGGCTCCCACCCCACCCTGCCATTAACGAAAATGTTGTTTAACGAAAATTGTGAATAAGTTAGTTATGAAAATCGCGAATAGCGACGTGTATGTACGTACTGTAATTGTGCCGAAGTGTGCAGACTACAGACGGACGTTCGCCGTTATATAATAAGATGTTAAAACATGCAAGTTATGTTCCCTTTTATATATTTCTTAATAGAGTTATGTGTATTCTTGTGTCTTTCTGGTAGTACCCCTTCATAGAGAACCTGGTCGACGCGCGCATGTTAGAACATATCTCTAAAAAGGAATATACGAAATATCTTAAAGTCATTGATGGCTTTCACAGGTAGGCTTTTCGTACGGTCAAAACATTTACGAATGTTTAATTCTATTGTCCAGAACGAGCTTAACATGTGGTACAAAATGCTTGGAAGTTCTAAACTACGATCGAAAGGTATTCCTCTTCTATGTTCGTTGAAAATGAAGTGCTCACTCATTTCTTCGCTTCAGTTGCTTGAAAAGCGTAGAAAAGATCCTCTCAACGAAATGAACGGTGCGTGCACATAACCTTGATAAGTATTTCCATGGAGAGGTTGATTTTCTCTTATTAGTTATTGGTCGCTCTCTTTTATATAGATGTTCTTGTTTGGTCAAACGCTCGTGCCATTAAGTGGGTGGCTTCTATCGGTCTGGAAGACTTTGCGGACTTTTTGAGACAATCTGGAGTTCATGGTGCAGTTATAGCTTTCGACGAAACGTTTGACGCTGACACGTTTGCTTACTACTTGCAAATACCGAACTCAAACGAAAAGGTAAACTTTCTGTTATATTTACCTTTTTAAGCCTCGTAAGAAGTTTTAATAAGTGTTTTCTCGTTTCATTTAGTAGGAATATTTAGAGTAACTGTCTTCCCAAAAAAATCTTTGAAAACATCTAGTCCGGGCACGGTTGGGGATAAAACACAATGCAGGGGCATTGCACGGGGTACAGTCGGTTTCAACCGTACCTGATTTTTTTACTTTAATTCTTATTTTTTATTTTAATTTTAATTCCTGTTGTTCATTAAAAGAATTGGAAGAAAGATATCAATCTTTTATCATGTTTATAATGACAAAGATATGGAAATTTTACAATTTTAGATGAAAAAAGATTATGGCAAATTACCATTCTCTGCGCTTAGGATAGGTTAATTTCAAAAAGATTTACAGGCATACAGACTCTCAGCTGAATTTTCGTTCGTTAACGTTCGTAAGCAAAAAATCTTTTTGTATAAAAGGTGTGTATAAAGAAAAGATATGAGCGAACAAGAAAAATGTTAAATTATAAAAATTTTACGGTTTACTATAGGCGACATTGACCTAATCATAATAACAAACAAAAACTCGGTCATGGGAAAAAGATATAATTTGTCTTCGTTCTTTGACAAAATGTACACTTTAGCACTTGCTTTAAAAAAACGTTTCACTCCCTTCGTACATGCATGATTAAAGATGGCAGATGAAAAAGCAGGTTGATGGTAATCCACCATTGATGACTCTATCAATACAATTTACGAAATTGCGATACCTCCTGAAAAGAAGAAAACAGAACCAAAACCTAACAAAATCAACCCCGATGAAAATGCTAATGCTGATGAGCAAAACTGATCAATGCAGCTGGATACAGCCTTTGTAATAGAGCACAACTTTTTGGTAGAACATTAGCTGACAGTCAATTGGTCAATTGCAGATTCTTGTAGGTAATTAGATCCCATATTAATTTCTATTAATTACATATTACTAATTAAGTTGTATTTTTAATTCTGCTCGTTGTAATTATCAAATATTTTAGTTATGCCTTTTTCCATTTCTTATAAAGGAATTCATAATAAAGGCTAATTCTTGTGATATTTTTGGTTTGGGAGTTGTCAGTAAATATGAACTAATTTATTTCAAACCTTTTCGGACTAAAATATTGTTTGTCAACTGTGACGTCATAAAATGGGCAATGTAGTCATCTGCATATCTAATTTTCATAGCTATTATACAGGAAAACCTTTGCACTACAGTAATTTTACAACTTTATATGTCTTAGTATGCCAAATAAAACGGCAATAAAACATAACTTCTAACAATAGGGTAATTCCACACAAATCACCCACGTTTTTTGAGAGTTTTGAACCATGGGTCCTCAGATTTATTTGAATTTTTGTATATTAAGCTGGATCTCCACGAGCAAACAAGTCTGCGCGGACTAAGTTGTGCGGACTTAGTTCTTGAATTTCATTGATTGAAAATGTAAACATTATGTAATCCAAGCGTTTTTAACAAAATGATCTCCACGATAAAAAAACTGGTTTTAAAAATGGATGAGAATAAACATGACACTGAGAATTTATTGTTTTTGATATTATTAAGGAGAAGATTGAAAGAAAAAGCAAAAAAAAAGAAAATGACACGATTGCCAGACAACAACGACGATTCTGGACAAGGAAAATTTTTCTTGTGCGAAATCAAAAAGGAGAATACCATAACTTAGTTAAGGAGTTAAAGCTATTCGGCCACAAGTATTTTCACAAACAGTTTGGGATGACACCAGCATCATTTGAGACGCTTTTGTGCTGGGTTGCTCCACATATAACTAAAATAACAACGAATATGCGAGAACTTATAGGGGCAGAAGAACGACTGCGTGTGGCTCTTCGCTTTTTAGCTACAGGTGATTCTCGAGTCACAATTGGATCAAGCTACAGAATTAGTCCAACCACCATGGGTCGTATAATTAAAGAGACAACAAAAGTTTTATGGGATGTTCTAAACAAAAAAAGAACAAAACCTACTGTCTCATGAAAAGATTGTTCTCAGAAATTCAATTGTTATAAATATTCTTTGAAATATCGTGCGACGGCATCCCTGACCTTTGCTCCATCCTTTGTAGCATAAGAATAAAGTTTATCGATCCTCGGGGTGTTGCATCTTTCTTCACGAATTATATCATCGACGCCATCATCAGGTTGTGGATCGATATTTCTTGTTTCGCAAAAATTATGCAACACAAAACAAGCAAATATGATATCTGGAACATCGTCTAGCTTTAAATCTATTGGGCGCAAAAGAATCCTCCACCGTGCTTTAAGTCGACCAAAGGCACACTCTATTTGATTCCGAGCTGAACGAAGCATGGTGTTGAAAATTACTTCCTCGTTGTTTGAACACTGTGCATACTCTTTCATCACATGAGGTAGCAGAGGATATGCAGGGTCACCCAAAAGGATTTGTGGTGCAAACTCGTCTCCCGGATTTAGATCTTTGTAAAACAGCTTGAAGTCACCATTTGAATATCGCTCTTGTACTTCACAGTTTGCAAATACACGGGCATCGTGCAAATTGCCAGGCCATTTAATGTCCACAATGAATTTTCCTTTGTGATCACATATTGCCTGTACGTTCAGAGTATATTTCATCTTGTGCGAAAAATAATCGTGTGCGTTTTCAGTTGGTTGACGTATTGGTATGTGAGTACCGTCAACACAACCAATAACTCTCGGGAAACCAAACCTTTTCAGGAAACCTTCATTGGCTTTTTCAACATCTTCTTTTGTAGAGGGATAGTTAATGAAAAGTTCTCCCAAGTTTTGAGATAGAATACGACAAATTTCTTTAACAGACTTAGACACACTAGCAATTGAACAACCAAACGCGTTAGCTGTCATGCTAAGGTGACCTTGATCTTTGAGGTAATACAGCGCTATGGCTACCCTTTTCTTCAGGGGAAGAACATCTTGTCGAGCTGTTGGATCTCGTAGATGCATAAGGCCTAATCATTTTTACCAAATCTTCAAAATCACTTCTGCCAAGACGAAAATTCTTTTTCCATTTGCTCTCAGGCGATATGCCACTCACCAAATTTTGCCACCATAAATCTGTTCGACCAGGTAAACATTGCATGCATCTTTTCTTTCGCAAGTACCTAGACAGGAGCATGAATAAATATAATCATTTGGTGAAAACCAAACGGATAACAATAATACGTTACGAAGATGGCTCTAGCCTACTCAGGACTTATAAGGGCATATATACGCGACTTGCTCTGAGGGTAATAATGTATGTGACAAAAATTATCATATTTTAAATAGAGTTTGTTCTAGTTAATGTATGAAATGTAATGTATGAAATAAATTAGCTATATATTTAAAAAAAAGTAAGATGTCTGAAACTTGTTTGTTATGCAAGCAAGATGATGGATCCACTGATCCACTTGTTACTGTTGGACGGAAAGGTCTTGACACGTTGATCCACTTTGCACAGATTCGGACTAATGAGAACCTGGAGAAAGAACTCAAAGAAAGGGAAATGACAATCTTCATTTATTTCAACAACTGACGAGAAAAGGACACAGTGGAATGGTTTCATGCAAATCCATCAGCAAGGTAAAAGCCATCCTGGAAAAAGCCAAATATTTATGGCGCCTATCATCAACTTAAATCCCTCTGATGAGAACTGCATTTACTCCACCTTGATGTTCATACAGAACCAGGCAAGATCAATGAATGTGATTACTCCAACTGTTACTTTTGATCAACCCTTGTGGTTAAAAGCCTTTGAAATTGCTAAATGGAAACAATTGAATTTAGTTGTCCGCTTGGGCGGATTCCACGCATTGATGAGTTTTCTCGGCAGTATTGGGACCATCATGGAAGGATCAGGGCTGAGTAGGTTGCTTGAGTTGGTGTATGCAAAGAATTCCATTACACACATCATGTCTGGAAAAGCAGTATCCAGAGCACTAAGAGCTCATTTCTTGGTCGAGTCTGCCTTGATGAGCATACTTTTTGAAGCATCGAAAGATCAATTTGACACCTCCTTACTTGAAGAAATGTATGAAGATTTGCTCAAAGGAAATATAACTTTCGATCAAGTGAACGACAGCAGCAACGTCTGATTAGAGATGTTATAGAAGACTACAAACCAGAGCTTTCAAACACATCTAGGACGGCGAAACTGTGGGTACAATATCTTTACTATGTGACCATTGTTAAGATGTTCATCAGAGCCGAAAGAACTGGAAATTGGCATGAACATCTGGAGGCTATGAGGCTTATGCTGAACCTGTTTGCTGCAACCGGTCATATAAACTATGGCAAAAGTGCCCGCTTGTATCTTCAATCCATGCATTCACTCCACTCAGAGCATCCATGGCTTTATGACCAGTATTGTAAGTCAGGTTATCATTGCATCCGACGTAGTGATCGCTACTGGGCAGGTCTTTGGCCTGATCTAGTAATTGAACAGTGCATGATGAGAGCTATTAAAAGCAGCGGTGGCTTAACTAGAGGAAGAGGCATGTCTGAGGCTACACGTAAATCTCTGGGTCGGTACCTTGCATGAGTGCGGAACAATCCACGAATCAATGTCAACACTGACAAACCACCGTTTTGAGAGCAGTCAACAGCATTGTGAATCTGGTGAGTCACGACGGAAAAGAGATGGTAAAGACGTCAAAGCTTTAAAAGAACAACTTGTGCAGTTCAATCCATTCGATTCTCAAGACCCAAGGCTCCAGTGTATGTTTACAGGCATAACTGCTGACGAAGACAATGGTATCAACTGTGATCAAGCAGAGCAAATTGGTGCAGATATCCACAGGGATCTTGACAACATCGAAGCCAACAAAGCCACTATTAAGCGTTCAAAAAGGATAAAACTCTTGCCTCGCTATTGCCAGCTATCAAGATCAACGGTGATACAGTCCATGTAGATCCCAGCATTTTGTTTCAAAGACGTATCATGCTGATTGACAGAACAGAAGACCTGACTAACTGCTTCGATTACGAATTGACTCCTGAGCCTACATCACTCTTCAAGGATGGGTTAATGAGGAAATCAAACAAATCGCAGCTTGGTAGAGCACTCATTAAAGAATCCACAGTTTTGGCAGGGAGAAATGATGACACAATCTATGTTCTTGATGGAGGAGCCTTATTGCACAGAGTCTTTTGGAATTTACCAGCCACATACTCAAAGATAGTAGATCAATACTGTACATATATAACAAGAAAATACGGTAATCACGTGTGCGTTGTTTTTGTTGGTTACAAGTCATCTACCAAAGACCACGAGCATCAAAGGAGAAGTAAAAGCTTTGCCAACATTGTTTTCAAACCGAAAACGGAAGTCAACTGCAAACAATCTGAGTTTTTGGTCAAACAACAATAACAAAACAGCATTGATCAAGGCATTGTCAACCCAACTGAGAGCAAAAGGTCATGTCGTGGTAGCATGTGAAGATGATGCTGACAGAACTATTGCCGTGAAAGGAATTGAATTGGCGCAAAAAGGAAGATGCGTGACAGTAGTTGCTGGCGACACTGACATTCTAGTGGTGTTAGTTCACATGTGGGATGAAACAATGAGCGATCTTTTCATACACCATGAAGCTAGAAAGAGCATCAAAAAAGATGTGGAGATAATCAGCATTAAAGAAATTGCGTTAAGACTACCACACCACGTGAAAGAGAACCTGCTGTTTATCCATGCATGGGGTGGTTGCGATACAACCTCAGCTTTTTATGGTCAAGGGAAGATAGCAGTATTGAAGGTCGCGGAATCAAATTGTGTTTTTTCTCAGGATGTATGCTCAGTCTTCAAAGATCCTTACCGTAAATGACCGATTAAACGCCCTGGGCGTTTATTTTACCAAACGAATTTTACCCTGGGCGTTTATTCGGGAGGGGCGTTAGTAAGGGAGGGGCGTTAATAAACAAAGTCCATCAACAAAAGTAATATAATCGAGAAGATGTACGTCGACTACATGATATGAAGTTTCTCGTCATTCTCTTCATCGTCACCGAGGAGGTGGACTGGCTGGGTCGCAGCCTCCATATCTTCTTCATTAATGAAAGAAAAGGGATTGGTGTCACCTATCTCCTCGTTTGTCATTGCAGCTAGTTGTGCTTTTAACTTTTCTGCTCCTGCCTCACAAGTCGTACCCTCCTTAAAGCAATGTATTTGGTTATCTTCAGAGCCATTTGTTGGCTGATTTAGGGCGCAAACCTTGAACGACTTGGCAATCATTTCTTTCGATAGATGTGACCACGATTCGAGAATCCACTGAACAATTTTCCGCCGTGGTGCTGCTTTGATATTTCCAGCTTCAGTAAATTCGTGTAAACCCTCTGCTAACCACTGGTCGAATTTTTTTGTAATGTAGGCCTTGAAAGGTTTATTCCAGCTAGCACGGGGGCTTGAATATGCTTTGTGCACCCACCTGGAATGACAGCCATGTGCACTTTCGCAGATTGTAAGGCTTCTTTGACACTAATAGCCGTTTTCCGAAAGCAAGCGATCCGAGAACATTCTTTACATAATGGAGAGTTAGCGCTTCGTTCATCCAGCCATTCGCTGAAGAAGCAACAAAACACCGACTTTAAACTCTTGATTCAATAGGACTGCTTCACGTTTTGCTCCCTTGAATACGATCAATGGTTTTAATCTACTACCGTCTGCTTTAGCTGTCAAACAGACTGAGAGTCGATTTTTTTCGTGCCCTTTCGTGACTTCATGGTAATAGTTTTGGCCCCTCTCGGATGAACTGTGATATCCGAAATCATGTCAGCCCAGACAGCCGTCTCATCCATTGCGATTATATTTTCAGCTTTGAAGGCATGTTTTTTCTGAATTCTCCGGACGTGAAGAACATACGAAATCAACTTATCGATTAAATTGACAGGATCGTGTTGGGATATTGTCGTTTTTCTTCGCAAATATAAACCATACCTCTTCATAAAACGACACAACCAGCCTGTGGTTGCGTTGAAAAGTTCTTCGTATTGATCGTGATCCCTCGCATTGCTCATCAAACATAGCTTTCGCCTTTGTTCTGATAAGCTTTCATGAAACTCTTAAGCCATTGGATCGACGATCATGAATCCATTCAATTAAATGATGAGACAAAGATGAACAGTGAAGTAGGCCATGTTCCGATAGAGTTATCGAAGTTATTGGTGCAATTCTTAGAATCAAACTCACAAAACATGGTCGAAGTTCGAGTCACTGGGAAAAGATACAGAGAAGTTGGACTAGTTGTGCCTGGAACGTACTTGTGCTACACCAAGAGCAAGAAGATCGCAGATGTGTTGTTTAGCGAACTGAATAGAAAGAGTAACTTGTATGAACATTTTACGCTTAAAATTAGTGAAACTGTTTCAATATCCACACTGTAAAGATTAAAGAAAGTAGTATTAATTTTGCTGTGAATCAAATGAAAGCCCATGGGCGTTTATTTTAATTTTTCTCTATGGACCTGGGCGTTTATTTGGGAATGGGCGTTTAATCGGGAGTGGGCGTTAGTTAAAAAATTTAACTTTTACCCTGGGCGTTTTTTCGGGAGGGGCGTCAGTTCGGGAGTGGGCGTTAGATCGGTCATTTACGGTATGCGACAAAACATCAAGTATCAAATGCTGGAATACAAGTGGCTACGAAATTGTATGGTATGTAACTAAATTGATATTAATAAAATCAAAAGCCCTGACTTCAATTTAAACGACAGTCCAAAAGATTATTCCAAGGTTGCTGGAATGTGAACACATTAATAGAAAGTATCTATAGTTTTGGATCGTTCTTTTAGGTGAAAACAATCGAGAAGTCTCGCTTGCACAAATGAGGAAATACAATATCAAAAAAGGGTCTCCAACCAGAGCGACTACCACCTACTGAAAATGCCATCAAGTACCATTCTTTCAGAGTACACTTGCAAATTCTGCAATGGATGGGTGTTGATGTGGATGAAACAAAGTGGGGATGGAGGAAAGAAAAGGATGCTTTAGTGCCTATAAAGACAGATAAGGTAAATACTATAAAGAAATAGAATATACTATAATACCAGAAAGAAATAGTGAAATTATCACTATTAATCAAGGGATTTCACTTCCTTTGTAATTTTTATATTTTGTATTCAGGAGCCTGCACCAGAGCACATTCTGAACATCATAAGATGCAACTGCAGCACTACCACCAAAAGTCCGTGTAGAAAACTTTGCCAATGCCGACGTCATGGCATAACATGTATGACCGCTTGTGGACAGTGTCACGGGCAAGAGAGTACGAATTCTATGAGAAATGATGATGATAGCGAGAGCGAATACAGTAGTGGTGAAGATTATGGCAACATTTTCGAAAACTTATTGGACTTTTAATTTCTGCTAAAGTTTGGAGCTCTTTAGTTGATACTGTGTTTAGGTTTACATCAGGTTGAAATTTAATCATAAATATGTTTGTTCTTTTTAGATTAAGCTTCAATTGAGCATTACAATGGACAAAGGTGGCGAATTTAGCCAAAAATTCAAATTTTGCACAAAAATGCTGACATCAGCATTTTTCAAAAAAAAAAATCTAATATTTTCATACAATTGTGTTTAATGAACAGTGAGCTAAGTTTGTGCAAAGTTTCATCAAAAATAAACAATTCCAGATTGAGTTATCAATGATTATTTGGCAGCTGACCCTACAGTTTTTTAACAATTTTTGACACAAATGGTTTATACATAGGTTTACAAAAATTTTAATAACTTTTTTTCCCCAAAAGAGATTTTGGTGGATTTTTAGTATGTTAAAGTAGATAAAATTGCGCTTCTAACGGTACCAATTTCATCTTTATCCAAATTTTGTCTAGGTTAGGCCATTTTGGAGGCTATTTTGACTAGACTATAAGAATACATCATCCTATTCATTAACATTCATCATAGTAACAATCCTAAGATAACAATTCTACAACACCGTGGATACCGAGAAACATCAAATTTTTTTATTGCTTCAGCGCGAAATTATGAAGCGAAGTTTTCAGTTGACGGGGAACGAAAACATAGTAGTCCCAGTTATTCGGGGTCCCACTTAAGCGAAGTTATTTCAATGAAATTTTATAAGAAAGTCCCACTTATCAAGAGAGTATACTTATATTAACTATAGCAACAATTGTGATCTCGAGCATGACGCTTCTCCACGAAACACATGCAGAAATGTTTCTGCCTAAAAAAACGAGGCAGGGGACGTCCCCAGTGACAGATACCCTCCCCCGTCCCAAAACATCTAAAATTCTGTTTCTTGATGAATTCCGACGCTATCAAGCCATTCATCGTATTTCTATGTGCAATATGCTTTAAAACGGATTGTTCCAACTAACATCTGACGCCTGAATATATTTCGTGCAACCTCCATGGATCAAAACGGTGTTACTCTTTTTAGCTTTAAGAGATGTTCCGACAACTGGCATTAAATGACACTCATATGTATCCCAAGCTAACAATCTGCATTTACTTGTTTCTAAATTAACCTCACTTCGCATTCTACACCAACCAGTCATCAGTAAAGTTAACATTTTAGTATGTATGTATATAATAAACGTTTTTATCCGTCAGTTTTTTTTTTTATTTATTTATTTTTATACAGGACACATGTTAATAGCAGTATATAATTTTAATACTGAAATGTATATATCCTGTCGAAATATTCATAATAATAATAATAA
This sequence comes from Candelabrum cocksii, assembly GCA_963930725.1. Classification (NCBI taxonomy): domain Eukaryota; kingdom Metazoa; phylum Cnidaria; class Hydrozoa; order Anthoathecata; family Candelabridae; genus Candelabrum; species Candelabrum cocksii. The sequence goes on from OZ005669.1 coordinate 9,485,472, forward strand.
TAAAGTTAAACTGTCCGAGAACAGTATTTGTCCAACTAACTGTTAGATCGGTATCCATTCATCCGTTTGTCGAGGAAGCTATTATGCACCTCTTTCTATACTCTTTCTTAATTTTTTCAGCATCACGCTTTCCATTAGAGAATTTTAACCAATGTTTATGATAAATGTTAAAGTCACCAAATACAAAGATGTTCGTTGAGCGATGATTAAGAAGAGCTAGATCAGCGGACTTAAAGACTGATTTGATAACAGAACTAGTCCAGTCGTCAAAGTCCAAAACACCCCCTAACGTGGAAAAAACTGTACAAAGCTGAAATTTTACACACTCAGTTTTATATGTAGATTACGAGAAAAAAAAGCCCCATTTATAGGTCTTGTAGAAAATGAGAAATCCGCCATTTTTAAAAATGGCGGTTTTCAAAATTTTCTAAAAAAGAAAGTTTTCAAAATTAAACTAAACTAATTATTGATGTCATCAAATATATCAAAAATATTTCCATCTTCATCTTCTTTATCGCTCGTACTGAAATCTCTATCGACATCACATTCATGTAAGAAATACATTGATAAATGAATGAAAGTTTTCTGTAAACCATGTAAGAGTGCTTGATTTTCACATGTTTCACCGTGACAATTTCCGCAGGATTGCATTCAAGCTAGCCCATGTTTTTTGCAAGAACATAAATTTGTTGCGCATGGTGACTCTGATGAAGCCATGCAGTTGCATCAAACTGGTTTCCTCCAACAATTTTAAAAGTTCTCCTTGTTTCATGTTTATTTGTTTGGAAAATAACGTTCTTTTTATTATTGCTAACAAGTGAAAATAAGTATTTTTAAAAATGGCGAATTTCTCATTTTCTCCAAGAAAATAAATGGGGCTTTTTTTTCTGATAATCTAAATATAAAACTGAGTAAGTGTGCAAAATTTCAGCTTTGTACCATTTTTTTCCAGGTCAAAACACACGACTGGACTAAACAGTCTTGAGAACATGGGGAACGATACAGGAAAAATAGAAAACTAGTTGAATGTAGAAGAGACAAACGAAAACACATGAAAGGTTGATCGGTGTCTTCCAGATCAATTTCTCGAAATATTGGTACCGTTTTCTTAACATAAACTGCTAGACCATAGGTATGAATAGAGGATTCCATTCTAAACAGAGGTAGATATTTTTGAACAAGGAAATCATTAGAAGATATACCAGCGTTTAGATTAGATTCACAAAGTGCTAATACTTCAGGATTATTCTCGATCAAAAAGGCCTCAACATCTGTAAAATTCGTTCGAAAACAACGGATAGTACAAAATGCTAAAGAGAAAGGAGGGTGAGATTTCATTATTTTTTTTGACTTTGGTATTACAAGACTCGTTATGCATTGATTATTTAACCACTTCAACTGAACTATTTAACAATTATTGAACTTGATATGGACTATGATAAACGTTAAAGAATCGTTATAAAAAGAACGTTATTTTCCAAACAAATAAACATGAAACAAGAAGAACTTTTAAAATTGTTGGAGGAAACCAGTTCAATAACTAATTAAAAAACGTTGTGGGTGTCATCCGAAATTGTTTATGTATGAATATATCCACGATCAAACAATTTCGTTTCGCGTACCAAGTTATGATATTCTCCTTTTTATTGGTGCTCCAGGACGAAAAACGTTTAGCAATTTTTTTCCTTCTTTTTTTTTTCTCGTCACTTCGTAACTCTTTCTTAATAGCACTAACATTAAAAATAAATTTTCGCGGTTACTACCTACCATTTTGAACAATATCATTTAGAAAACCATGTGGTTTTAGCACGCGGGTTTTTTACTCAAATTTCTTCGCTCGTTTAAATGGTTGCGAGCGAATGAGTTTTTCGTTCGTGCGAACAATGTTTTTTAACCAATCAAATTTAAGAGATTTTTTCGCTCAGGTGTCTTCGCTCGAACTTTTCGCGTGTGTAAATCCCGCTTAAAGGTATGCTTAATTTTTATGATAATTTCAGTCTCAATATGCTTATAGACGTTATTCTTATAAAAAAAGGTGTACAAACTCAAAAAAAATCTGCGTAATTATTGACTGACAAAATATTATAAGCAGTGTAACATAAACTAAGTTAAAATAAATATATAATATTAAAGAATGAAAACAACTACGTGATACAACTCTGAGTTTCATGTGTATATTTCACAATCTTCAGGATCTTCAGAACCTCTCCCGCTCCTTCATCAAAAACAATGAGTATTTCGAAAATAACTTGCTCACAAGTTGGAAAAACTACGGCGAAACTAAATTTGAGATGTGAAATCGGGCGTAACAGTTAAATGACACAAAACATGCGGGCGTGATTGACGATACGCCCTAAGATTTTTTTTATTTCTCCTTCGGCGGCCGACTTATTTGCCGTACTATGAATCCGCCATTGTATAAATCAGTGTACACATGTCCATTCTTTTTACAAATACAGCTACGAGTACACCATTTGCTCTTTCTATAGTTGCACGAAATCAAGTTAAGTACCTCGTCAGGAGCAGGTTTTCTAAACATCCATTGTATTCCTATTATTTCATCTTTTTGCATCCACCCATGCCCAACTGGTGGTACAACCTCATGTAGAATATAATGCTCAGTTACATACGACACTCGTTTGCAGTGACGGGAGGAAATCTATATCTAACACAAAGCTTCCTAAAAGTTTGTTGACTCACCAGACCTTTCATCTTTTTAAACGGTTTTATTTTCCCAATTCCCTGAAATGCGCTAAAATGTAATCGTTTCCAGTTAGTTCGTTTAGGGAGGGTAAAGCTGGAAAAATATCAATAACATGTTCCATTGCAATATCAGATATAGCATGCAAAGCGTGTTCGATTACCAGAACCAATATTTACATACATGTTTGCGGACATTTTTTCGTCAAAATAAAGTGCATATCGGAATATCACTATTGAAGGTTACAATACATAGGCAAATACATTTCCAGTGGCTGCGTGATGTTATAGCTTTTGACATATCTTGATATCGTCTTTCGAGTTACTGTAAAAAATAATTCTCTAAAAAAAAATGTGGTTGAAGTTTGAATGATTGTATTAGGGGGCGTCCATAAAAGTACGCAGTAAAATCGTCAATTTTGGACCTCTCCCCCCTCCCTGTACGCACCTGTACTTTTTCAACAACCCCTCCGTACGTACGTACGTACGCATAAAAAAACGTGAAATTTCCTAAATTCAAACACTATAAAACCAAAATTACTCGCTTAGTTGCTTAGGTTATTATATTCAAAATCTTATGTTATATAATTATATTAAGACACTTTCAAGAAATATTTCGGCCTTAAACGTGATTAAAAAGGAAAAAATGATCGAGAAAGATAGTAAAACTGTGTACGTACTCGCTGTCTTTGACACCCCTGTACCCATGTGTACGTTTTTCTCTCATTTCTTCATGGTATATTTGTTTGCCATTTAATTTTTTTATGAAGAAGAAAGTTGGTCTTTCGCGTTATTTAATATTTTAGTTAAACGTTTTAGTTATTTTATATAGGGGGGGGGAGGGGTAGGGGTGGTCACGATCATTTACTTCAATAATAATCTTCTAGATTTAACAATGCAATTGTTTGTTTTTGTATCAAATAAGAATATTAAAAGCTACCTAGCTAGTTTCGTCCAAATACAATACCCACAATTACAACCTATTTTGGTTGACAGCGTCCTGCCTAATTGTATGTATTTCATCGAGTTTAATTCCCGCTAAAATTTGTTCTCTAAAGGTAGTTAGTTTAATACGGTTTTACACGGATGTCATGGTGTCTTTTTGTGTCCTCTAACTTCAACTATGTTACAGGCGCGGAGTATTCTCTCTAAAGAGTACAACAATCTTCTATTATTGTGTCACGAACATCAAAAACCTACACACACGGACATGGGCGAGGGAGACTTCAGACGGACGAAATCCTGGCGTAAAAAGTTTAAGAAAGATAAAACCAGTAAAGAAAAGATGCGCAAAGAAGATGTGAACAGACGCCTATCTGGGGGTTCAGATGGTTCGGTTCCAAGCTCCGGCAGTAGTGAGGTATCCTCACCATCGCGACGGCTTACGAAATCCCCTATACTCGGTAGGTGGGATGTTGCTCTACTTCTCGTTTAAGAATTGGGATATTTAAAAGTATTTTGTCATGAATATTTTAGACCGTCGCCAATACAGCGTTCGCGGAGGGATCACCTAGCCATTCACATAAGTGTGTTGTCTGATTTGGAAATTTCAATTCTCCTCCAGTAAAACTGTTTATTGTAAATTGTTTCTTATTTCAGCTGACCTGAGTTCAATATTTACGAATAAGTACACTATATGTGTCCAATACGCGTAATTCGATTGCTGCGAATTTCATTTTTACATTATAGAATTTGTACATTTTTAGTATTTTCTTGTTCCCTTATTTGAACATTACGCTCTACTTTTCTGATTAGTATTTTTTTATTTCAATATTTGTCTGTATTTAAAAAATATTGTTTTGATATTGACATGAAATTATTTTTTATTTTAAACATATGCTTTGTTTCTTATGATTCTTAATTTTGTTCTTCAATTTTTTCTCTAATGTTTATGACGACAAACTTAGGAACAACTGAAAGTTTTCGAAAGTTGCTTTTCCTTTTAATATTTATTCTGGTCTTTGTTGCGGGAAGTGGAAAAGAGGACTTGCAAAAAATGTCGGTGTTATTGTTTTGCGCACATTGTAGGTATATATAGATACATTATATATAAATATATTATATATAAAGTTTACAACATAACATAAAGAACGTTCTTTTTATTTATATACACTCGCACAAAATATTTAAACACCTAGTTTGAAAACGCTTTTTCTTTCTTTTACCTGTATTCATGCGTCGAAAAAGAAAATGTCGATGTAATCGTTTAGCCTGTCTCGCTATACTACGCTGTTACATGTTATAAAGATCGCATTGTGCAGAATTTTTGTTAGCGAGACCTTTGAAAATTGAGGTGTCAGAGGTGGAACGCGGTTTCCTTTTGCGTTCGGGAGCAATACTCAATCGAGCGTGCGTTAGCGATTCTCTGAAAGTTCCTAAGCAACTCCTCTGTTTAATTTGCACATTGTCGTTCCGTTTAACTTCTATCAGGCGCATTAAAACGTTGAATATCATTTCGATATTGGTGTTCATTTTAGCGGAGGTTTCCAGTATCGGCGGTTTGCACTCCAACGATTCAACGAAAGAATTCACTTGCACGATAGAAACGCTCTGTTGGTTCAAGTCAGCTTTGTTGCCAACCAACACAAGTCAATTCTCATTATTTCCCTTGATGTCCGTAATTATTCTATACATTCTCTTAGCCTCTTCAAAAGAAGCTTCGCTGTATATTCAATAGAATAGACAACAAACCCATGACTGCTTTCTCATAGCCGGGAACTGGTAACTACCTCCCGTGTCAATGATCATAAGGTCACAGAACTGTTCGTACAGTTAAGCACTTGTCTGTAATTATCTTCTACTGTTTATTGGTAGTTTTCGTTGAACTGGTTGTACAAGTACCTGCAAACTAGGGAGGTCTTACCGACAGCTTCACGGCCAAACAGCAATTTGAACTTTGTTAATTGAGCTCTAAAGAATAAATGTATAAGTATCTAAGTTAACTTTCTTAAAACAGCAAACACGATCTAAATACTGTAAAACAAGTATTTTTGTAATAACCTGTGTTGTGTTTTGTTTGTCTTGCGAAGACTTCGTGCGTCTTAAAATCATCATTTTTTAATTCCTCAGAAAACAGACTTATTTTATGCGACTGTATGACGTGCAAAACTGTTGACTCGATCAAAGCAATGGCAACTCAAATGAGAATTTATTTTTATAATATATTTCCTCTATAATAAATTTCCATGATAACGCCTATGTTTATCTTTGCAATACTTTCCTGTAGTAATCTCCTCGTCCGGTTGTTGTCGCCGATGCTATATTCTTACTTTATCTCCAAAATGCACTCATACGAGGGTGTCAGGAAATATACCCCCGTACAATAAACTCCCATGAAAAATGCAGCTGTTGATACACGTTTGTTTTTTATCAGAAACCTAGCGAAGGCCCTAGTATCAAAAGTTTCTTTATGTTTTTAAAATTTTAGTCCTAAAAGTTTCTTAGCAAGTATGCAATAAAGATGGAGAGCCACAAAACAATCTTCCAATTAGAGATAATTATGAATGGAAGTTCACCGTGAAAAGGGTTTTAATTGGTAGATAATTCCTTGGTAATTGCGCTCAACAGCTGTAAGGGAAAATATATTGATAAGTGAAATATGGTATAATAATGATATTGAGTATAGGTTACCAGTGTCGGATTAACCATAAGGCAAACAAGGCACATGCCTTAAGGCCAGCCAAAAATGTCAGGTAATGTAAAAAAATTTATTTTAAATTTAAATGTTCTTCCTTTTGTCGATAAGTCCAAAATACCTGTATTTTTAGGCCACTTGTTAAAAATATGCCTTAGGGCTAGTAAAGCCTTAATCCGACACCGTAGGTTATCTACCCACGCTCAAAAATCTTATTTCTATGGGATATGACGCAGTCCCCTGGGGTTACAACCCAAGCTTCCGAAAATCCTCAAAAACCCGGAAAATGAATGATCTTGAAACTTTAGATTTGAGGGATGTGAAACAATTGGTATACCTGCAATGTGTAGCAGCAACAAATTGTAACAACAGTTATAGTACTTGTAATAATTAACAACCAGTATAACCCAACAAATAAATTTTTTCATGTTGGAAGAATTTTCTTTCTGAAAGTGTTTTCATTTGAAAGTAAGTGTGTCATCAAAGATGGAGTTTGTAACATCACAAAAAAGGCAGAGAAAGATTACTTCGGATGGTTATGTCTACGTTTTTCAAAAAGACCTGGCAAATGACGTGAGATCTTACGAGTGTGAGCTAAGAAGAAACAAGCGACAATGCAAAGCAAAAATAAAAGTTGACATTTCAGATGATATTATCGGAATGGTCAATGAACACATCCATCCACCTTCTAATAATACAGTTTGTGAAGTAAATCGTATTAAAAGCAGAATTCGAGATGAAGACGACACCACACAAAATCCACAACAACAAATTCTTGGTAAAGCACTTCAAGGAATTTCAGAAGATGCATCTGTAAATCTACCTGCAATTAGTCACATGCGTAGATCAATCCGTAACCAACGGAAAATGAACCAACGACCTCCTAACCCTGTAGACAGAGCTGCTATCGCTGAGCTACCTATGGTATACCAACAAAATGCTAATAACGAGCAGTTTCTTTTATTTGATAGTGGTTTTAGGGATGACAACCGAATGCTCATTTTTGCATCAAACCAAGCTATTCAGCTCCTCGCTAATTCCGAGGATTGGTTCGGTGATGGAACTTTCAAAGTCTGTCGAGACATATTTTTTTCAATTGTGTACCATTCATGCTACGATCAATCAGCAAATCATACCCTGTGTATATGCTTTACTACCAAATAAAACTCGACAAACTTACGAAAGACTTTTACTTGAGGTATCAAATCAAGTTTTGGCGGTTGGAAATCCTCCTTTGACCTTCCTCGCTGATTTTGAGATAGCAGCTATGAACGCTGTCACTACCATTTTTCCAGAAACCGAAATTACTGGTTGTTTTTTCCATCTTACTTCAAACATTTGGAAACGAATTCAAACTTTTGGCTTACAAGAGCAATACCAACCGATCCTGAGTTTTCGCTTCATTTGAGAATGGTTGCAGCTGTTGCTTTTGTACCACCACATGATGTCATTGATGTGTATGAGCGACTGTGCAATGTTATTCGAAATACCTATCAGGATGATGCTGACCGTCTCCTAGATTATTTTGAAGATAGCTACATGGGGAGGTTCCGACGAAATTCACCACGCGCTGTGCCACTTTTTCCCATCCAGAGATGGAAAATGTTTCATCGGACACACCAAGAGATGCCGTGAACAAACAACCATATTGAAGGATGACACCGGCGCTTTCAAACCCTTTGCTCGTCTTCGCATCCTACATTATGGAAATTCTTGGAATTGCTAAAGAAGGAACAATCTATAAACCGTACTGAAATCTTACAAGCGGAAGGTGGACATCCTCCTCCAGCACAGCGTCGTCGATACATGGATTGCAACGAGCGAATCCTTGCAATACTAGATGAATATCCAAATCGTGAAAACATGCGTTATCTTCGAAGCATCGCTCATCAATCAAAATCTCGGATTTTAAAGAACATGGAACAATAATTCTTTTGATTTTCCTACAATCATTCAATCTTATGAGAAATACAATACTTTCGGGAGTTAATTTTCTCGCACTTTTTTATTATTCCAGCGCTATGTTTCTGGGGTTCATTTTACGAGGGTTTATTTTCGGAGGGTTTATTGTACGGTGGGGATATATTTCCGGGGGGTTTATTGTACAGGGGGTATATTTCCGCGGGGTTTATTGTACAGGGGGTAATTCTCCGGGGGGTTTATTTCCTAGAACCCAAACGAGAAAGATCGAAATCAACGTGTGTGTTTAGCGGCGACATGAAAAACAGATACCGCATCAAACAACCATCATATGACGAGAGAAATAATATGAATGGCGTTGAAAAACATCTTGACAATGTTTGGTTACAGATTTACCGTAAAACTTCACTAGCTAACAAGCGCACTATCACTGGATCAATATCGTAACAACATATGGCCGTTAAAAAGTATTGTACTAAACAGTTATCTTTGTAATCGCAGAAAAAAAGCATGTCTGCTCCCTGGAGTGTCTTTTGGGAAATATTGATCGTAGAAATTCAAGATTAATTCTTCGGTCTTGAAAGCAAATTTCTGATACAATACCATTGACGGGTTGTTTGGTGAGACATGGAGCGTTATATCCTTTCCCATGCACGTTTGCACAAGGTGGTACATCATTTGGGTGGCAATACCAGCTCGCTGCCAGTCTGGGTGCACCAGTATGAACGAAATGTAAGCTTCGTTGAACTTTACATCGGGTACCATAAATGCACATCCAATCAACAGTTTGCGATACAGAACGACACAGCTAAACTCAGGGTATTGTAAGCACTCAGTTAGATCAATGCCTGGCCAGAAGAACTCGCTGCATAAGTTATTCACTGCCGGAATATGCTTTGGCTGAATGTAACAATAGTCCACCGGATATCTCTTAAACATAGCTGCTGTACCGCACACTTCTTGCAATCGACGGTGTATTTTCAGCTTTTTCGGCTCCACAGCGAAGTCTCTCCTAATGTATGGTTTCAACAAACGGGAAGTATATGGACTGACGATACACTGAGTATCACTGATGTCATCTGGGTTTCCTACTAAACGAGAAAATACACAACTAATTTCAGTGACTTGCTTGCTTTTATTAAACCATTGCATGTTTAAGAAACGGTCAAGCACCACGTTTACTCCCCTTAAAGCTGGGTGATGGTAAGACCTCTCGATTGAGTCAATGTTCCTAGCAACGCCCTCATCATTTTTTATATATCGATTGTTTAGCAGGGGTTTTATTTCTTCAGGTGCTGTTTTTACTATTGTGTCATGAAAGAGATCATCTAGGTTGAAAACAGGGAGACCCTTTTCTCGTTTATATTTCCTTAGCAACAACTTCCTTCTCAATCTTCTGACGGAAATGTCTTGTTTTAAAAGCAATAACATTGTGTTCCACTTGCTAAGTAGTTTCAATTCCTCTGCGACAGACAACATGATTAACTTATTCTCTTTCTTATTCAATTTTTTTTTACTGTCAGAGACATTATCAATGCTTTGCTTCATTTCTACGCGTTCGTCTATTTCGGAAAAATCGCCAATCAGCTTTGGAAGAGGTTCAGTGAAATGAGAAGTATTACCAACATCTTCTTCCTCCTTTATTTCGCATGTAAAGCTATTGAAATCGTGAGAACCATCGATAAATTCATGTCTTTCAAAATCCTTCTGCTCGGCGTTGCTTTCCGAAATCTTTGTGTCTTTATTTCGTTTCAACATTTTATCTTTTTTGAATTTCTTCACATCAGTAATGGGAGGTTCCTTCTCTTTGCGTTGTCTTTTACCACGACCATATTCCTCTCGGTTGGAATGTAAGAGGGTAGGTTTGGGGCAAAAGGTACTTTGCCTGGACGGCGTTCTGGAGTACATTTCGGTGTTGGCATATGGTGGCGTGACATCACGCAACGCCCACCAACCGGTTTCGTTAAACAGTTCTTGGCCGGACTTAAAATGTTTGTGACTATGCACACTTAGTGAGCCCGCAACTGTACTCAACCATGTTGTCGTTTTCACTCGGTCGCGCAATAGGCACGTCCAATGTTCCTCGATCAACGCGCAAATTTCGTCTTTCCATCTGCACATGAAACAATTGGAGAGTTTTAAAGCCACAACGCAACGTTTCTAATGAAATTAGAACGAACCTGAAATACCCCATTCTTCCTCTCCGCATCACCGTTAGATGATATAAAATTAAGTGGATTACTTGCACCCAATTCAAATTCATTCGCGTTAAAGTATCCGCGCCCTCGTAACTACACCCGCGACACTCGTACGTAAATAAATGATCCCCTGAGTGACAAAAAAGGTGAAGCAGTTGAATCCAATGAACTGTTATGGACAAAATATACCTTTAAAATTTGACGGTTTCTTTTTGTCCATACAATCGAGATGCGACGAGCAATGACATCTAAAACATTCGTACGCTTCACTTTCCGTTATATCTTTTGTGCAGTAAGTACATGAAGTCATTATTACTCTAATGAGAAGAAACATTCGATCAACACCAACTATATTAAATGTTACATATTAAAAGTTTACAGACATATATTCGCCACCTTATAATCTACATATACATAAGTTTATAATAAATAACTACAAAATATTACATAAACTATATATTGATTTGCTGATTGATTAAGTTAAAATTGCAAATATTTATAGTTACATATTTGTACAAACGGGTAATAAATTAAACATCTTAAAAGATGCAATTTTTGATTAGTTCAGTGACCGAAGGATTGCAGTTGTAGACGTGCACGCCCGATTGCAAAGTGCCAACTGCAACTCTGTAACACGAATAAACATTACGAGAACTTAGCAGATATACTCATTGTTTTAATTTTGAAGGATAAAGGTTTTTCGTTTTACCTCATTTTAAATCATAGAATTATAAATTTTGAGTCACTACACTCTATGCTACAATCACTTACCTGTTGCTTTCTTTTTGTACGGTTACAGAAGTGAGTTCCTTTCCAGAAGTTATGAAAGAGGTTTGAATGCAATCTGAAGAAAGTAAAGATATAGACACAAGACAAGTTTCTAAATACACATGTCACAACATAGAAGTGCATCGGAGGGACCACGGTACTAGACTACAAAGATGGTTGGTTTAAAAATAATTGTTCACCACAACTAAACGAATTCCATAACTTTAATGCGCAGTCACATGACACGGTAACAACTCTAAGGTAGGAAATAATCGATTAAATCAGTGTTGTCTGTACATATATCAATCAACTATAATCTGGAATCTTGATTTACCTCTCCCTATTAACAAATTTACAAGATGTTATTTTCTCTGTATGTCCGTTCATTGTGTTGACAGACTTCAATTCCCGCAGGTCCCACAACTAAATGGTGAAAAGATGACGTCACATCCTCACTTCAGATATTACCACTAACTTACAATAACTTCACTTCCACTTCCACCAAACCCCGTACCCCCAGTAACTACATGGTGACCACATACATCTACACATGTCTATCGTAAATAAAAATTGAAAAACGTACAAACAGTACAAAAATTATATTTAAACAAAATATATTTAGGTACTTGGAAATATTGCTTCGTCGGGAACCGCGAAACTATTTTCAAAGTCCTTGGATCCCAAACTCTGGAAAAAGAAAACAGAGTTCAAAATGTGTCAATAGAAAACATTAAAAAACGACTAAAAGCTTGTAGTCCGTTTGAATGTTAATACAAAACAAACAAAATAAACCAAAATGATTTGCAATATTTTGCAACAGCCAGATGCATTTCTCTTTCATTCTTCAATACCCATCGTTACATTATAAACCATGAAACATCACTTGTAAACTTTCCTTGATTACTTCATGATCTTATCTTCAGAGCACTGTAGTATCACGTTACTGTCATGGGCCCAAACCATATCTGTCACCTGCAAAACGAATTTAACAAATAGTAAACAGAATAAAATATTGGATTCATTTATATTTCATTATAAAAGTTTCAATGAAAAATATGAAAACAAGTAAAAAATACTTCATACCAAATTTCGAGCTATGGTGCTAGTTTTTAGATTAGTTGTCGTCGAGACATCCCATAGTTTAATAGAGTTGTCTCTGGAGCCTGATATAAACTGACTGCCATCTAAATTTGTTATAAAGGAATATATTTATTTATTCTCATTGCCAATATACTATTTCAATGAATTTCGTGACTTATTTTAGAATAATGTATATTAATAAAGTATATTTAAATATGCAGTTAAAATAAGATGAATTTCTTGTGTGCACACAGCCCAGGAAGTTGGGGAGAAAACATACCTGAATTAAGGCATAAACTGGTCACAACGAGAGAGTGCCCAGTAAATCGTTGAGCAGAAGGGTTACTTGGGAACGATGACAAATATATGGTTTTATCCCTTGAAGCTGATAGAAACCAGTTAAATAGACTTATGACCTAAACAAGAAAAAGAGTGCATATTATGAACAAGAAAAAGAGTACATATTATGAACAAGAAAAAGAGTACATAATATAAACAAGAAAAAGAGTACATAATCAAAACAAGGAGTACAATGGACATGATATTCTGTCTACGACAGCAGCAGGAGGAATGCGAAGAACAGGAAAGATCACTTCATGTGGTATTTGCGGACTTAACGAAAGCATTCGACACGGTGGGGAGATCTGGATTGTGGCAGTTGCTACGGAAATACGGCTGTCCTGAGAAGTTCACCAATATGATCAAAGCCCTGTACTCAGGAATGAGTGCAAAGGTCCAATATAATGAGGAAACTGTCCCATTTGCAGTGACAAATTGGCGCGTCCTGGCACCAATGCTTTTCTCTCTATTCCTCTCTGCAATGTTAGATAAAGCCTTTCGGGATTTGGATAAAGGTGTCTACATACAATCCAGAACAGACGCAGACCTTTTCAATGTATCGCACTTCAGAGCCAAGACAAAGGCTACAAAGATTCTGGTCAGAGAGCTTCTGTTTGCCGATGACAGCGCCCTAGTCGCCCACTCGGCAGCCGACATCCAAACGATCACGGATGCATTCTCATCTGCATCCAAGAAATTTGGACTGAAGATCAACATAAAAAAGACAGAAGTGCTCTACCAATCACGCTCTCATACAACTACACCGACAACAGAAGTCCCAATACAAGTTGAAGATACAGACCAAGTCTCGGTACAAAAATTCACCTATCTCGGAAGCACAATGCTCCTCGCGGCTGGAGCCAGAACTGCAGAAAAGAATGTCAAAGGCAAGCTTGGCCTTTAGAAGATTACGTGACCGCCTTTGAAATAACCATCACGTGATAATTAGGACAAAGTGCAGCGTTGTTATCTCAACACTGCTATATGGTGCAGAGACATGGACACTCTATAGGAGCCAGGTGAAGAAACTGCATGCTTTTATGATAAGACACTTGAGAAAGATCATGAACATCAAATGGCAAGATAAGATCACGAATATCGAAGTCCAGCGTGCAAGGATACCGGCAATGGAAGACCATCTCATCAGAAAGAAACCTGAGATGGACAGTAGGGCGGATCAAAATTGGTGGTTCCCACCTTTTTTCTGAAATTTAATTAAGCCGGGGGTGCAAAAGTTACAAAATGATGCAAAAACGATATTCCTAAAGTTTTAGCTATATTGGTTAATATCTTCAGGTTCCGCCAACGCAAAAAGGCTAATTTTCTACAGATTTTTAACAATGTGTTTGTTCGAAATTATATGTAGCTGGGTATTTATTAGACAGTAAAAAGGTCACACATTATGTAAACAACAATATTTCCTCCAAAAATAACTGCGTTAAGGTTCCGCCAGTGGCACCAAACATGATTGAAATGACAAAAAATTACATCCGTCAAAATATTAGATTTTTGTTTTTGTGTGGTTGCCTGTTAACAATATATCACATAATTTATCAACGGATGAATTTAGTTATCAAATTTTCATAGAAATGCAGAAACATGTTACAAACAATCAATCAAATTGTAGAAGTTATCCGTCGCAAATATGGTTAAGAAATACAAAATAATCATGTTAAAGAAAGAAGTAAAACACAATGCTCTTTATACAAACACAACGTGAAAAGAACGAATAAATGTGCGAAATGCGGAAATCAGAAGTTGATAGAAAACCAAATGTTGCATGTTTTCAAGGCATGACAGATTTTTACCTCAATGAAATGTGGAAGAAAGAAAGGCGAAAAGATAAAGAAAAGGATGCTGAAAGGATAGTAACAACTGCTGCTAAAGTGATTTAGGGTAGGGGTCACCCGAGAGGTGAAAAATTTTCATTATGATTTTTGAGTAGCTGACATACTATATTTTTAGAATCATGATGGTAAACGGCCTGAACAGGTGGCAGTAACTGTCAGGAGAACGTTAAACAGGGTGTAATTTTTGCCTTTTTTCCGATTTATATATAATATAATAAAACATATATCCGAAACAATAATATCTTTTCTACTGTTTGATGCAGCTTATTTTTTATTAGTATTTGTGTAGATTGATAATTTCTTTACTATTTTGCTTATCTTACCTTATCTTATTATATTACTATTATGTTTAAGAGAGAGACTTTTTAGGTACGTTGTTGGAGTAGGATAAGATATTTTAGAATTCTGATGGACTAACTATTTAGTAGGTATTTTTTAGCTATTTTAAACATTCAAACAATAATAAAGCAGTTTTCTTCTATGATTAGATACAGCTATTTAAAATATGTTTGGTTTTAGTATTTTAGTGCCTATTATTTGATGACGTCATCATCAAAAATATTGAAAAATGATTGAAAACATTTTTTAGTAAAGTATTCAGAATTTTATAAGGTCAAATTGTGCCAAATTTCATAACAATAACATTGATAATGTGATTTTGTTGAGTGAAGATTTTGGCTTTAGCTCTGAAAATTCCCCAAAAACCTATACTTGATAGAGTTTTTTTAATTTGCTCTAGAAAATCCGATTAAAGAGGATTTTGGTTATGTTAATCTACATAAAATTGGGCTTCTTTTGGTACCAAATTTGTTAAGTTATGATTTTTTTCTGGGTCAAACCTTAATATGACTATATTAAAAGCTCCTCAAGGAATATTTGAGTTGGATTCCACCTGTAGAGGTTTTAGGAGATGACGTTGAAAATTTGGCTATAGAAAGTTGAACAAGACAAAGAAGTACTACAATCCGATGATGATGAAAGGTTTATAATAACAGCAGAGCTGGAAGACTTCCATATTAACAGTGATGATGATACCATCGATGTTTCAAGTGACGACGACAAAGATAGCGAAACCGCCAGTAGTATTAGTACTTCAACAATCTCCCAACATCCACCACTTATGGTTAGAATCATTACCGATGGTGCAAGTGTACTAATAGGTAAAAAGGTGGTTTTCACGTAGAAGTGAAAAATAGATGCAACAAGTATCTTATTGGCACACATTGTATATTTCATCAACTGAAATTAGCCATTAAAGATTGCTTCAATGAAAACAACAAAAGTCACAAGAAAGCTAAAACAGATATCATTGTTCTGCGAACGGCTATACGTCTTTCACAAAACATCAGCCATGATCTCAGCTACTTACAGGAATGCTTTGGTTGCTCTTAACACAAAAGATAACGTGTTAATTGTTATTGTAACTATTGTCAGTGTGTTTAAAAATAAACTGTTAATGATTTCTAACGCTTGTTTTCCACATGTGAAATAACATTATGTGTTATTTCATGTAAATGTTATAAGGAATAATCCATAATAATATCACAAATTGTTTAATCAATGTATCATCTATATATATACCTATAGTCCGGTCTACTTGTACAAAAATTGTGCACGAAAAGAAACAAGCAGAAATTTGGCACAATGGTAGTGTAGGGTATAAAATATAATTTAAGCCTCAGACCCAACAAAAAACACCTGTTTTGTGTATTTTACAGACCTGAATTGGTTTCCATTGCCACAAAACACAAAACAGGTGTTTTTGTTGGGTCTGAGGCTTAAATTACATTTTATCCCCTACACTGCCATTGTACTAAATTTCATGCTTGCTATTCTTTGTGCACAATTTTTATGTTTTTTAGCACGAGCAGACCGGACTACTAGAAGGAAGTGTGAGGTATGTTTTTTTGTTTCTATTTATAGTTTTTTATCTCTCACATAAAGCTAACATGATTCGAGTGAATGGTAATCGCTGGGTCGCACATATGTCCTCCGCCATAGAAAATATCCTCTCTGGACTTAAAGCTCAATATATCCACATAAGAGTCAATAATTGATGCAGCTAATTACAGTGGTGCAAAAGCAAAGGGAAACTGACCAACACAAAATTTATTTCTACGTTGGTATTCACTCTGGATGTATGTCAATTGCTATCTTTATTTTCAAAGGTTTGTATTTAATATCGTTTATTAGAAATAACAGAATTCACATTCAACGATTTTCGAACACAAATTTGTGGTTTTGAGGGTTTGAAACAACATGCATTTTTTACACAGAAATATACAATTTATATGATTTTTTTATTAAATTTAGTTGACACAGGAAACAAATGCACCCATATTCAAGATTAATGAAGCGCTTGAAAATGCTATCATCAATTTGTCAAGGTTTTTTACATAACCCTAATGTAGGTTTCTCACACACAAACACAACATGTCTTCAAAAGACGATGTAACATCTGTCGACGACAGAAAAGCACTTGTGTCAAATATCGTTGGACATTTGAACGATCGTTGTTCAAACGTTGAAGTTATCTTACCGGAGTTGGAAGATATTCTGAATACCAGCCTGTGGAAGAAATGAAAAGCAACATATTTTTGCTAGGAGATAGAAATGGATCCACCGACTATCTAGATGCATCTATTGAGGCAATTATAATGGAGGACCACCTTCAACAGCAACTTAACAACCAAGGAGTTGATTGTGCTTTAGTTGTGAGTGGCAGTGCCTAAAAAAAGATGAGTTGATGGAACAAAAGTTCAAAACCCTTCCAACCTTCTTCGTGGTTGCAGAATGGGTCAATTGCTCTGAGTATTTTAATTTATTTGGATTTGTTGACTTTTTTTGTGTCACAGCATATCTTCTGCAGACGCAAAACAAGGGTTTAGTGGCATGAAACACATAAAGTCAGATAAACGTGCAACACTAAAATGTCCTGAGTATGACATTAAACTGCTTCGTCCTAAGTATGATGTTAAACTGCTTAGGCTTGATGGGAGTCTTTAGCTTTTGCTAATAACCTGTCTAGGAGAAGGGAACTCTGAGATAAAACCTCTACTTTTAAGTAGGAAAGGGTAGGGAGAGCTCTTTTAGCCTTGGTTGGTAATCTCCCTAGTGATGGTGTCACAATAAAAACAGCTAGTTTCCTGACCTACAAATCAGGTTGAACGTTAGGAAAGGCATCCAGTTTATAAAAACCCCGCTCCAACACACATGATGGTACAACAAAATTATAAACACAACTGCGTAAACGGGACCCGAACTTCATGTAAAGGTGTCGCGCACGGTAGTGATGGTGTAAGGTGTAAGCATCACTCGACCGTCAACAAGTTATTGCATCAAAATCGTAGTAGTGTAGATGAAAAAGTCAATTTTCGAGTTGGGACGCTTAATGTAGGTAGTCTTCATAAAAGGTCAAGAGAAGTGGTTGAAACAATTAGTAGAAGGCATGTTGATTTATGTTGCATACAGGAAGTTAGATGGAAAAGAGCATCTACAATGATGATTACAGGCAAAGAGAGTTCATACAAGTTTTTTTGGGTGGGAAGTAAGGAAGGGACAGGAGGAGTAGGGATATTCTTAGCTGAAAAGTGGATTGATAAAGTGATAGATATAGATAGGGTTAATGACAGGATAATTATTATTAAGTTAATAGTGGGTAAGAATGTAGTTTCATTAGTTTCTGTTTATGCACCCCAGTGTGGTTTGGATGATAGTCTTAAAGATGCTTTTTATGATGGTCTTTTAGCAGTGGTATCAAAGTTAGGAGAAAAGGAGATAGTGTTAGTAGCTGGTGACTTTAATGGACATGTTGGAAGTACACCTAGAGGGTACGAAGGTATACATGGAGGTTATATGGTGGGTATGGAACTAGAAACACTGAAGGTGAAAGAATTTTAGAGTTTAGTGAAGCTATGGATATGTTGGTAGGTAATACTGTGTTTAAGAAAAGGAATAGCAGACTAGTGACCTTTCAATCAGGCAATTCAAGTACCCAGATTGATTATATCCTCATCAGGAAATAAGATCGGAATCTACTCTAAGGTTATTGCAGGAGAGGAATATGTTAGTCAGCGTAGGTTGGTTGTATGTGACTTGAGCATTAAGTCAGGAACTGAGAGGAAAAGGACTTTTGTTCCTAGAAGAAAAATTTGGAAATTAAAAGACTCTGCAGTAAGGGATAGTTTTTGTACCAGTTTTAAACAAAACTTGGAGAGAGTAGAAATAAAGACTGATGTTGAAGGTATATGGTTGAAAGTTGAAAGGCAGCCTCTTAGGTGCCTCTAATAGTGTATGTGGATGGACTAAGGGCCCTATCAGGAGACGAGAGACTTGGTGGTGGAATGATGTTGTTGATAAGGCTATTAAGGAGAAAAGAAGGTTATGGAAAGAATGGAAGGCAGGTGGGAATAAAGAGCCATATTTAGAAGCAAAGCGTACAGCAAAGTTAGAAATTTATACAGCAAAGAAAAGGGCAGAGGAAAAAAGATTTCCCAATTTGCTAGGTAGAGAGGATCAGAAAAACGAAGTTTTTAAAATTGCAAAGCAGATGAGTAAGACAAATCAGGATATCATTGGAGAAAAGTGTGTGAGAAATGACATCGGAGATTTAGCTTTTGATGATAGTGCTAAAAAATTGGCCTGGGAAAGTTGTTATAGTAAATTACTAAATGAGGAGTTTGAATGGGACCGCAGTCTTTTGTCACGAGTTAGTCCAATTGAGGGTCCTGCTGTCAGAATAGAAAAGGATTGGGTTAAATCGGCTCTTAGTAAGATGAAAGATGGTAAAGCTGCTGGTCCACCAGGTATTGTTTCTGAAATTTTGAAGGCATCTGGTGAGGATGGTATTGACATCATCACTGAGCTTGTAAATGCTATTGTCAGTCAAGGTGTAGTGTAGTCCCTGCAGACTGGGAAATTAGCTCATAGTAAACTGCTATAAAGGTAAAGGTGATGCCCTGGAGAGAAGTAATTATAGAGGGCTGAAAATGTTAGACCAAGTTATGAAAGTATTAGAAAGGATATTGACAAGATTTATTAGAGATAGGGTGAATATTGATGATATGCAGTTTGGATTTATGCCTGGACGGGGAACTATTGATGCAATTTTTATAGTCAGGCAGTTGCAGGAGAAATAACTGCAAAAGAATAAGAGGTTATATTTTGCATTTGTTGATTTAGAGAAAGCTTTTGACAGAGTACCACGTGAAGTAATCTGGTGGGCGATGCAAAGGTTAAGAGTCGATGAATGGATAGTGTCAGTTGTTATGTCTATGTATGAAAATGCCAGAAGTCATGTCAGAGTGAATGGATCATATAGCAAGGAATTTGGAGTTAAGGTTGGTGTTCATCAGGGATCTGCTCTTAGTCCGTTACTCTTTATCATGGTTTTGGAGGCTTTATCTCAGGAGTTTAGAGTAGGGTGTCCATGGGAATTATTGTATGCCGATGATCTTGTGCTTATTTCAGATAGTCTAGAAGAGTTAACTGCGAAATTTGCTACTTGGAAGAAAGGTATAGAGTCAAAAGGGCTTAGAGTTAACATGGGTAAGACAAAAGTTATGGTCAGTGGAGTTGGCATTTCAGCACCTATTGCTTCAGGTAGATGGCCATGCTCTGTTGTAGTGAGGGTGTTGGTAATAACTCAATATATTGCAAATATTGTGATCATTGGGTTCATAAGAAGTGTAGTGGTATAAAGTGTCAACTTACCTCAGTGGTGGACTATGTGTGTAGGGTGTGTACTGGTGATATTACCTTAGCGACTGGACAGCCAGTAGAATCTGTGCCAATAGGTGATGACTTTTTAGAGACAAAGGATGGCTTTTATTTGGGCGACATGATTAGTACAGGAGGTGGCGCAGAACAAAGTTGTATAACTCAAATTAGATCTGGGTGGAAAAAGTTTAGAGAACTTTTACCTCTCCTAACTTCTAGAGTGATATCTCTTCGCACAAAAGAAAGGGTGTATAATGCTTGTGTAAGGAGTATTTTTCTATATAGTGGGGAGACATGGGGAGTTAGAACTGTTGAACTAAACAGACTAGAGCGTAATGACATGAGAATGATTAGATGGATGTCAAATGTGACATTGAAGGATAGGAAGCCTTCAAATGAGTTAAGAGAACGCTGTGGACTAGAAAGTGTTAGAAAATCTTTGCAAAGGCAAAGATGGTTTGGTCATGTTGAGAGAATGAATGATAATAACTGGGTTAAGAAGTGAGGGAGAGGGAGAAGGAGAGGGAGACAGAAAGAGTGTCTCACATGGACAAAACGCATAACAAACTCGATCCAAAGGCAAAAAACAAAAAAGAAAGCCTAATTTTTATCGACGAAGATATGTAAACACTGCTGTTTTTTCTTATGTAACTTTCTCGAATAACATAGCATGAGTTTTAAACTGTGTTTTTATAGGTGCCTATCACTTTTATGAACTATATTATGAGTCTAAGGCCAAAGGAATTTGGACATTAGTCTAGCGTTGTCCGCCCGTATGTGTTTAAACACCCGCATGAAAAATTTCATTCTAGAAATATATTTCATTATTCACCTAAAAAATCCAATTAGTTCCTGTGCTCATCATTTGAAGAACGTTTGAAAATACATGGTCATAACACTTTTCAGGTTCTCTGCAGTTGTAATAACAACTGTTTGTGAAGATGACCTTTGCTTTTCCATAATTAAAGTGCTTTTATACAGTAACTAAATGTCCTTACAATGCATTTCCTAAGGAATGACTGAGAAATACTTTTAGAAACACCCAGTATACAATCCCAGCATGCATTTTTATTTCTATTGAGATCAATAGGCAGGTCACATCAAACAAAAATAATTTTATCATTTATTTATTTATTCTCAAATATTTATAACAGGATAAATTCCTCAGTCGTAATAATAGATACAAGATTATACATAATATATACACTGTTGTCATGGAAGTCCTGTGGAATATAAAAACAATAAAAATAAAGGATATATTACAAATAATTAAAAAGAGAGTGATAAAATATGATATATTTGCCTAAAAATAATTACAAACTAATTGTTTAATAAAATATTGTTTGATTTTTTCCTTGAATTTGATATGGTTCATTTCAGATCTAATTTTTAGTGGCAGCTTATTGTACTCAAGTCCTCCTTGGAAGTAAAATGATTTACGGGCCACTTTCAGCTTTACTTTAGGCAGTCCTAGTATTGATCTTAGTTTTGTTTAGTTCGAAATAGTTCTCAAAATTTTCGCAGATACTTTTTGATATACATCGATGAACAAATATTGTAACACGTTTACGTAGAAACGACTTCATAGATGCGACAGGTATTTTTACAATTATCTTTTCAGCCCGGTTTTCAGTTCGCTGGATCCTCTCTTCAAGGGTTTTCGATAAGTTTCCAAAAGTAGAGTATGGGCAATAGGTCAAAATTGGTAGTACTATGAAGATCTGACGTGCTGTGTCTGCGTCAATCAGTGGTCGTATTTTCTTCAGCAGGTTTACTCTTGATGTAGCTCTTTTTAGTGTCGCATTCATGTGTTCAGACATATTCAATGTTTCATTTAAGACCAGCCCAAGATATTTATACGATTTTGTGTAGTTTAACGTCTCAGAATTGTGGGTGATTTTTAAAGGTGGATTGTTCAGTTTGCTAAGTCGCTTGCTCGTTCCAAACAGTGTCACTTCCGTCTTTCCTCCTTTAGTATTGATAATTAACTCATTTTGTTGGAACCAGGTTGTCACAGAGTTGAACTCGTTGTTTAGGACTACTTGTATATTGGCGGCGTTATGGTTTGAATAGAATATGACCATATCATCGGCGTTTTTATGATTTGTGCGTTGCTAAGAGCTACAGTAATATCATTTAAAAACAATAAAAATAACAAAGGGCCAAGTATTAATCCCTGTGGCACACCACAAACAATTGTCTCTGCTTGAGAAAGAGTTTGTTTAAAGGATACCTGTTGCTGACGACCGGAAAGATAATTGGTAAACCAATCTTGAGTGAGACCGGTGATGCCGTACGCAGGGAGCTTGTTATTTATTTATTTTTATTTATTTTTTTGTTTACCATATATCATAACGTCACAAAAATATCCTAATAATAATAATATAAAAAAAATAAGTACAGATATATGGTTGGTGCCACTCAATAGCTTAAAGCTGAACAAAGTAGTGACACCGATAATGATTTCTAAGTGACCCACGGTATCAAAGGCTTTACTAAGGTCCGTGTAAATGGCACCCGTGAGCATCCCTTTATCCATTGATTTCCTTATCTGGTCGGTGAACCACACTGTTGCAAGATCAATGGCTGCGAAATTACACAAGCAATATCTTTCATGAATAACGATGGAATTTCATCCAACCCAACAGCACACTTTCGGTTGAACCTTTTTAAATATTTCAACACTTCCAATTCGGTAGCAGTTCTGAAGTTGAATTTTTGTTTCACGAAGTCGACATTTGTTGGTTTCAACCTTCGTAACATTTGAGACATAGGAAAAACGCTTTTCTTTAACAGAGTTGCAGCTCCAGTGAAGAAGCAACAGAAACCGTTAGCAATGCTTAGTTTATCATTAAGGATAACATTATTGTTCGTACGAAAGTTGGTGGAGTGTTCTGAGGATTTTGCTTTGTGGGATAATTTCCTTAATGGTCCTCCAGAAGCGCTCGGGTTTATTTGAAGTATCCTTTAATTTATCATTGATAAAGGTCTTTTTGGTTCGTTGTATTTCATTTTTAACAAAATTTCGTTTACGCCTATAACATAGCCAGTCTTCATCTTTGTTTGATTTCCGCGCTTTGCGATAGAGCTGATCGCGTGCAATCATGTGTCGATTAAGTTCTTTTGTTATCCAAGGAGACTTTTTTCCTTTAATACGCTTTGTGACGAGCGGTGCATGCTTATCTAAGGTTCTATTTAAGATTTGTTTCATTTCTTCCCAGCTCTGGCTTGGAGAGTTGCTGTTGTAAACACCATCCCAGTTTTCATTGCGGAGTTCGTTGTTTATTGCATTGGCGTCATAATTACGGTAATCTCGACAGCGTATTGTCTCTGACTCAAACCTGATGTTATTAGTTTGTCTCACGCATGCTATTGAATCATGGTCGCTCAATCCTGCAGGAATAATTGTTTTATATGAAATATTTTGTTTATTATTAACTTGTATCAAATCAATTAATGTAGCCGTTTGCTTTGTTGTTCGCGTAGAGGTGTCAAGTATTTGCTTAAAATCATTATCTTTAAAGATGTCTTTAAACGCTTTGTGATCCTTTTTTAATAAGGTAGTTTAGTCCAGGAAAAAAAGGCCAAAAACCCACCTTTCACTAGACATTTTGAGAGTGCTGTTTTTATGTTCCTATATACCTCTAGAACACATTTCAAGATGGTTTTCAGGCTGAATCGGTGATAAACACTCTCAACCAGGTCGATATTTAGGGACAAGTGCAATTTTGACTACTAATTTTTTCGAGTGGGGTCACCTACTTTAAATGTATATATCTCAGGAAATATAAAGGTTAATGATATAAAACTTTGTATGTAGTGAAACAATATATTGGAAAATGATCTCTAAAAATTTGATGATTATCACGTGTATTTTGTCTATTTTACAGACCAGAATGTCTAAAAATCGTAAAAAATTCGTGAGTTTTGCTCAAATTTAATGGATACCAAAACTAACCAATTAAAAAAACTATAAGAAAACTTGTCAATATAAATATAATTTTTCCCAAAGATTAAAATTCAGGCGAGGTTGAGTTTATCATAGGAAATTAACAGAAACTACTTTTTGAAGCCGGAAAAAATTTAAAAATCAATATTCTATATATATATAACATCAATCTTGATCATCAGTGTCAACGTCACTACCAAGGTCCTCTTCTTCAACATCTATGTTCATATTGTCGTCATTTTAATATATTAATAAGCATAATGTACAGTACAGGGTCCAATGCTCTTGAAAAGTGATAAAGAGAATAAACACTATGTATTAACTTTCGAACATCAAGTAATGTGTCGTCTAAGATTACAAATTAAAACATACCTGATGTTTTTGCATCTTTATTGATGGTCTGTTCTCTGCGTTGGTCTATGGATGTCCTAATAGCATGATTATTCTGTGCTTGTACAGACAAGCCATGATCTTGGAGCATTTCTTTCAATCCAGGAAATGTTGTATCGATGTTCAACAGCGAGTATAAGTAATATGAGCCATATCTTAAAGAAATTATGCCAGAAAATTAATTTAAGAAATTGAATTTATACAAGCAAAAGTATTCAAGTATATTATTACCTTGCATAGTTAAATTTATTTGTTGCGAAGTAGAGAGGCAGAAATGACTTCCAGCTGAAGAGCAGCATATTGTAATCGTTAGACTGTACAGCTGTGTGGGCAAGAGTTTGAAGGCGCATCAAATCCATATAAAAGATCCAAAATTGCGGTGTTTTACCCATGCTACTACCATTACGAATATTTGTACGGTACTTTTCGTAGTTTTCAAACAGATCCTTTGTTTCCTCTTTCAGCTTACTGATGTTTTCAGCAGTAGTTGTACAAACTAAGTGAAGGAATTCGTCAGGAATTTCATAGTTTTGTTCGTATTGATACCGCTTCAACAAAATACGTTCAAGAGCTTCTGAAACTACTCTGTGAACGGTCCAAGCACAATTGTATTGAGAACCATTTAATACTCCTTGGAGGCTTCCTGATGTACACAGTTCAGACTGGTACACAACATCTTCAAAACCCGAACCCTTCACCAGTGAACCAATAACCTGAAGTTTAAAAGCAAAATATTGATACAGTCATAAAAATGACTGTTGCGCATCCAACATTTACTTTTCAATAGACCAAATTTTAACGACATTTAATGGCATTGCACGAGAAAATATTTTGAAACAGAATTGGAAGGGCTACTGACCTTAAAGTTCTCTTTAATGAAATGGAAGCTCCCAAGATGGATCATCACATTGCTGTACGTTTCTGGATAATTCCAAATCGTTTTGTAGGCATTTATGGCAGCACCCACATCCAAAGTGATGTTAACATACGGCATGTTCACTGATTTCAATAGTTCCTGTAAATAACTCAAGTAATTTTGAATGGTTGAGAAGTCGGTGACCTTGGAATTGATTGGTGGTAAAAATATTTCTGTTGTCTTTATTAGAGTCGTGTTATTTGATCGGAGTGCAACTAACCAACCTTTGAAATTTGGAATGTTTTGATTATGAGATCCATATTTTCTTCCGCATGACCATAAAAAGTAAAGAAAATTGAACGATTTGTCAGAATATGCAATTTCAATGTCAGAAAAGGTTGATGGTGGTCCTTGTTTTGAATTCACTTTCTGTAAAGGAACAGACAGGTCTTTGTATAAGAGAGTCCGACTTCTACGAACAACATTTGTTTGTAAAGGAATACGCGTGGTTTGAATTGTGGATTCTTGAAAAGCCATCAGGTGGGTTGTATTGATTGAGCTCCCACCCGCAAGTCGATCAACAAGTACGTCAAAATTATCAACCCAATAATAAGTTGGGGCAACGGATTTTGCGAATATTGGTTTTATTGGGAGAAGTTCTTTAGATTCTGCTTTGGCAATCGCACTTTCGGCTGCTGAAGTTTTGATTTCTGATGTCAATCCGTACGGCAAGCAATGGCCAAAGCTGCTAATGATGTCGATAACTTTTCTTGAGCCAGTGATATTTGATAAACCCAGCGATAACAATATGTGTTTTAGTTGCATACATTTTCCATTTGTTACCTGATATACGATGTCGTGGGCTAACGACTTCACCCAGCGTTCTTGTTTTGATGTTGAGAACCTTCCAAATAACGCTTGCACAAATCTTGTGACAAGTTTTGGTGGTTTCCACTCGTCTTGTGATAATTCTTCGGTAGAAGGCGGCCAGTTAAGTAGTTGTTTATCTGTAAATTCCTTTAATACTTCATTTCGCAAGGTCTCTCCCGCTTTCTGCACCAAATACTCAGGATGGTTAATTTGTACTGTGTCATCGATACACGCACTGCTCATTACCATTTCAGCTTTCCGTGAATGATTTGAATTGGACAAAAATATGATATTGTCTCCGAATTTCTTTTCCAATCTTTCTTTCAACCTGTTTCGGTAACGACTGTCACCTTTCCCAATGCCATATAATTCTTGAAGCACATTGAGAGATACAATAGTTTTGTTCTCCAAAACTTCATCTTCATCGCACCTTCTATAAAACCATGAGTAAATTGCTGATAACAACACCTATGAACTTTAAACTCTTTTGCTATCAAATCAAGATCCTCTATCTCCTTATAAAATTGTTCGTTTTTACTTTTTGTAGCTGTCTTAATGGCAAAATGAGAGCTGTCTGTTACAATTTTGTAGAGGTAGAACTTATTTTTATTTCTTTGAATTTGATATTTTCCACATATACCACATTCTTTAGGGTATAGACCAGTATTTTGTTGTGGTTTACTGGCCGATTGAATGCTTGATCTCGTTAACTTGGATGATGACAATGATTTGGGTTGGACAGAGTATCTTTTATTCCCAATGATTGAAGTGAACCTACAAGGAATAAGAATAAAAGTCGTTGTTATAAGTAATTATATGGCTGGATTAGAAAATTTCATACTGGATCTATTCAAGTTAAAAAGCTTTTGAACATCCTTGATCTATTCTAGTAATTGTATAACAAGAAATGACTTAACTACGTACCTTTTCTAACATGGTTCTAGATGAACACCGAATATTTTTGTATCAATCTCCACTAGTAATTTATCTACTTGTTTGTTGTGATGGAGCCCGCCCAAGTTCAATCTCTTCTCTTTTGCTTCCTTTATCCTAGTAATATTGATTTCAGATAACGATTTCAACTGAGAGTAGCTGGTTTGGTCTTCATAATGCACTATGCACTGTAAATTGTTCATTATTAATTAATTTTCTAGAATAAATCAACAACCAAGCACCAAAACAGACAAGTTTCAACAAATGAATTTGAATTAAATGTAAATAAAACACATTCTAAAGTAAAGTAAATGGAATTCAATTGTTTCTCATGATTCCAAACAAGTGGTATTAATTGAGTTGAACATATATATAAAGTTTGTACATAAACATACCCTTTAAATTTGGACAAAGCTATATATTAAAGGGAAAACTCACGAATTTTGACGATTTTTAGACATTCTGATCTGTAAAATACACAAAAATCACGTGATAATCATCAAATTTTTAGAGATCATTTTCCAATATATTGTTTCACTACATACAAAGTTTTATATCATTAACCTTTATATTTCCTGAGATATATACATTTAAAGTAGGTGACCCCACTCGAAAAAATTAGTAGTCAAAATTGCACTTGTCCCTAAATATCGACCTGGTTGAGAGTGTTTATCACCGATTCAGCCTGAAAACCATCTTGAAATGTCTTCTAGAGGTATATAGGAACATAAAAACAGCACTCCCAAAATGTCTAGTGAAAGGTGGGTTTTTGGCTTTTTTTTCCTGGACTAGTTAACATTCATGTCTCCCATGGTAATTGCTTCTTTTCTCTCTTTTTCAATCGTTTGTAAAGTTTTTGTCAACAAAATTTTGAAGTTTTTTGAGAGGTATTTTGACGCGTCCAGAGGTTTATACGTAGTTCCAAAAAGTAATGGTTTTGTGTTTTTCAGTCTTATCTCGATCCAAATCGCTTCAATCTCGTCATTTTCAAGGTTGACTCTTTTTATATAATTGATTCTTTCCCGAATGTATAAGCCTACACCACCTCCTTTGCCATTTTTTCGATCAGATCTGATAAATGTGTAACCCTGGATTTCAAACATAGCATCTGGTAAAACCTTGTTAACAGAGCTTTCTGATAAACCGAACACGTCAAAGTTATTTGATACTAAGATTTCTCTAATTTCATCAATCTTTCCGAATAACCCCCTAATGTTTTGATGGCAAAACTTCAATCCCTTTTTTGACGAAAGGGTTTTAAAATCTCTCTGATTATTGGGACCTGGTTGCAGTTCTACGTCTCCTCATAACATTAATAATAAGAAACATACTGATCTCTTTCGGAAAAAAATTTTAACTGCTTTTGGTGAAAAACTAATAGAATAAAACTTTCTTTGCCATCATACATATCTCCATAGTTTAATGTAATACTAACACCATCGGGTGATGAGAAACAAGCTCTTCTGACCATAAAATTCATACAAAACAGCAATACTAGCAGCGCTCCGAAAAACACATCCGTTCTTGCCGCCATCTTTACACGTATTCCAATCATGAATTGATTTGCTTCCCGAGTCAAAATATACTCATGGGTCATAACCCAAAATCTTGTTTTACTGTATTCTGATTGGTTTAAAATATAAAACTTATAAAAAAATAATGCATAATGAAAAATGAAAATATGCTGCATAAACCTTTATGAACGTACTCCTGTTAATGGTTTTGTTTTACAAAAAGTGTGATTCTTGATTACAATCTCCTCGGACTAGTCAATAAACAAAAAATAAAGCAACCGACAGGACGAGTGACAAAAAACCTTATGTTACACCACTGTATGTGCAATGATGCATTTTTATACAATATATATTATTTATACATTATATATTTAAACAGTTTTGATGCACCTTTGTAACCTCCTTTTCGTGAGCCTTGCATTGCTGTTTTCCTTCACCTTGCAAATCAAAACAGTGAACAGTCTGAAGCAAAAACAATGAGTCAAAGATAAACTTTTGAAGCAATCACTTAAGTTAGTAGATTTTAATATAGGAAATTCATTTTTATTCAGTTTTTCATATGATTAGTATGAATTTAAAAAATTTGATATTCTCAATATACAAAGTAAATTACAAAGTAAATTGTATAGGCAAAATACAGTATATATATATACATATATATATATAAAAAGAATGCTTGTCAATCCGTTTTCTAAACACAGGTAAAGATAGAGAATTAACAATGTTCTCTGGAAGAGCGCTCCAAGCATTCGTAACTTGATTTCAGAAAAGTACCCTTTTCTACATTCAAGTCAACAATTACATTTTATCAACTTCAGGGAATGGCCACGGGTTTGAGAATTACTGTGGATTTCAAATAAATTATTGCAGGGAAGGTTATGGTAAGATTGCGTCAACTTGAAGGCATGCAAGTTACCTTATTCATACTAATTTTCTTGCATTCGCGCAAAAATCTGGAAAATACGTGAAAATTAGTACAGTTATAACGCGCAAAGGGGGTATGCACAAAAAATAATACAAGCAAAGATTAAAATTTTGATTTTTGATATATATGTTATGTGTTTATTAAAGAAAAAAATAATTAATATTTTTCACTTTATATATCCTAATCAATCAAAGCTACACTATGGGGCAATTACATGTCAAAACAACAAATTTTAAAAATCCATGTAACCACCCATCCTCAGATTTGATTGAAATTTGGTCAGTGGCTGCAAATGATATTATAGAAACCTCATCAAAATTCCAGGCAAAAACCTTTTTATTAAAAAGCTATCACATTTTAAAAAACAGCAATTTTGCTAAAAATCGACTATCGTGAGCCGACAGCAGCACCTTTTTTCCATCACAAAATCTATCATAACTTTTTAACCGATAATGGTAGAGACTTGAAATTTTGACAGAATGTCAATGAGATACTAAACTGATTAAGCCATTTATATGGGTGTTATTCATTTGGGAGGGTTGCTAACTAATGTAGATTTGCAAACATGACCTCTTGGAAAAATTTCTTCTCTGCTTCAGGGTCTTGTTCAGCACTTTTACATGCATAATCTTCTTGAACATGGCCCGAATATCCAATTTATATTTCGCTACTATAGTAGTTAGAGGTTTTAGATGGTCCTGGTTTCCTTGCAGTTGCCGAACTTTAACCAAAGTTCGGTGAGTGTCATCATTGTTGTGTCCAATTGATGGCAATGATACATTATGGAAAGTTCCCAAAATCACAATTTCCTGAGGTTCCTTGTACTGTTCCTCAAAAGGTTCAATGTACTTTTTTAAGTATAATTCGGTAATTTTGATTGAACCAGTGATGACTCCAATTCTGAATGGAAATTGGACAACAATAATGCTATAATGGTCAAAGCGCCTTGTTGACATGTTCGAAGAATGACATTTACTCGTGTCAACTCATTGATATTACCTTGTGACACTATTACTTGTGTTTAATTATTTGTCTCTCAAGAAATTTGTGTTTCCAAATACAATACATTCTCCTTAAATCTAGATCATCCTGTTTCAAATAAATTATAGAGAAAATATTTCTTGTAAAATGGCGCGAAATTATACTAAATTCATGATTAAGCAAAAATTAATATGCAAAAATTAAAATTAGTACAAATAAGGTATGTTTAAAGGGTGTATGGCCAACTCGACCAAATGTCAACTCGGCCTACAAACTCAGCCTAACTATGAATTTGACGTTTCCTTTACTATATTCTTCATTTATTTTTGCCTCAATATGTTTATATATTATATATTGTTCAATTTATCATGTGAATATCAATACATTTGGTCCGCTAATGATATCTTTAGAAGACTTTTTGTCGATATATTTTACAAGATTTCCGAACACCGGCAGCCATATTGATTTAGCTGTGTCGGTTACATACAAAATGAGGACTCGTCTGTTTGCTCGACGAAACAAAAGCATACTTCGAACTGCGTGAGCCAACTTCGTTGCCAGGTTCAAGATCACCGATAACCGTGTTTTTGTCGTATGATAGGCAAAAAATCTATCAATTAGACCTAGGTCCTAATGTTGGGAAAATTTAATGAACAAGAAAATTAACTTGGTTTCTTTATTTCATATTTTGTCTAATCAATTTAGACAAGGCCAAATTTTTATCCTGAAATAAAATTCCGATATATCTGACCAATCGGGACTTTATTCTTTATTAATTCCGCCGATCTTGGTCTGAGAAACCTCAAACAACTTGATTAAAACTTAGTTTGAGTAAGAAACGCAACGGTCATGACCTAAACCAGTTGAGTCCTCATTTTGTACGTAAATCTGAAATCTAGGCCGAGTTGGTAGGCCGAGTTGGCCTGTAACCGTTCAAAAGCGTGAGTTCATTGACCACAGTCCCATGAGTGTTTCATTTTTAGCTTTCTCAACACAATAATTTAATGCGATTGAAACACAGGTCGACAGGGAAGTCGGCAACACTATCTTCAGTTCCAGTTTTAGAGGGACAGGATAAACAATATAAAGAGCAGAGATGAAGTTATAAATACTCATACCCCTTCATCATCACCAGCAACAATATGAATACCAGAGAAATTAACACAAAACACAGAATTCTTTTTCTCTAATATCATATTACTATCAATTCTATCAAAGCCTCTGTTGGCTTTTGATTGCTTTTTCCCCATAGTACTCCTTGTCTTTGACATCATCACAAACATTCCATTGTTAAAGTAAGAAATATTACATCATCTTATTAGCAATAGAATTTAAAATGATTTTGTAAATTTGGCAACCTGTATTTTAGCGTCGAATTCAAAAGGTTAGCTATTTTTTCCATCCCTCAAAATGCGGAAATTAAAATCAATGGCGGAGGAGTGTTGTAACTTATAATTTATTACCATACTCACAAACGCAGTGCTTTATTTTGTTTTCCATGTTCTTAAAAAACCCTGCATAATAACAATACATACACTAATTTTTCTTATAAGCAAGACAGCTATAAGCATCATACGAACAAAAATTCCCAATTATTTAAAAATGCCTTGTTTCGTAGTTAGCTTAATGTAGTTTATTCAGAGACAGGGGGTAAAATGGGATCAGTAAGACAATATTAAATGATCAGAAGATATGAGTAAATTCAAAACAAAGCTCAAAGTTATACAAGAAAAAGATTTTTATATACTGTATATAATTTACATTTCAAG
The DNA here is from genome assembly GCA_963930725.1 of Candelabrum cocksii. Taxonomy (NCBI): domain Eukaryota; kingdom Metazoa; phylum Cnidaria; class Hydrozoa; order Anthoathecata; family Candelabridae; genus Candelabrum; species Candelabrum cocksii. The sequence continues at coordinate 9,517,866 of OZ005669.1, forward strand.
GGAAATTACCGGCATATGCATATAAGCATAGTTTCTACCCTTACTTTCCATAACATACCTAGCATAGCTATAAGCATATTTTTACGGTAAAAATTGTAAAATTGCTAAGTAAGCATAGCTACCGTAAGGTCATTTCACAGTCTTGCTTATAAATAAAATTAGTGTATTATAGGTGTAGAAACTTTCGCGCAAAGAGAAATGCTTACTTAAGCAATGTATATAAATGTAGTGTAAAAAAAATTCAAAACAAAAATTAAATTCAAAACAAAAATTATGATTCCGCGTCAAAACACGTGCAAAGTTTATTTTTGAAAATTCTTTTTACGCATAATTATTACGTTTGTTGTAACATAAATTAACATGTTTTAACTTAAAAATGTTTTCGCATTTTGAAAGATGGAAAAAATAGCTAACCAATTCAAAATAGCTATTTGTGTACATTCATACATATTTAATCAGTGCGAAGAAGAGTGCCGTTTCGGGAAATCCTGTATTTTAGCGTCGAATTGAAAAGCTACCTTAATAAATAATTCAAATGACGTGTATATGCTGTCCGGAAAATTCCCCCCCCCCCCCGGTGAATCCCCCCCCCCGGTGAATTCCCCCCCCGATCAAATTCCCCCCGGTGAATTCCCCCGATCAACTTCCCCCTGGTGAATTCCCCCGATCAAATTCCCCCTGGTGAATCCCCCCCCCGGTGAATTCCCACCGACCAAATTGCCCCAGGTCGGAAGGACTTTACTGGTCACTGGAATGCCGTATTTACTCTGATAAACGCCGCGCTTTGAGAAACTCTTTCTTCACCGCGGCGTTTTGTCGAAATGGTTTATAAGAATTACGAAAACAAATATAAGTTAAAATAAATACTTATTTTGAAATTAAAATTTTGTTCCTGGAACTTATTTCGCCTTAAAGTGGAAAAGAGGTTGAGAGGTCCTATTCATCTTTTCTTTCCTGCTGCTCTACCTGTGGATTTCTTTGGATAACTGGTTTTATTATAAATAGGGAGTTTATTCAATTTTTTCTTTTCAGTAGTTAGTATTCTAATGAGGATATAAACCATTATTCAAACATAAAATGTACATACAATCGTAAAATCTTCAAAAGCTAAGGTTATGAGCAATCGCTCGTAGATATTGGTATGTGTCTCTGTTGTGATAATCATCAACAATGACAAGAATCCGGCGATTACAATCCAGGTAGCGCCGTCTTTGAATTGGTGGCGGATGTCCAGCAAGATTTTGAAGAATCTCGACACGAACCAAGCTTTCTTCATTTTGCAGAAGCTGCAAGAATTTCCAAAATACTGGATGACACGATGATACCTGTCCTTGAAATCGTCTGTGCCACCCTTCTACAGCGTTGTTTGTTCTCGGGAGTTCGTACCAAATTCTGGTACTACATTTGAAATCAGCATCCTCTAATTAGTAAACCAAAGCATTCAAAGCAAACAGAATATATTGTAACATATGGCAACTAGCAAAACATGTCAACGATGACATAAAGATAATAAAATAAAAAAAGTGCTAAAAAACGTAAAAAAATGTAGAATATTTTAACCATTTTTAAATATATATACAATTACTGCGGATATTGCTCCATTATGTGCGTTAAAATGTTTGAAAAGCTGTTTTCTCCGTATTTTTCACGCCACATAAACTCACCTAAATAATTTTCAAATAACTCTCTCGATGTTCCGTAATTTTTTCGAAAACCACGTTTTGCTCTAGACCACATAGACTCGAGGATTTGTATATGTATATCCATATTGTTCGGGTCCACAAAGTTTTCTTCGTGAATTACAACATCATGGCTGTATATACATCCGTTTATTCTATTGATACCATTGTATGCTGCCAACCCGTCACTTATGATGTGAGTTCCTGGCAAAATCCACTGCTGGATAAGAGGCAAGTCTCTGCATTACGCTGAGCAACTTCTATCAAAAAACACTTTTTCGTTCCTCTTTCAATCCCACCAAAAACCCAGTGACCCTCCCGCCATTGTCCACGATGATATTTTCGATTGAAAAACTTTGACTCATCGATTTCTACTATTTTTGGTTCCATTTGACCGTAAATAAACGAAAAACCGCCAATCATCTCGGGTACAGTTATTAACTTTGCATTGCACACATCTCTTAAAAAGTTAAACCAATCAACTGTCGTGTGGTCTTCGGTTATTTCAAGTTCTCGTTTAATGTCTTTTTGATGTGTTTCCATTGCCCAAAATTATATCAATAAAACTAACTTTTGTAAAGTTAAGTGGCTTTGTGAAAAGTAACTACCATCTCTCACAGAAAGAGTGTAGTTGCAATCGCTACATCTCCATCTAAAACCATCAATTCCTTGACGGTAACTATTTACAGTGCAAAGTTTATTACAATTAGCGCAACGAGCCGAGTTCTTTAACAACCGTCGCGTTGCCAACCATCGAATTGACGAAATGTCGTCAGAAAGCGCCGTAATCAATCTTAAGTTCCAGTTTTCAAGTCGTACCGTTTGAATATCTAGAAAGTTGTTAACGAGAACAATTTCTTTTGGATTCCTCGTGCGAGGCATTTTAATTATGTTTAAATATTTGGTTTCTACAAAGAATAATAATCACAGACAAATCATTCATTTCCTAACATTAACTTCAATAACTCTACCTCTATAACGTATTATGAAAACACCCGTGTAACATATTCTCAACGGGTAATACCCATGAATTCTCAATTGAGAATTACGGGTATTACCCGACGCAAATGATAATTTCTGCAATTTTATACGAGAATCTTGCGCGGTATGTTAGGCCAGTCAATCAGCAACGTTTAGCCCGAGAATAAACATTTTAGCTTGAAACATGAAGCTTTAGTAATAGTCAGGGAGCTAGTGGGGAAAAAAATGAGTTTCAAAACATTTTGGGGGAACCAAATTTTAACCATGGAATAACGTTTATTATTTGTTTGTAATCATAAATTCACTTGTTGGCCACTTTAAATTTAGCAAAATAAGCTACAATGATCAAATATTTAACATCAACATCGCATCACAACACAAACATCTAATCCACCATCTTGTTTTGAAAAACTGTTTTGAAAACCGGGGGTAAAATATGATTTACATTTCAATCTATAGATTGGCGCGCATTCTATGAATTCCTAAATTGAGTTGCGCATTCTATTGATTGTGTAATTCCGTAGAAAGCGCGGAACATATACATATTTGTTTTGTTCTCTAATTTGATTTAAATGGTTTTAAAAGCTTTATCAAAGTACAGGAGCGTACCGTGGGGGGATCGATGGGTGCGGTTGACCCCCCCCCCTCTTTTTAAAGAAAGTGCTCTTTTTAGAAAAGCATGAAAATATTTTTTTAATGCATGTTTTGGCTAATGGAAATGTAACCTCTGTTTTGCCAGCTCATTTATGTAAAGAATACATTCCATTGAAAATTCAATGAAAAGAGATGTGATTCAGAAGTTTGTTCGTTTTAGTAACAATTAAAAAGCAAAAATGTGCGTAGTACATCCTATTAAACAAATCACTTTTTTGAGAGGCCATTGTGATTAGTGTAATCGAAAATGTATTACCTGCCGCAACAGAGGATGTCCTTCAGCTAGTTTTATGCACATGTTAAAAGTCCATGTGCAAAACTTACGCATGTGCTTGTGTTTTACATGGACTTCAATGTACGGACCTGTGTGCGTGCCCGGAAAGGTGTAATAATGACAGTGACAATAGTTTCGACTTAGAGTTATCTTGCGAATCCGATTCCGACCAGGATGATTAACTTTTCCGCCATATTTTATTGTTTTTTAAGATATATATATTTATTGATTTTATATTACACGCATTTTATAAGAATATAAAGCCTCAACATAAAGCTGAGAACTAAGGCTTGTTTTAAATCGCGACCAATCTTTCGTAATCCTTGTCAAGAACATAAAAATTCAGTATGTTTGAAGATTTTTGTCAAATTTGAATGTTCTTACAAAAAACACCGTGTATGGATTACTACAATCTTTAACGATGTGATAGCTTACTACCTAAGTCGTATATAAATTTTTGTCTATAATTTTTTGTTCAAACAGAGCTTTCTGATTTTACAGAAGGAGCTGTAGATGGAGCACAAACTTTTTAAATTTAGTTTTTTTGTAAAAAACTGTGACGTCATCAAAATAATTTTGCACATTATTTCGTTACGATTGAAAGTAAAGGTATAGGTCTCAATACATTTTTTACTCAAAATTCAATTATCTTTCCAATGATATATAAAAAATTTTATTTATAAAGATTTTTAATTTTCATTTGTATTGTGACGTCATCAAAACACAATTAAGGCCTGGGACGACTATTTTGCTAATTTAAAATTGGCTAACATGTGATTTTGTACTCAGAGGGTTATAACCTACCAATTCCAACCATAAATTTTTGGTCCCCCCTCTGCCAACATTTTTTGCCCACTAGCTTCCTCACTAAAATACTTACTCAGTTTTATATGTAGATTACGAGAGAAAAAAGCCCCATTTATAGGTCTTGTAGAAAATGAGAAATCCGCCATTTTTAAAAATGGCGGTTTTTAAAATTTACTAAAAAAGAAAGTTTTTAAAATTAAAAACCAAGTGTACCATTCGAAAGAACAGGCCATTCTGAGTAATAAATATTATTACAGGAACTAACAAAAATCAATATTTTAAGACATAAAAAGGTTTATTTTTCGTTTTTCATATTGAAACATAGAAAAAGTAAACTAAACTAAATATTGTCATCAAATATATCAAAAATATTTCCATCTTCATCTTCTTTATCGCTCGTACTGAAATCTCTATCGACATCACATTAATGTAAGAAATACATTGATAAATGAATGAAAGATTTCTGTAAACCATGCAAGAGTGCTTGATTTTCACATGTTTCACCGTGACAATTTCCGCAGGATTGCATGCAAGCTAGCCCATGTTTTTTGTAAGAACATAAATTTCTTGCACATGGTGACTTTAATGAAGCCTTGTAGTTGCATAGAATCACCTTCAGTAGATTGCCAGGTGCTACCTCTTTCGACAATTTAACTGGCATCATGTTCATATTTTTTTCAATTTTCCAACCCCACTTTCTTGGATCCATTTGAATGACCTATGTCGAATAAAAATCCACGTAGAAGAAAAATATATTATGTTCGTTTAAAAAAGATCCTTTGTTTATTTCTCACCCTTAGTTTTAAACAGGCCTAAGTCCACTTACCCCCTCCCCTCTCCTAATTTTAAAGAGGCCTAAGTCCATTTTCATAAAATATGGGTTTTTACCTTTCAAAGCAGGCTAGTTAATGCTAAGGACTCCTTTGCTGACAGACGCAATTTATGTTCCAGGCTTTGTTATATTTCTCTTGGAAGAAAAATACATCTCCGTAACGTTCCTGTCAATGGTAAAGAAGCATCATTGCCACATCAGTATCGTCGGCAACTGCTACATTGCTCTTGTATTTGATTCAGCTTGTTGCAAAGTTGTGACTACAATTGTTGTATCAGCATAACCACTACAAATCTTCATTGTTTGTCCGTCTTGTTGAGGTTTCGTACCAATAAGTTGGATTAAGCGTTTTTTGTTATCCTCGTTTGTTAGAAATCTTCCTTGGCAGAAAGGGACTGTGTTGCAACCAATAACATCAACATCATTGTTTTCCACTACCTTCGTATCCATCAAGGACAATGATACTGGAGTTGTAGTGTAGCCAAACATATCGAACGTAAACTTGGGACACTTCATCAAAAGTTGAGTTCTTCATTCAACGAACCCTGTGCAGCAGTGCGCCACCGTCGTTAATAAAGAGAGAATCAGGCTGCAATTGATCTCTTCTAAGTGCCTCATCATCTTTCATTATAGTTTTACGTAACAAGGGTTTGTCAGGCTTTCTTGTGAAGCCATTCTTGAAAAGAGACATCGGTTCTTGTGTTAATTCAAAGGTGAAAAATTCTTCAATATCTTCTTGTTCTCTCTGCGCAATGGCTACAAGTCGTGTGAAAAGCATTGTTGGATCAACATTGTGATAACGTTATAATGGGCTTAACTTGGTCTTTTTGCTTGATAGCGCATTTAGGGATAGGAAGATCATCTAACTTTTCTTAAATTGCGTTCCCAATCTCTTCAGCTCTGTCACAATTGATACCATCATTTTCATCAGAAATCAAATCAAGAGAGAGGGAGTGTAGGGAGTCCGACCGGGATGATTAACTTTTCCGACATATTTTTATTGTTTTATAATATATATATATATAAAGAAGACGAAACCTTGTGCTTGTTTGAACTCGTTTTAACTTAAAAACGTGCTATAAGAAAAATACAAACGAACTACGTGAAAAAGAATAAAAAACAGAAATACTAAATCCAGACAGTAAACAGAAAGAGATGAACAAACAAAGTAGAAATAAATATAAAACTTACTAAACAAATAATCCACAAGGCAGGGAAGCTTTAGCACATCACATATACACATACAACACCCACTAACACGACAAATCTACACGCAACGTGTACACGTATACATATATGAAATATAAGCTAATTTCCCTAAGGACAAATGACGATAAACTAAGGCGTAAAGACAATGGAGAAACATGAAGGAAATACACGCACGGAGAAGAGACAAAGACGAAAACTGAGTGAATTAAAACGTAAACAGAAGCCCATAAAACACAAAGTTGTTCTCGAGAGGAATCAGACGCAGATACCACAGCCTGGCGAAGACCGGTGTAACGGTCTATTTACTCCCCCAGTCCAAACCATCCGCTTGTCGCTTATGCGCCATATTATTTGGATTTATGATACCTCCTGATTTGGAGTGGCGCGAAAAGAAAGCACGTTTTATTTATTAAATTGATATGAACTTTGCGTTATAGTATTAGCGCAGCCGAGTATTATAGGTATAGTTGAATATTAGAGATAAAGTTTATTTTAAAGATTTGTTTACAAGAATTAGAACAGGTTAGAAAAGAATTTCGGTAGGTAGGTAGGCACTAGCGTAGTGAAGTTGTAGCTAGCTAGCTTAGAATTAACTTATTATGGATGTCTCATCAAACTTAGCTGACAACGGTAAAAATGTTGAAGCTGGAATTAAACCAGACATTTGCCGAGAAACGCGCATGAAAGAGTTCAGGGAGAAATCTGAAAACATCACACGATATCTCATTACAAACAACTATGCTAAAGAATTAACACATAATCAGCGACGTGTAATTTGAGGGCAGGCAAAGAATTTTGTGTGGGATGAATCAAGTAAGTTTCTTTACGTAGTTATCATACTAGGTTTAAGTCTTTCTTATATATACTTATGCAAAAAACGTTAAGATGTTAAACTAGTGAAATGAAATGTTTGGAGGATTTGAATAATAAATTTAGGTAGCAAGGCATAATACATAGTTTTATAAATAATCAATTTTGTGCTTATGGGATATATGCCAGAAACTGTGACTTGTGAGGACACTATAAATATAAATGATAATCTTTTCATGAATAGAAAGAGAGTTATACTACAACCCTGGGGGAAATAGTGTGAAAAGAAAGGTTGTTTCAACTACAGTGGAAATGTGTGACATTCTTAAGAGTTATCACACCAAACCAAGGGGTGGTCATAGTGGGATTAATGCAACATTGGCAAAAATTTCTTCCCTCTACTATTGGCAGTCAATGAAAAAAGATATAAAAGAATATGTGAGTATGCGTATATATATTGTATATGGATATATTTACACTTTTAATGACTTTGGCATTGTTTTGCATTGTGGTTTACACATAGTTATAAATGAACCACATTGTTTTAAAGGTTGATACATGCACACAGTGCCAAGTATTAAGCAAAATTAAAACACAGGCACCAGAGATGATACCAATAAAAGTTCATGATCCTTTGGAACTTGTTGGTATGGATCTGATTGGTATGTTTTCAACTGCAACTTTATTTTTAAACACTGTAACAAAACATTTAGTGTCACTCAACTGTAATCTTGCTTTATTTTTCAGGGCCCTTAACAATGACTGCTTCTGGAAACAAGTATATCTGTACCTTCACAGATTATTTTACAAAGTTTGTGGATTTTTATCCTTTAAAAGATAAGACAGCAATTGGTGTATCAAAAAGTATCAAGTCATTTGCGCTCAGGTGATAATAAAACTTTTCAACTCGCATTGCAAAAAGACTTTGATAATAATTGCTATAAAGATTATTGTTTTTAGATGGGGTCCTCCTGAAAGGCTTCTTTCGGACCAGGGAAAAGAGTTTGTCGCAAAGGTTAGTTTAAAAAAACATTTTTTAAGCAAATTCTATTAGAGTAGATTCCAATTTTACAGAAGATTGGTTTACTAAGATGAGCAATTTAAGATTTGCTTGTATATCATTCATATGTAGGTTAATGACACACTGTGAAGAACTTGGAATAAAACGATCAATTACAAGTGCATATCATCCACAAACTAATGGACTTGACGAAAGGACTAATTGAACACTGAAGACAAGGTTATCAAAACTTGTCAATGAAAACCAAGATGACTGGGATGAATATTTGGAAGATATTGCTTACTCCATACGTATCCAAAAGCAGACCTCCACGAAATATACACCATTTTTCTTCATGTTTGGTCGCCACCCACGGGCTGCAAGAGAGGTTTAACAATAGATTTATTTAAAATAGAGGTTATTTTTTGAAATATTTTGTCCAACTTGATTTGTTGTTTACTTTATGGCTATGCGGGTCATGCAGCATGACGTCATGGCCACAAGCATCCATGCCTTTTAAAAAAACAGAGTTTCAAATATAAATTGGCACCGACTGTTTTTCCTCTCTTGGTTGATGTGAGGAAGGGCATCCAGCTATAAAAACATCTGCTTGCTCCAATTAACATCAGATGATTAAACCTCAATAATTGGAGAATGTCATTTGTTCCATTTGTCCAACTCATGCTTGCATGGAGAATGGTGATGATGATTTCTCTGCATTTTTAGATGTGCATTGGAAATGAGGGTGACCGACAATGTGAACGAGAGATTGAGGACTTGGACGAATTAGTTGAGAAGAGGGCTTCAAATGCAAAAGACTTTACCAACAGGTTTGTTGGTACAACATTTTTATATATGAATCAAAATTGTTCATGCATGTATTTTTTTACAGGTTGCTTTGAATGTAGATATTGCACAAATGAAGCAAAAGCAAGTATATGCAAAAAGGAAAGACAAGGGTGTAAAAACCTTTTCTTTTAATGTTGGAGATGTTGTTTTAAGGAAGCAGATGAGAAATGTTGGAAGGAAAGGGGGGAAACTGGAACCAATTTGGCTGGGTCCATACAAGTAAGTTCGTATCCAGTCAGTATAAGTTGATCAATTGAGTTTCGTTCATGGTTGCATCTAATTTTTTTATAGGATAGTTGACATTGACAAAAGTCAGAGAGTAACCCTGGAGCCGGTTCGAAAAAATACAGTATCGTTGAAAACAAAAATACCCTACGACCAACTCAAACCCTTCAAGAACAGCATTTTGCACCCCAAGTTTAGAGAAACACACATCAATGACAATTCAACTCCACAACCTCTATCCACAACTATTGATTCCAAAGAACCTGTTAGAGCCACTCTTCCTTTGTTTGCCAATAATCTTGCAACCTCAACATCTGTGGCTACTCAGACTTCTCCTCAGTCTTCACTGATGAAAGAAAAAGCAAAAAGGCTGATTAGTACAAGGGCTCCAAAACATTTGAATCCAGAACGAATGGCAAATTTCATTTTGAAACCTGAATTTTGGCTCACAGATGAGCATATTGATCACGCTCAAGCTCTTCTAGCTGAAAAGTGCCCCCATATTGTTGGTCTCATGCCTGTTTGTTTGTTTCAAATTAAAGGTCCTGCCAATATCACGTCTGGGGACAGACGATTTGTACAGATTTTAAATGTGTGTGGCAATCATTGGATTACAGTTAGTAATGCCCATTGTTTGAATCCGCAAACAGTTCATGTGTATGACTCTTTATATAGTGACTTGCCAACAGCTTTCAAAAAGAAGTTGTTTGTAACAATGAGTTTGTTAATGCGTTGCAGTCAAAAATCATTTGATGTGTGTTGGGTTGATACGCAAAAACAAAACGGTGGCTCTGATTGTGGTCTTTTCGCTATTGCCACAGCTGCAGCACTGTGCGGGGGCCGTGATCCACGTGGAATGGAGTTCCAGCAATGTAAAATGAGATGTCATTTGGTTGAGTGTTTTAAAAACTGTCAAATGACAAACTTTCCTTCCGAACCACGAAAACATTCAAGTTGTTTGCGGAGCGAAACAGTTGAGGTGTTCTGTCATTGCAGAAAACCTTACGATGACTCTCTATTCATGATAGAGTGCGAAAGCTGCAGCGAGTGGTTTCATAGACGCTGCGATAAAGTTCCCAATAATGTTACGGAAAAAAGTGTCTTTGTTTGCAAAAACTGTAAATAATATTTATTTTTCGGTTAAAAGTGTATATTGTTTTTTTTTTTAGTGAATGACCCCTAATAAGTGCAAATACAGTGTCGTTACCTTTCCACGAATGAAATCGTATGGGGATCGTTTAGACCGCAAATACAGTGTCGTAACCTTTCCGCGAATGGTACCGTAAGGGGGATTGTTTAGACCGCAAATACAGTGTCGTAACCTTTCCGCGAATGATATCGTATGGGGGATCGTTTAGACCGCAAATACAGTGTCGTAACCTTTCCGCGAATGGTACCGTAAGGGGGATCGTTTAGACCACAAATACAATGTCGTAACCTTTCCGCGAATGATATCGTAAAGAGGATCGTTTAGACCACAAATACAGTGTCGTAACCTTTCCGCCAATGATATCGTAAGGGGGATCGTTTAGACCACAAATACAATGTCGTAACCTTTCCGCGAATGATATCGTATGGGGGATCGTTTAGACCGCAAATACAATGTCGTAACCTTTCCGCGAATGATATCGTAAAGAGGATCGTTTAGACCACAAATACAGTGTCGTAACCTTTCCGCCAATGATATCGTAAGGGGGATCGTTTAGACCACAAATACAATGTCGTAACCTTTCCGCGAATGATATCGTAAAGAGGATCGTTTAGACCACAAATACAGTGTCGTAACCTTTCCGCCAATGATATCGTAAGGGGGATCGTTTAGACCACAAATACAATGTCGTAACCTTTCCGCGAATGATATCGTATGGGGGATCGTTTAGACCGCAAATACAGTGTCGTAACCTTTCCGCGAATGATATCGTATGGGGGATCGTTTAGACCGCAAATACAGTGTCGTAACCTTTCCGCGAATGGTACCGTAAGGGGGATCGTTTAGACCACAAATACAATGTCGTAACCTTTCCGCGAATGATATCGTAAAGAGGATCGTTTAGACCACAAATACAGTGTCGTAACCTTTCCGCCAATGATATCGTAAGGGGGATCGTTTAGACCACAAATACAATGTCGTAACCTTTCCGCGAATGATATCGTATGGGGGATCGTTTAGACCGCAAATACAGTGTCGTAACCTTTCCACGAAAAGACTGTCGAAACGGCGATGTCATAAATCCAAATAATATGGCGCATAAGCGACAAGCGGATGGTTTGGACTGGGGGAGTAAATAGACCGTTACACCGGGCAGCTACAATATATATATAAATAAAATGCTTCCTTAATTATATTTTTATTACTGTAGTTTCAACTACAATTACAAAATGTATATTATGAGGGTGTATATTGGGTGAAATTTTTGCTATAAATGAGATTGATTTAATTTATGAAAATTTATGTAAGAGATAACTTACTATCATGCATTCAGTGAAAATTAGTCAACATTATATTGTCAATTAATTTATTGTACTGTGTTTGGCATTATTCTGAGTATACTAACTATGTTCCAGTGTAATTAATGCTTTACTGATACATAACTTTCTCCAATTTTGTTACGTGCCAAAAATATTTTATATTGATAAATTGGTTATTGTAGAGAATTGCAAAGGATTGACTCATTCTGAAAAGAACAAACTTGCCTCAGAAAAGTGGGCATTAGAAACTGATGAAAATAAAAGGAAATATTATGATGCAGAAAAAGCCACGAGTTCAGTCAAGATTAGTGAACTTGATGAGAGTCAGAAATTGAAACTGATTGAAAGACATGTTAAAAAGCTCCAGGAGGAGGTACTGCACACATTTACAATGCAATAAATAATATTTGGTATATACTGTATATAATATATATAATTTATTAATATCTAATTTATTTGTCTAAGAAGTTTTGCACCAAACCCAACAATTTTATTTTGAAAATTCAAAGAAGTTGAAAGGATTAGCCAAACGTTTAATGAAAGCGCAAGTGTTAACTAACTGTTTTTTTACTAAGTGTTGGTACTTGAAGACTTAGGATGCCAGGTTTCAATGATGATGATGGACAACATTGGAGTTGTCTATCAGATTGGATCTACTGAAGGAAATCGCTTCCTTTCAGGCAATCCTGAAATTGGCATTAAATTTTGTGAATACTATGGTAAGACCACTGTAATGTTATGTTCATAAGTTGATACCTTGCGTAAGTGTAAAAAGTAAATCTGTAAAAGTCTAGACTGCATTTAGATGAATGGAAATTCACTATGTATTTCATGTTATTTTGCAGGGAGCAGTAATCGAAAATATAGACGGATTGATGTCCAAGATCTCTTCAACAAGAAATACAGTAAGTTATGATAGTTTCCATCTAATAAATAAAACTGAACCATTAGCAGTCTGAATAAGTATTATTTTAATGTATCGAATTCAACGATGATTTGTGGCTTTTGGTTAATTAAATATGCAGTACATTTAGTTGCAGTATTGTTGAAAAGTTTTAGTTTATATAAAAAATAGTTTGTGATGTCAAGGTAATGTCACGAGAAAAACGTATAATTACAAGGCGTGTGATTCAGTTATGGTACAAACTTCTTTACAGTATTACGTAGATGTAAAGAGATAAACCCTCTCTCAATTTTTTGTTTCTTACAATATCACAATCATTTTCACTACTATACCCTTCAATGAAACCGTTACCTTAACTGTTAATTTAATTCTAAAATCTTACCCAAATATAAAAATAGAGATAAATGGTCTTAACCCAACTGTTTCAATCTTATAAAATGTTTAATTGACATAATCTCCAAAATGAATAATACTTGGCTTCGCTTCCATGGCGAACAACATAGAGAACTTAACTGCTACATTACCACTTAACTCATACCCTAAAGCACTAATTTAAACTAACATTAAAAATATCTTAATCAAATCTACTCAAAAAAGGACCCAACCAAAAACCTGACAACAAAAGCTTTTTCTCCCTTACATTGGTAAATATTACCTCCAAACCTCCAATGCTAGTCCACATGCATCAAGGCAGCTGCAGCTATATTGGCGAGACAACTCGTCACCTAAAGGCGATAAAATTTCTCATATTTTCAAACACCTACATTCTTAAACTTAAAGGACCAAAATTCGTCGTCAAAAACATTTTTTGGGCTGCGCATGCGCAAAACCGAATTCGTGAGATACTTATGATGGGAATCTGAAATTTTGCACCAAGAAGCATTGTCAATTTTGATACGATATTCTGGAATAAAATTTCGAAAAAAGTGAAAAATGTGGAAGTTATACGCATGAAGGATCTGTTTTTCCTTAGTTACGTATCATTTCTCTTAGTTACCGTAGTATTTTCGTAATTTATTTTTCATGGACCGGTGACACAATAGTATAGCTGTACAGACACAAAAATTTGTTTTAAATAACCTTAAGTAGAACGATGTATGGACGATTTAAAGTTACGCATGCGCAAGTGCTCACGCTAAGTTTTGAGATTTGTAACCAGGTAATTCTGATAGATATGATCATTTTCAATCGCCATTCAAAATTTGGAGTGATAGTCTTCATTATTTACCGAGATATTGCTAATATACTAGGGTTGGCAGCATTCCTTATACTAAAAAAAAAATTAGGGTTAGGGTTAGTGTCAAGCTTCTTATATCTCCTTAACTACTGGTCGGAATTCTTTCATATTTTGCCTAAAACTTAAGGACTAAGATTCATCGACAAAAAGTTCAAATTCATTTTCACATCATTGTCAGATATCACACACGCATGCGCAGATGGTTTCACGCATATTTCGTTAAGGCAATATGATACATGATACCTGTAAACCTTTGTGGAAAATGATGCTTATATGATGGCTTTAGCCTATAGTATAATTATGTTAAAAAAGGTTGGAATTCTGGGAATTAAGCGCATGCATATTAAATATTTTAATGTTTTTTTTGGTTGCCGTAAACTTTTCCAATTTTTTTTTAATCATCCAGTTAGCCCCATCATTTTGCCATTCACATGCAAAGGTTCGTTTCATATAACCTTTGGTAGGGCTCTATATATTTAATTTATGTTTACGCATGCGCAAGCCACTATATCCAATTTTTAAAGATAATTGTCATATATTTCTGATTGATACTATTATTTCCAATCTCTGTGAAAAATTTCAATTCAATATCTTGATTATTCTTCGAGTTATGCATTTATGAGGTCAAAACCTACGTCGGTGGTAAAACTTAATATAGATTACCCTCGAATGAATATCGGATGTACTCTCAAAACATTTTTCTTTTAAAATGGTCATATTGCGCTAAAACTTTGGGGATATTTAGGAGACAATATAAGACCCATAATGGCGTTTAAAAAATCAAAAAAAATATCTTGTGGTAGCGTACCACGTGACTTTTAAGTCCAGTTTTGGTTTTTAATAGCAATCACTTGACAACTCCGTCATTCCTAATCCCTTGAAAACTATTTTCATTCTGAAGATACCTTACATTAAGCCAAACGTAGAGCTGTAAAGACATTTTAAAAATATTTTTTATTTTTGGGGTTAGGGCTGCATAAGGAAAAAAAATTCTAACATTTTTAACGATATCAAGTCGATTTTTCATGTTGCTTTTTAGCTACATATAGAAGACCTCAGAAGTGCTATAAGTTTTCCAAATTAGGGTATGGGGTCGGGGGTAGTGACGATTATATGTAAAAAGTGGGGTTTATGTATGGGACAATAACACTGTAATTATTACGAATTCGGGCTCCTTATATCATGCCGAGGATGGCTTTTTCTTTTACATAAAAATTCACCAAGTTTTAATGGTGAAAATTACAGAAGTTATTCGCCTTTGCAATATCCGCTTTAAAAAGCAACTTTTTAAATGGGATAACATCGCTTATCCGAGCCAAAATGAGTAATCTAGTGCCAAACCCCGAAAAAATATTCTCGAAGTATAGCCATTTAAATATTGTTTTGGAATATTTTGCCCGATTTCCGTAGTTTTTTCGATTTTCTTTCATGGACAGGTGACACAATAGCCTAACTGTACAAAAACATTCATTTTAAATAACCTTAAGTAACGATTTAAAGTTGCGCATGAAACTTAAATGGTTGAAAGTTATTCAGCTTGTTCATGTTCATATGAAAATTACTAAACTAGTCCTAAAATCTGGAGAAAAAAAATCATACGTACCGTAAAGCTTCGATTGAGCGCCCCTCCCCACCCCTAATTATAATAAATACTTTTTTTCGTATCTAGGAAACCTTTTCAAAACATTTTCAGTAACATTAATGTTTATAAATTCCTTTTTTTCTTCAAGCTTGCGTTTTAAGATTTCGGCAAATCTTCTATCGTATTACTTTTTTGTTTTGACTTGAAAGAAATATAAAAATATTAAATAAGCGCCCTTCCTAAAAGCCAAAATATTAAATAAGCGCCCGGGCGCTTAATCGAAGCTTTACAATATTTACATTTTGTATTTGAACATTTCTCCCGGTTGCCGTAGTATTATTTCAAAATTTTATTTTTATTTATTTATCGGCCCGTAGCGTACATGCGCAGTTTCAGCATTCAGCATAACTTCTTGTAAAATGAACTAAATCGGTAGTAGTAGAAGAATGTAGGATGCGTGAATCCTATTAATAGTATGCCATCCTATCAATAATAATATATACGATAATATATACGGCAAAATATACGGAAATGGTGCAAAGTTGGCTCAAATGTCGTTTGAAGTATTTATAGAACTGATAAATTAAGCATTAAACGCTTTAAGAGTAGTTTAACAAAAAAAATGTTTACAAATCTTTTTAAATGTACATTATATAAAACAGTTAAATTGTTTCATCCAACACGTCATCATCATCATCATGATCATCAGGAGTATTGTAAACCATATCAGATGGCTTTGCTAACAAATGTAATTGTTATAGTTGTAATTTCACTATCATCAACATGAAAAATTAGAAAATCCGACCAACATTCTTTCGTCGATTGCAGCTGCTGCTGGTAACATAATATCTTTGTTGTCAAAACCGATCGCAAACCAACCTGTTCGGAATTAAGAAGCAGCTCGTTAGAAAGATATGTAGTTATGATTTCAATTTGCTGTTGAAAAAATGAACAGAATGCAGCTATCTCTTTCTTGATCATATCAATCTCTTCTTTGCACCTGTCTTTCAAGCAAAATAGTGCAATGGCTTTCTTTTTGAAACTTGTGGGAGCACCAGCTTCTCCACCAGATACTCCTCCAATATCGTTATAAATTTCGCCGGCAGGGTTTTTGATGTCGTCGAATGAAATAACATCGTTATCTAACCCATTCAGTAGCCCGAGATTCCTGTTTAAGTTGGCTACGACCCTATCAATTTGGGTTCCTAGCTTTATTGCAATCGCTTGACCATCTAAACAAAAGAAATTTTAATTTTTAAATAGATTTAATACTTTACTAGTTGATTGAAGTTTCACAGTACTTTACAGCACAACTTCTGTGATAGATTGTTTCTCCCAGTCAAAATATATTCAGGAAATTCACCTTTGATACTGTACCAGCATATTTAGCTTTAAGTTCCAAAAGGAATATTCTCTCCGATGACATTCGATGAAGTGTGAATAACAGCGACTGTCGTTTCTTCGAGACCAACCTTCTCGACGCATTTTCGAAAGCTTGTTCACCTTTTAGCCATCTCCTTCTTACACCGTGTTTCTTTTCCAACGCAGACAATGCCTTCGCGTTCCTTCAAATTCAATTGTGTGCAAAAACACATTAAGGATCGTCTTAGCATTACCGGCTTGAAGCTCTTTTGTATAGCTACAGTTAATTCAAGTAAGGTTGTCTGATCGTACAAGTCAAGACAAGTTATTATTAAGGAATAACTCAAGTTTCTAAACTAATAAATAAAGTATGGCTTAAGGAATAACTCAGCATATGTACCGTGCTCATAGATCAGAGCTTTACTGTTTTTGGAAGACAACCTTAAACAAATTTGCTGCATCCTTTGTAGGGAATATAAAAAAATAGGTTGTATCGCTAAAATAGATTGAATAAATCACTGGAGTTAGGAACTTTAATATATTTGTTACAATAGATTAAAATAACACCTTTTCATCTTCTTCTCAATCCCCGGAATTCTTTCAGGCTCTTCTTCTTGTGCAAAGCTCATTTCATTCCTATACATTCACAAGTGAGATAAAATACTGTACACGCAGGAAAGGTACATTCGTTCAATTACGAGAAATCACTTTCACAAGAACTTCACTGAACTTACCATTAACCACAGGTGTGACCTTGTCAACTTCTTCAGTAATCCAACTCCTAACTGTTAACTCACTACATCCACCTATAAATAGACAATAATGATTGTTGTTACTTCCTACTCATTTCCAAATATATTTTTCATTAGACAACAATCTACTTACTTGGAAACATTGTCAAAAGATCATCAATTTGTGTGCAAACCATGGTTAGCAATGAGGTCGCCCTTAAGTACTTTGATTTTAACAATGGGCCTAATAAGAATTAAATTTTAAAATCCATTGTATTGTATATGTATACGGTAGCATTCATTCTTTAATAAGTATCTGCAGATCAAAATGCTATTCCAACTAGAATGTCAAAACTATTCAAGCTATAAACCAAAACAACTTTTTATGCTATGCAAATTTTAATCTTAAACTTCGAAATAATTCAAAACAGCTAAATATAAATTTATCAAATATTTTATTTCTCACCGTATTTAGTTACTAGGTGTTCTCCATAATGAATAGAAGCATCAGTTAGCACATCAACTCTCTTGTCAACCAACATTTCTTTAGTAATGGCCGAAAATTGCCGCATAAAGGACCACAATCTTTCAACGCCTTCACCATCGGTTAAGCCAACACCTACAGTCCTTCTTGGACTATATTTCACCTTAAAATAACAAAAAAGTTAGACATTTTTTATATATGTTAGCTAAAATGTGAAAATAAAGGTTTTATTAATCATCAATGCATTAGCATATGGAGGTCGCTGGGGAAAAGAAGAAAAACAAGCCAATTTATATTTTTGAAAACTACCTACTAAACTGTACCCGACATGATGCCTTATCTCCATAGCAATGAAAGATTGGTATCGCTAAACTTGTGTCAGATAACACAACTTCCTGACCTGAGCTCTAAAGAAAATTTATCATCATCATGATTTTTGTTGTTGTTGACACAAACCTTAGCTGTTCTATATGGAAACAAAACAAAGCAATATTAACACTTTGAACAACCTTTAAATGATTGGCCAGAATACATGCAATGTTATACATCAAGACAACTTTCAACGACTTTGAAGTGATGCTGGCCTTGAGCTTCTCCAACTCGTAAACAGAGTACGAAATCCTTTTATGAAGAAGAAACAGTAATATGTTGTGTTAATTCCTTTACTTGCAAATAATATACAGTGTGGTGAAAATTTCTACCTTTCACCATGCTTTATGCTCGGCAAACTTTTAGGAAAGTCATGCCTGCAAACCCTTGCAAACACTCCTTTCTCATCAAAAAGTTGATTTCGGCCTTTACTTCTCAATGCAGGGATAACCTCTCCAGCATGAAATCTGCTAAAATCCTGTAATTATAATTGTAATTACAATAATTCTGGTCCTTTTTCCCGCAAGTGCAGTGCAAGAAGATAAAACATTTTGGACACTGGTACAGTATCTCATTATGAAATAATGTCTCATGAGTATACATTTTGAGTATAAACTGGATATAGTATAATGTACATACAGTAAATTTAAATTTCTAACATAAACAGGTCTCCACAGTAATTTTTACAACCTAAGCACCTCAAGAACAATAAATATTGGTTCACATTGCTTTACAGTGTATTTGCTTTTTAGGTAAGCTAAATAATAAAATAGAATAAGTGTTATTTGTTTAGACAACCACGAAACTAAATAAAAAATTAAAACAACCATAGATTCCTATTAAACTGTAATATGCACGTACCTGTCTTAACAGTTTATCCTTTGTGTGCTCATAGTTATCCACAAAGTTATCCACATCATCTTGGTCACAGAATATCCGTGTCCCATGTCTCGAAGAAATGCTTATATCTCCCCTGCCCTTCCTTCTAACCAAACCAAAACATGCATCAACAGATTCAATAAGAGTACCATTATCCTGGAAAAGAACCACACAAGTACTGCAATGTACATATTAAGCCATCACATACTTGATATTTTATTCTGGCTAAAACCCACTTCCCAAGGCGAAGGCGAATACTGATTTAAATATATATACTTCTTCTTTTTTGCACTATTGTAGTCATAGAGTGCTCAATAAAACCAGAGAATTATTTACTGTTGCAAGAAAAAGAAGTAGTGTCTGGTTTTCCAGTATTGCGCAACAAAAACAGCCAACAGGGAACTTACTTTGGGACACAGTGGACATGTTACTCCATTATAAAGTCCTGGAACATATGAATCCAAATATCTCAGCTTGTACTTGTAATACCTACAGGAAACACAACTCAGCTATAACATCAAGCTTAAATCTGCAGGATTTATTGGCCAGTACCACTTGTCAACTAACTACTAAGGATGAGAGACTGTGCTTCACCTATAACCCAATTAGACTATATTTATTATCAAACAAAATACTTCATTTACCTGTATTCCTCAAAACAACCAGAATTCAATGTTCTATATAGAGACTTCACCTATAAATGTGTAAATTCTTATCACCAATAGAATGAAATTATATAATATATATATATAAAAAATTGAAAAAGTAGATCTCTTTAGCAGGCAACTTGACGGTTTAACAATTAATTCACAATAGCAACAAATGGTACCTACAAGAACAGGCTGCAATGGTGGAAGCATTTCAAGCATTATATCTGAAAAATCTTTCAGAGGAACTTGATTGTGTCGGAAAAAATTTTCAGCAAGGTCCATAATGCTTATGATGTTTCAGTTGATGTGATCAAGGAGAAACCAAACGATGACATTCTGAATGAAACTGCAAAAAAAGCAGATGAACTAGATAAACTTCATATTGCAATGAAAGAAAAATTAACTCTCTGTTCCTACCCTCAAAAGATACAACTTCTTACTCTTGTGCCTGACAGTTGGTCTCGAGATTACTGCTCAAAATATTTTGAAGTTTCTGAATATCTCATTCGTTCTGCAAGAGATTTAAAAAGAACATCAGGAATTCTTGCCACACCCATGCCAAAGAAAGGCAAAAAGCTGCCACAAGAAAATCTAAATTTAATTATCAATTTTTATAAATGTGATGAAAATAGCAGACAGATGCCAGGCAAAAAGGACTATGTTAGTATAAGCAAAAATCAACATGAGCAAAAACGTCTAGTACTCTGCAATTTACATGAACTGTATGTTTCATTTAAAGAACAGAATCCAAACATTCAAGTGGGATTTTCTAAACGACTCAAGCGACTCAACTAACAGGGAATGCATGATGCATAGGTGTGAAAACTGCCCTGGACAAGAAGCATTGAGAATTTTTTTAAATGAAGAGTTAAATGAATTTGATGAAGATGAAGAGTTTCATTACATGCAATGGGAAACAACTGATAGAGCTGCACTTCAAACAATCACTGTTACATGCAGTTAATACATTGAAAAAGTAATAGAAGACATTAATACATTAACTAAACACTCTTTTCTTTCAAAGTGCCAAGCCAATTTCTTGAAGTCCAAAAAGGATTCACTTTTACGTAATGAAGCAATTGTTCTTGGTGATTTTGCAGAAAACTACCAGTTTATCATTCAAGATGAAATTCAAAGTTACCATTGGAGTAAGGAATATTGTACCCTCTATCCAATCGTTGTTTACTTTTTAGATGATCATGGAAACCTCTCACACAAATCATTTTGCTTCATTTCAAATTATAATCAACATGACACATGTTTTGTTTATAGAGTCCAAAAATTACTTATTGATTACATGAAAGTCCATTATCCCCATATTACAATGTTGTCCTACTTTTCTGATGGATGTGCTGGACAATATAAAAATCGTAAAAACTTCATAAACTTATGTCATCATCGTGACGATTTTGGACTGGATGCAGAGTGGATATTTTTTGCAACAAGCCATGGGAAATCACCATGTGATGGTATCGGTGGATTTGTCAAGAGGCATGTTGCAAAAAGGAGCTTGCAGCGCCCTTTAAATAACCAAATTTTAAATCATAAAGCCATAGCTTTATGATCAACCTATGCATCGAAGAAATAAAGGATATAGAATTCATAGAGATAAGTCAGGAGGAAATGCAAGTTGTTCGAGCTTGTTTAAAAGAGCGTTTCGATGTTTCAAAAACGATACCGGGTACTAGGAAAAGTCATCATTTTGTCCCTAAATCCAAATCGAAACTGATGCATAAATTAACAAGTGAAGATAACACTTTCTTAACCTTTGATTTCTTGAATGTTGTTGAAACAATTGATTTAGTAGCATTGAAGACTTTTTCTTATATTGCTTGCATATATGGGGATTTCTGGTGGATTGGTATGGTGACTGAAGTAAACATGGATGAACAAGATGTCATGGTAGAGTTTCTACACCCACATAGACCACAAAAAAACTTCAAGTGGCCCAGAAATACTGACAGGTGTCTTGTCCCGGCCCAAAGTATTTTATGTACAATATCAACACCCGTAACAACTACTGGACGTATATATAACATATCTGATGAAGAGTATGATACTATTTTAAAATCTTATCAGTCTATTTTCAACAAAGCTATGTAGATTTTCATTAGATTTAGTGTTTTCACAATAGTTGTAGAAATAAATGAATCGTTTTTTTTTTTTGCTTCCACTCTCACTATTAAATAATTTTTTGAATTAAAAAATGTCTCAATTTCTACATTAAATTTTGATTGATCTACAAGAGAACTAAATACCATTTTTAAACACAACTTAGTTTAACATATTAAGATTTGGATAAACCATTTCATTTTTAAAAATGTTTTTGGCCACGCCCCTTTTTGGTCTTCGAGCTTAAGAAACACAGTGAAGTTGAAATCTTCAATAGTGTTTGAACACTTAAATTATGGTAATTTCTAATGTTATTTTTGGATTCCTCACACCAAAAAACCCCTAGGCTCCAAATTTCAAGATTATTGAATGATTTGTTCCAGGTCTATTAAATAAAACGTAAATTCAAAATGGCCGGCAAGTCAAAATTAGGTAAAATTTCAAAATGCCATAAAATTTGAACCATAAGAGTTGTGGCCATGAAATTTTCAGGATTTGCTTTTCCCATCAGTAACTATCACAGGTCCAAATTTCAAAGAAATCTGAGACATAAGGGTGACATGGTCTGGATGACTTGACATGGAATTACCTTAAAGTGAAACCCAATGGAAGGTTTGTCGGGAGAACCAGGCCAAAATTGCAAACAAACAAGTGTGGCAGCATGGGTTTCACAAGAGCAAACGTAAACTTGCTTTAGGTGTTGATTACCTAAAAATAGTTCAATATAATGGATTAGTAATTTTTGCGCCCAAATGAACATTGCTTGCTTCATTCTTATCACTTCTAAAAAATTGAAAATATAAAATAAAAATATGAAAATATTTAGCCTAATAATAGCCTTATACATAGTAATACAATGATACATATGGTGATACTGTTATATTGAAGTGACTTAACTGGCAGTAAAACCTGCTTCACAGGTTAACCTTGCTGGTGTAGAGGAAGTTTGGGACTGTTGCAGGAATACCACATGCATATGTGAAGCAGACTTAACATTCTTTTAAAATTTAATTATACAGACAGTTGGAGTGAAAAACCCGGAAAACACTCACCAAATGCATCAACCAGTTTAAATAATTTTATTCTTTTTGTAGGACACTTATGACCCCAGTCAACAACTGTATGATTTAGAAAAACTGGAAGGAATTTATTACCCTAGTAAACAAGAAAAAGTCAGCATAATATTTATTACATTGGTCCACATTGAAATACTGTATGCATAATTTATGGTTGATGAACATTTATAGACTGGTACACATACTTTTAGATAACTGCTATTGAAAGAGTGGAAGACAGCCTTTAAATCAGTCAATATAAATGATCAAAATTAAGATTACCATCCATTTTTCCATAACATGAAACTGATTTCTTTTTTCGTGTGTCCTAAAAGCACAATCTTCACAGAAGAACTGTCGGGGCCACAATATTGGCAGCGAATACATGCTTGTTTGGTAGAACAGACTCCACATACAAATTCACCTGAGAAACGATCGTCTTCCAACTTTGATCTCAATAAACTGGGACGGATCTTTTCCCAGTTACAATAGCTACTTATGTTTCTTTTATGAGCAGCCAATTCAGAACAGCTTGGTTCAAATTCTTCTTCTTCTTGCATTAAACCATTATCGTCCAACCGGCATGCGTCTTCTTCGACATTTCTGCTGCTAGTATTATTATAAACTGATGATGTTTGAAGCTTACTAGCATTCGTACCCATATCAACTGTTAAAGGTGTGCGAACAATCGACTTTCCTTTTCTTTCCAAAACGACTGTGTTTACACTAACCTTTTTAAACTTTTTCATGTCGTATTTCAAAACAAAACGATAGCCAGCAGTGTATTTGAGTTGTCAAAAGGATATGCCTACGTTCTGGTTTTAATTTTTAATAATTTTTGCCAATGCAATAAATGCAATTCGCACCCAGTTCTTTAAAGAATTAACCGCGTATAAAATTGCAGTATCATTTGCGTCGGGTAATACCCGTAATTCTCAATTGAAAATTCATGGGTATTACCCGTTGAGGATATGTTACACGGGTGATGAAAAATCCACTACTTTTAACAACTACTTCACCAGTGTATTTACTGTAGGAAACATATCAATCCCATCCTTCACTCTCAGTACAAAACCTACTTAAATTTCAGACGACGTTGATCTATCGCCAGAGAATATCAAAAATTACCTATCAGTAATAGATCCAAACAAATCCCCCGGCCCTGACAGCATAGACGTTTCCCGTGTTTACGTTTTGACACGGATTTTCGCACATGCGCAGTATTTGGCAGACCACAAATCAAAACATTGACTTCGTCTTCGCCTGGCAAACAGAGTCATCATGCCAAATTTTTGTTGTGTTGTTGGATGTATAAATAAAAGAAAGAAAGGTGGTAGTTTGAGTTTTTCTAGAATTCCATTTGGAAAAAGCGAAGAAAGTAAAAAGAAACGAGACTTGTGGGTTAATGCTGTTAAACGTGACAAATGGACTGATGATATGATTGATAACAGCAGGATATGTAGTGAACATTTTATCTCTGGTATGCAATGCTGCTTTCTTATAAACATCATTAGCTATCTTAGCTACTGGACAAAAGTCATTCGATCAAAACATTATATTACTTAATAACGAATGTTTGGATCTAAACAACAACAACAGAACAAAAATACTCAAACAAGAACAATATTATAATGACTCTCAATGTCACTATTCTACATCCCCCTCCAGTTCGACGAAGGCGAATTAAACCCATTAGCCAGTCTCTGGTTCGTAAGTCTTGGGACGGCGTGCAGATCGAACTGGGCGCGGTTGTGAGACTGCGACAGCGTCAGGTTGTGGAGAGGGGAGCGAAGTGGGTCCGAACTCAATACTAGGGGGAAATGCATCGAGGGGTGAAGGTGCTTCGAGGGGCAAGGACACGTTCACGGGGTCGATCCCAGGTAAAGTGTG
Source organism: Candelabrum cocksii (assembly GCA_963930725.1). Classification (NCBI taxonomy): domain Eukaryota; kingdom Metazoa; phylum Cnidaria; class Hydrozoa; order Anthoathecata; family Candelabridae; genus Candelabrum; species Candelabrum cocksii. The sequence continues at coordinate 9,542,910 of OZ005669.1, forward strand.
ACCCGGAGGGGCTCCCGGCGTTTTGATGACCACAGCAGAAGGTGGACATGGAGAGGTTGGCGTGACCGATGTAGCTGTGGGTCTCTCTGAGGGCGAACGTAGCAGGGCGGAAGGGGAAGAGGGTGCTGGCCGCATGATAGGCCGAGCCGGTAACAGTGGTGGTGCGTCCACATTGTTACCCTCTTTGATGAACTGCGATGCTGGTGCAAATTGGCGAAGGAACTTGCGGTTCCTCCGTGTCAGGCGTCCTGAGCCGTCAATTTAGACGGTGTAGCTGTGGTGACCATGATCCTCAACAACAGTGCCTGACCGATCCCATCTCTTAGGGTTGTTTCGAGTTTGGTTCTGGATATAACAGCGGTCTCCAAGACGTAGGGCAAGCGTGTTGCGCAGACTTTTTGTTGCGTCCTCTGCCGATCGATGGAAGCTTTCCTTCATCGCCGATTCCTTCTGGGACCAGGCTTCTCTCCAAAGCGGCCGGATGTTTTGGTTGCTGAATTTGGCGAGGCGATTGGAGAAGGCGATTGCGTCCCTGATAGGGCGACCGAAGATGATCTGTGCAGGCGAGATGTCGCAGTCGGGGTCAGGCGTGTTACGTTGCTGCATCATCGCTCGAAGAAACTTGTCCGTATCGAGGGACCCAAATGAGCCCGTGTTGGTTCGAAGGAGGCGCTTCGCCGTCTTCACTGCCACCTCTGCTCTCCCCTTTGATTGTGGATAGTATGCAGATGAGAGTCTGTGTGCAACACCCCAGCGACAGAGGAAGCTTTCTGTTGGGGCGGCGACAAACTCCGGGCCTCCATCGCTGGATATTTCCTCAGGGACCCCGAAACGGGCAAAATAGTTGCGTAGGCTGGGGATCAAACCAGCTGATCCTGATTGAGATGATCCGTGGGGTGTGGTGAACACGTCACACCATCCCGATAGGCGGTCACCGATTACTAGGTAGTGTTGTCCAGCGTAGTCGAAGAAATCGGTATTCATGCTGTGACTTTGCATTTGAAAGTAATTTTGAAAGTTACTGCAAACTATATTATTAATGCAATCACGAACCAGTTTAACAGTGCCCTCTTTAGCATTATTTTCAATAGACGGTACTTCTTTTCCTATAATTCGTTTTGCACGTTTCTCAATCGATACCAGCTTTTTAGTCTGTGTACTAGTCAGGTGGAATTTAACAGATAACACGTACGTTAATATGGGCATAATTGTAGACATATAGACTTTCATAGCTGCATTTTGATTCAGGTAATATCGTAGTTTCGCTAAGAGCTTTAGACGTGAACTGGTTCTTTTGTATGCTTTGTTGAAGTCTTGATTCAGCATAAGATTACTGTCTAGTGAGTGACCAAGGTAGTTGTAAGCATTGGTGTTGTTGACAATCTCCCCCTTGTATCGTACTTCCATGGGTCTTACTTGGGCAGCAATTCGCTTTGCTGTCCCAAACAGCATAACTTCCGTTTTACCCACGTTCATATTAATAACTAGCTCATTTTCTTGCAGGTACTCGTCTATTTGTTTAAGCTCCTCGGTGAGCATTTCCTCGATTGCAGCAACATTCTTTCCACTGCAGGTTATGACAGTGTCGTCAGCGTACATCACAGTATCGGAATGTTTGAGAACTTCAGTAAAGTCGTTAAAAAACAAAATGAACAATAAAGGTCCCAAAATGGACCCCTGCGGGACTCCTGTCATGCATGGTTGTAAACCAGATTGAAACGATTCGATTTGAACATACTGCTTTCGTTGAAATAAATAGTCAGTAAGCCATTGCAGTTCGTTTCCATTTACACCGTACGATGGAAGCTTATCAAGCAAAGCACCGTGACTCAGCGTATCGAAAGCTTTGCTGAGATCAATAAATGTTGCACCGACAAGAAGCCCTTGGTCGACCTGTCTCCTGATGTTGTCTAAAAACAAGGTAGTAGCCAGTTTTGTTGACCTTTTCCTCCGATATCCAAATTGGTTGTCAGCTAGCAGGTGTTCCTTTTCAATAAAGTCAGTAAACTGTTGATGTACTGCTTTCTCTAAGATTTTAGACAGTGTAGGTAAGACGGATATCGGGTGGTAGTTGGCTGGATCGGTCGTTGGGCCTTTCTTGTGTATTGGAGCAACTTTGGCTATTTTCCATAATGATGAAACGGTGCACGTTTTTATTGACATGTAAAGAATGTGACATAGAGGTTTTGATATATGGTTACGACAGTCCTTCAACATGCCAGGTGGTAATCCGTCTACACCAGCAACCTTTTTACGCTTAAAACATTTCAGCTGATTTAATACAAAAACATTGAAGATGTACGTCAGATGAAATCGCTTTTCAGTTCGTAATCGAAAACGCTTTGACGATTTCCATACAAAATTTGCTAAGGTGTTAGACTTTTTCTTTAGAACGTTTACTGCAGTAGCATAGTATTTGCTGCATTGTTCGACAAAAGTTTGGGTTTTTTTCACACTGGTTGAATTATGACTGGATTTATTAGGAAATATCTTTTTTATACATTTCCAGAATTGTTTTGCGTTGCCAGAAAGCTCTGCTAACATATTCCTGTAGAAAAGGCTTTTGGCTGATTTTAGTTTGTTATTAAAAAAGTTTCGAAGTTTTTTTATAAAGGCTCCAATCTTCGGGTTTTTTGGTCCTTCTTGCCTTTTTTAAAAGTCGATCTTTATCAGCTTTCATCTTTTTAATGTCATGGGTTAACCATTCACATGGTTTTCCTCTGTCCCTTTTCGTCACAATAGGAGCGTGTTTGTCAAAAACTCCTTAACTGTTTTGTTAAAGTAATCAACAGCATCATTCACATTTTGTGTTTCATATAGAGGATTCCAATTAACTTGGTCTAAGTCTCTTGCCACTAAATCATGGTCGTACTTTGCATAATTTCGTCATGTTATAGTTTTTGGTGTAAACTTTCTATTGTTGATCTTCTGCACGCATCCGACTAGATCATGATCATTAATACCCATGGCGAATACTCCGTTATAGGCGATTGCGTCTGGATTGTCCGTGTTAATTATATCTATTAAGGACGCCGGAGATAAGTCGGACATCTTGAAACCAGACCCCAGGAACTGGTCGAGGGACCATAGGTTTGACTGTGCACCTGTATCAGCTATCGCTTCAATGTTGACAAACTTCGACGGTCGTTTATCTAGTGCCAGGTGCAAAGTGATAGTAGGATGAGCTGTCACCTGGGCGCGTCTCCATTCACCCTTACTGAAGATTTGGTGTACCAACGGCGTCTCAGGAGTCCGGGGATTGATGTGGGTGATAGACAGGTTGGAGGTGGTGCTATTGAGTGATTATATCTGCCCAAGAATATCACCGGCAGAGTGGCTGATCAGGCTTGACTCGCTGTGATGACCGTGTTTCTGGTTGTCTCGGTTTTTCCTCCAGCAGCTCTCACAAGGTGAGTGGGGTTTCCGGTTCCACCCTCTTGACTTCTTCGAAAACAAATGAAATGTCTGATTACAGTCAGGGCATTTGGTGGTCCTCAACTTGTCTGTATCGTTTGGTGAAGAGGAGCGGTTCTTTCATGGGCCAGAGCTGTCTCTGTGGGATGCCAGGTTGTTATTGTGGCGGTATGACGACAGTGCAAATATAGATGTCGAAGGATGGCGTTTCTAGCAGTTTCTTTGTTCTCGACGTAAGCAATCACATCGGTAACAGATTTCGACTGGATATTGTCCGTGCTAAGCGAGTCGCGACGTATGTCGATATCTTCAATTCCATTAAGCAGGACATCTCTGATAACCTCATCTGTGTAATACACGTCACCTTGGAATGCTGTGTGGCAGTTAGTGCATGATCCATTGAACCCTGTCCTGAATTCACAAGTCTCAACTTTCCCCTGGACTCGTGCAGCGAATTTTCGAAAGGGTTCATCGGGATCCTGTCGCATGGCCAGCTGTTCTGAACGTACCACGCCAAGGGCAACAGGTATAACAGTGAGGGTCTTTAGTGTCGTCAGTGCGTCATGTAGGGTCAAGGATGATGATGACTTACGGCGCGTACAGACGTGTTTAACGAGCAGAAGATTTGTTTGACTTTTACAAAGAAATTTCTTTTGGATTTAGCTCTAAATATTGTAAAACTGTGGTTAAACTGGTTGTTTTGATAACAGCGGAAAGATCCTCTGCATGATGCCGGTCGGAGTGAACACACACTGGTTATTAACTAGAGTTTTTGTTGTCATATTTACTGTTGTTCTGGTAAACTTTCAAAGTTTTCAGCGTGAAAAGTACTCGCCAAATATTTCTATGGTTAATTCGAACTTACATATCCCGTTTGGATGTATCTGGAAAAGTTTTAAAGGAATGAAACTGTCCTGTCCTAGAGGAAACTTGTTTTTATCGCTACTTCTACTAATGGCTGGAGATATCGAGAGCTGTCCAGGACCTGACTTTATGATTCCTGAGTTGTCTACACTGCTATCGAACAAAGGGTTAAATTTATTTCACCAAAATATACGTGGAATTTCGATAAACATTCCATACGTAGAAATCATTCTTCAAAATTATAGAAATGTAGACATCTTTTCTCTCAGCGAAACTCACATCTCGTCAACAGATTGCGGCTCGTTTCAAATTCCGGGGTACAATTTTTTCTGCAAAGAAAGAAAGAATGGGAAGGGAGGAGGAGTTGCTGCTTTTGTTTCCGAAAAAATTCCGATAAAAAGGCGTGAAGACCTCGAAACTGAAGGACTTGAACTTTTATGGCTGGAGATTGATATAAAAAATACTAAAAACATCTTGCTAGGTATTTTGTACAGACCCCCGGATTCTTCTCATTACTTGCCGAAAAATCTTAACAAGCTTTTTGCTGACAACTTATCAGAAGTCATGAAAGAATACAAAGAAACGATTGTTATGGGAGATGTAAACGTCAATTTTCTCAATAAAAACTCAAACACTGATTTCAAAGCGATTTTGAGTCTTTTTGGGTTAAAGCAATTAGTTAAATCACCCACGAGAATTGCTTCTGGATCCGAAACACTAATCGATATTATCGCATCTACTCACAGTAACAACATCACAAAAACTTCAACAATTCCCTCTGATATCGCCGACCATGAAATGGTTGGATGTATACGAAAAAAACATTCAATCAAATTTACTCCTAAGACAATGAACTGCCGAGACTACCGAAATTACTCTCCTGATACAATATGCGACGACTTGGCCTCTAAAGATTGGAATTTCTTTTATTCAATAAGTAACATTAACGATGCATGGGAAGTTTTCTATGGTTTTCTTATCGAGTCACTTATAAACAGAGCTCCTAAAATTACAAGAAATATCAAAGGTAAACCATGCCCGTGGATAACTGCAGAAATAAAAACCCTTCTAACTGAAAGAAACAAAATGTTACGTTTAAGTCGAAAAACCAAGAACGAAAATGATAAAAATATGTACAAGGACCTGAGGAATAGAGTTAACATTCTCGTACGCAAAGCAATCTCAACGTATAACAAGAATTTACTCCAGGAGAATAAAAATGACCCGCCAAAATTCTGGTCAACCATAAAAGCCATATATTCGGTAACTGGAAAATCTACCGCTCAATCCACATCCTTCTGTATTAACGGTCAAAATACTACAAACAAACGACATATAGCTGACGGTTTCTGCTTGTTTTTTAGTACCATTGTAAATAAGCTGAAGAAGTGTGCCATTCCTTTGGTGGTAAATTTCACTTGGTCCTACCCGAACATTCCAAGAAATCGCAAATTTGATACCTTTAAATTTACTTATGTATCTGTTGTTGAAGTTCAATCGCTACTGAGATCATTAAAGCGGAAAAAAGCCCCTGGTTTGGACGAACTTCCTGCTGGTTTCATCAAGGATGCCGCACCGATTATTTCCAAACCATTATCGCACCTTATAAACCTGTCGTTGCAGAGTGGCGTAGTTCCTAATGCGTGGAAATCAGCAAAGATAACTCCTATTTTTAAATCGGGATCAAAATGTGACTTTGGCAACTACCGGCCGATATCTATAATACCAATAATATTGAAAATATTGGAGAAAGCAGTCCATAAACAGTTGCTAAGTTTCCTGGAGAGCCGAAACCTCCTCTCCAAAAATCAATTCGGTTTTCGCTCAAAGAGATCGACCGAATTTGCTACCACTCTCTTAGTTGACACCATTAGAGACTTTGTCGATCAAGGTAATATTGTAGGTGCAATATTTGTTGACTTTACCAAGGCGTTTGATACGTTAAGCCACAGTCAGCTATTATCGAAATTAAAGTGTTATGGAGTTCGAGATACTGAGCTAGCCTGGTTTACTGATTACCTCTTTAACCGTAGTCAGAGAGTCGTTTTTGGTGGTGAAACCTCCGAACCCGAATCTGTGACCTGTGGAGTACCTCAAGGATCCCTGTTGGGTCCTTTACTATTCCTGCTGTATCTAAATGAAGTTGTTGACCACATTGAAGAATGTAAACTTATCCATTATGCTGACGATACAGTACTCTACACCGGTGGGAAATCTCTTGAAGACATCGAGAACAAGCTATCTGCTGACTTCAGCCGTTTGTCCCAGTGGTGTATTGACTGTGAATTATTACTTAACCTAAAGAAAAATAAAACTGAGGTGATGTTGTTTGGTACCGCTCAACGATTAAAGAAACTTTCCAGGCAAATCTCAATCAAGTGCAATGTCGGGGATATATGTGTAACCACATCATACAAATACCTGGGAGTATCACTAGAAAGTTCTCTTAACCTTAACACTCACTTTATGAACAGCTATAAAAAAGCCACCAGTTGTTTACACTACCTTGGTAAGCTTCGTCACAATATGGATTCGGAAACTGCAGCTGCTATCTACAATTCCATGATCATCCCCATGTTTACTTATTGTAATCTTGTACAGCTTAAAAACACTGATACCCAACTTAAAAGATACGAGTTATTCGAACAAAGGGCAAGAAATATTGTACGACCGAAGAAAAACACTAAACTTCGCACCATCATTGGATCAAGGAAGATAGCTGCATGTAAATTTGTGCGTAACTGCATTGAAGGCAAAGTTTGTGAAGATTTGGTTATTTACTTGGTTATTTTTCAAAAATCGATCACAACATTAATACACGAAATAACAAACTTTTGATGAGACTACCTCGGTACAAAATTGAATATGGTAAGCGATCAAGTAAATTTTTGGCAGCTAAGATTTATAATGAACTGCCAATTACCATTCGTGAGCTCCCATACAGTCAATTTCTGTCAAAAGTCAAAAAGGTTTTTACTTAGTTTTTTATTGCAAAACATTGTTATATATTGTTAGGTTTTAACTTGATTTTATACTAATTTTAGATCCTAAGCTTTTAACTACTTGTTTATATTCTTTTTACTGCAGCATTTGAGTTTTCACTAATCTCCATTTACATCGTTTTTGATCCAATTCTCTATTAAGCTTTTATCACTCAATTTCGTTTTTAAATCTTATTTTCATTTTTTACTTTTTGCTATTCACACAGGACGCATATGGAAAACAGCATATTTTATATTTGTTGATATGTATATCCTGTATAAATATTGGTAAAATAAATAAATAAATAAAGGATGTAAAGGTTGGCCTTGCACGAAGTACGATGTTGCCAAGTTGCTCATTTGTACATTCGAGCAGCACCATCTGGGATTGATGACCCAGTGCGGAATGTCTCCCAACGACGAATGATCGCGTTCCAGTCCTCGGTCGTGGCATTCATCTGGAGCTTTGGACGTTCGAGCCTTGGGGCACATGGAGCTGAGTCAGCATGGTCACGTGGAATGTTGGCAGCGTGTAGCTGTAAGTGCATATTCCGTATGGCAGCTGCTCCAATGATATCCACATCCTCTGTTGTAAATCCACAATTTGGTATGGGGCATTTAAGGATCGTCATGGTGGTCCAATCACGAAATACAAGATCCAAACCTGGACAAAAGTCATTCGATCAAAACATTATATTACTTAATAACGAATGTTTGGATCTAAACAATAACAACAGAACAAAAATACTCAAACAAGAACAATAGTATAATGACTGTCAATGTCACTATTCTACAGCTACCTTATAGCTAGCGGATTAATGATTTTCTCTTCAAATTACTTATAGTAGTTGTTCTATTTTAGGTAAAAAAAAGTTGATCCAAGTCATCCAGACTATATACCTTCAATTTTCCCTCACAAATCAAATAAAAGATCTCCTCATAGAAACATAGAAAGGTATGAGCGAGCAGCAAAGAGAAGAGAAACAGTTACTACTACTACTGAATCTACTAGCAGTGGTACCGGTACATGCTGTGAATCTAGCGAAACAGTCATTGAATCACTTTACTCATCACATCATGAAGATAAGGGTATAAAATATGTCCTTCTTAATAATCAAATCTTTACATGCTGTTAAGTGACCGTGATATATTTGTCTGTTAAAAGATATACCGGTACACTGATAATCTTGACTAATATTTATTATACGGTACTGGTATATTTCTTTTTGATTTTACATTATTTAGGCTCCCAGACTGAGAGCAACAATGAGGAATTGAACAAGCTGAAGATTGAAAACAAACAACTGACGAGTGCAAATGCTAAACTCCTGTTAAGATTGAATAAAAGAATTTTGCCCACAAATATCTCGAATAAATTTTCTTATCAGAAAATAAAGAACAATGTTTATCTGTTGAATTTGTATACTGGTTTGCCAAATTGCAATTATTTTGAATGGTATTTGTCTTTATTTTCTGAAAGAATACCGAAAGGAAAACTATGTAAAGAGGATTGTCTCCTGATAGTGTTGATGAAATTGAAGTTAGGCTTGCTTGGTGATGACTTGGCAGTACGATTTTCAATCAGCAGCACAACACATTATGTAGAATTTTCAGAAACTGCGTAAAGGAAATAGCTGACATTGTGAAACATTTAATTGTATGGCCAGAAAGGGAAGTAGCTCGGAAAAATCTCCCAGAATGTTTTAAAAAAAAGTAAAAGCAAAAGTATGGTCAAATTATAAGCATCACCATACTGGAAAATATTTAATTGGTGTTACTCCATGTGGTTCAGTAAGTTTTTTGTCTGCTGGGTGGGGTGGTAGAGCCTCAGATAAGGAAATAATGATTGAGTCAGGTTTTCTTGGAAAACTTCAACACAGTGATTGTGTTTTAGCAGACAGAGGATTTATGGTCGAAGAAGAGATGGCAACACGAGGAGCATACCTCAGAATTCCAAGATTCTTGAAAGGAAAAACACAATTGTCTCCTGGTATTGTTGATATTTCAAGACAAATCTCAAATGTCAGAATACATGTTGAAAGAGTTATTGGGCGGCCTTACGAAAGTTTCGTATTCTTCAAACCATCATACCAATAACTCAAGTTGACATACTGGACGGAATGATGGTCATAATATCATCAATAATAAATGTGAATAATAGTGTTGTTCCTATGAAATGAGTTTTTACTATTATTTTGTTTTTCTTCTAAAGGTGTATCACTTACTCTTATGTGCTTAATTGTAGGGGGTGGTCATTTTTCTAGATTTTTAGTAATAAAGAACAATTTCACTGCAGGTGCGAGATTTAAAAACGTAAACAATTGTATACAGTAAGAATCAAATGCATTGTTATTCCTTCTATTAATTATATATACCTTAATTTTTTAACACCTAGACATTTTAATATAGACCATGAATTTTTAAAAAGCTTAGTATGGAAGTTAATAATAAAATGAGGGGTAGGTCTTGCAAAATGAACCCCACCACAATTAAGCACATAAGAATAAGAAAGATTGGATACTCAATATTTATATCATTTAAATCTTCTCTTAATTTCAAATGAATTTTTAAAGGGTTTGTTATTTTGTACTGTCGTATGTAGGAGATTATATATATATATATATTTGAAGGCGATACTCCTTCCTTCATAAAGTGCTTGATGTAGTAACAGAGCGAATACACAAGAAAAGAAAACAATAAACTAAATAAACTATTGTATATATATAAAAAAGGCAAATGGTCCAGAATGTAAAAGAAAGCCTTCATAATTTTATTTGCAAATGTTCATGGAGTCGCACATAGTACTGCTGGGTTGTTTCGTTTTCCCTCTGGCTCATTTTCCGGAACAGAAATGTCTCGTAGCTCAGATTTACTTGTGGCTTGAAGCGGTTCTCAAACGCATGTACCATTTGGTCCAATGTTTCGCCATCCTGCTGTTCTGAAATGTTTTCGTATACCTCGTATGCTTCGTCTCCACACATGGTAAGCAGCAATGAAAGTTTTTGTTTGTCGTCTGTCACTACCATTGAACTGCAAAGTAGTTTGAAGCGTTTTACGTACCTTTTCCAACTGTTGAACAAGACACTTAAGTATCTTCCCCCGATCAACTAAAGGGCGGAAATGCAGGCAGGTTTAAATTCTTCACCGCCAAGCTTTTTCTTTTTGTTTTTTCTTTCTCCTCGTCGCCAATTTTATGTCTTTCTTCTCTTTCTATCGACTGCCCATACTCAAAACGTAAGATCTATATCATACAGTTCATGTGTCAATTCCATGTCTATACGAAAATCTTTATATGGGCATAATGTCACGTGTTGTTTATTTACTGATAATTGCAAAGTGATTCGCTGTGAAACATAACAAAAATTTCCGTTTTTAATTTAATAAAGTGTTTCAATATGGTAAAAAGATATAACTTAAGTTAAATATTCATGCCATGGAGAAATTCAACAATAGCTAACTAATGGGCCAAATGAAGCTAAATATAAATAGTAAAATAATAATGCAATGAATATATCGAATACATTTAAATTGCTTTCATATATATATATAGCTATAGCAAATTAAAGATAGAGCTAGTCAATATGCTTTAACAAAGTTTTTTAATATTGAATATTTTTCTAAATTTAAAAGCTGTGATAATGAATATGAAAATGGCAGAAAACAAGTTTTAAATAATAAATGATCTACCTTTCTTTATTAGTCAGAAATATTTTTTACAATGCCAGTGTCTGATGAAGAGATTGAAAGATTCTACGGTAAATATATATTATGTATATTAATTGTAATGTTAAATATACATATAATATCATTTCCACAGCCCTGGTTTTGTTATATTGTCATGTGGTTTTCTTTTTTGCATTTTAGAGAAAGTGATGTAAAAAAGTATATAAAAATAATAGTAAAATATGTACTATATGTACAAACCTTAACATGTTTCTCCATTTCATCTTTAGTTGTTTTAATTAGTAGACCTAATTTTTAGTGAGCTTCTATACAAAATAAAAAAATAATCTTGAGAATTATATATATATATATTGAGGAAATACATGCTCTCTACGGAGTGCTTTCTACTTCTGTTTGCATTTTAGACATTGCTATCAAAAACCTTGAACGGTGTAAAGATGCAGTCAATTTAGAAGTGAGCATGACTGAAACTCAAACAACAGGATATTTCAGCAAATCATCTGCTCTGATGATTATGGAAGATGAACTACTTTCCCTGACATCTAAAGTTGAAAACAAGATAAATGCTGCATTTTATTGTTGCATTCAAAATGTTTTAAATAGTGGGGGAATTGTTAAAGTATGTCGGTATTTTGAGTATGGAGAATTTCGAGGATATTATGAAAAAACCTTAAATGATAAATTAAAGGAGCGTTTTGGAGATGTGTTGCCATATGCTATATACACTGGAAAAGATATTGAAATGGACAGTGAAAGACATTCCTCATTGTATGCAACTAAACGAAAAGGCGAAGAAAAAGAATTTTAGGAGTTGCAAGAATGAATTATGCTATTAAATAAGTTAGCAATAATCATGATTTTGATATGGTTAGTTAAGTAACTTTACAGTTATATGTTATGCTACCCTAGTGTTTACCATCAAAGTATTGATAATGAAAGAGTGTTATTAGCGTAACTTATTTTTTATTCTACATAAAATGTCTGTATTGTGGTAGTTTATATATTTATTGCCAATAATTTAAATCAAGATTTCAAATGTTAACGATCTGTGTTGCGCAAATTCAAGATTTTTAAAAATGAAAAAAATGTTTAGTTACTTTGTATTTATTGCTTTACTATTGTAGAAAACAAGAAATATCCAAAGTATGCAGCGTTTCGCCGACATGTTTACGAAAAGAAGAAAAGCATAGATAATAATCTTAAGGTAGCCCTTCTTTTAATTTAATTGAATATGTTATCCATTTAATTGTTCCTTCATTCTGATTTTACAAGTTCTATACCATAGCATACTTCCTTTTCACTTTACACTAGGTTGCTATGGAAGATCTAAAAAACAAAGAGTTCATGAGTGATTTTGTAATTTGTTACATTCTGGGTGAGAAGCAAAATTTCAAGGCTAACACTGACAAATATGGCAGAAATTGCCAAAAGTAATTAAAAGCAATTAAACTGCTGAAATTTATTTATTATATATATATATATATATTTGTTTACAAAGATACTTGAAATGTACAGATGGCAGCAACATTGACTTATGGGAGGACAGTTTATTAAGTCATCGTGCTTGGAACATAACGCAGCAAGTGCCTAATGTCTTTATTCCAAGAGATCATTTGAAAGATTATTTTTTAGAAGATCAATTTTTTATCATAAGCTCTTTGCCAAACTACCACAAATGGATTTGGATGGATGCACCAAAAAGTGATTTATTGTGCCATCAGAAAAAATTTTCCAATTCACGCAAATATTATCCTGGTTCTCCAAGAAACAGAATATTACAAGCTCTATACTTTCGAGAAACAAGAGAAGCTACCGATATTGTGCGAGCTTGTTTGTTAAACATATTAGGGAAGGAATGTATTGTCCCTTACCCAAGCCGAAAATCAACACCAAAATCTTTACAACAGAAAACAAAGAAAAGGAAGATTCAAGATATTGAAATAAGCGTAAGATGCTTTCTCATTAAAGTTTTCTTGAGATTTGATAATGAATTCCTTTAAGGTTTTTCAGCTGAATGAAAGTCTATAATTTAATGTGAAATAGTATATCAATGGAAAAACGTAAAAATGGAGTTTTTATTTGTTTTTATATTGTGTTTATTTTAGCCAAATAACACGGCTTCATGCTACATGGAATTTGATTTGAATGATGATGAAAATACAGATAGTGCAGATGAAGTATGGACCATTTTCTGTAGTAAAAACTATTATTTTGATCGGATTATTAGGGACACAGAGAAAATATTTGATAATATTTGTGATTAAAAATTACCTCATATGAGGTAGCCATGGTTTATGTCATTATAACCTATTCCTTATTTTTTCAAATTTTTATTAATTCTGTTCTGTTTTTTTAAGTGAGGTAATATTTAGAATGTTGATGATGCTGGAAAAACTTCATGTTGTCATGATGATTCAATCCTTGAGGTAAAAAAGTTAATAAGTTAAGAAATTCTAATTTGATTTTTTTATTATTTTTGTATTTGTCTCGTATGTAAAATATCTCATTATTTTTTTCCCGTTCTTTTTAACTGCTATTTTTACATTAAATTCTCTTTAGTTAAAAAGTAGTGAATCAAAGAAATCCGTTTATGATTACTATTGCTCTGAAGTTTTCTCTGGAAGAGGAATTTTATCTTGGAGGATTCTCAATGATGAAAAGGAAGTCGTTGTTTTGAACGGATGTCATGCAGAAACTGGCAATTTTCAGGTGATATTTTTTATTAACGTTTGGGAGTTTTAATTTAAAAATCAATATATATTTTGGTTGGTTGGGGTTGATCAAACTTTCCAGGCTATTTAAAGACTTAACATGGGAACGCAAAGTTTTGAACTTGATTTTCATCCATTTATATAGAACGTGAGTTTGAAGTGAAACCTCTATTAAGTTGATTATTATTTGACAATATACATAAAGAATTACATGAATGATTAATAATGCTCAGATACTCAATTTTAAATATTTATAAATAATAATTTTGATATTTCATTTTTTTAAATGCAGGAAAAAGAATTTGTTCACGTCACATCCACATCATTTCCAAACAACCTAATTGAAGTTGAGTGTGATTGCCCGATTTTCTCCGTATCATTGATGTCAAACATGACTTTGAGTTCAAAGTTTAAGACAAATTCATCGTGTTGTCACAGCCGTTTGATGAAAGAAATTACTTCAATGAGTGCATCAACTCCACCTCCGTTTTTTAGTCCAGAAAAAGTTGAAGGCGGCAAAACGGATGTAAAGAATTTGATTTTGAAGCTCCCATCTAAAAGCGGAGTTGACAGATTTTCAGTAGCCGCAGGAGATTCGGTTGAGTTTGTGACAATTTTCAATATCCCTAAATCTCGGCGTAATATTGTAAAATGTCATTCTTCTTTGTGCAAGATGAAAGAAGGTTCGTGTAGAAATCTTTCTAGTTTATATTTGAAAGATAATCTTTGTCCTCATTTATCAAAATTTCGAACTTTCTACCTTGAACAAACACGGCTGAATGAAGGCATTGAACTTAGCGAATCCGATGGAGAATATGAAATAGACGAAGATGATATACAGGAATGTTTACCAGATGAAAAGGTAAGTCACCCCTAACAACAGCAATGGAAGTATTCGAATATGTGTTTGTTTGTTTGTTTGTTTTTGCTGCAGTATTACGCATACTATTCATTCATTATGACGTAACATCGACAACTTTTCACCTAATTTAGTGGGAGAATGTTTTTAACGAACAAACTGGTCTATGGAACTTTGCACCTAATGCACCGAGTAGAAAGCCTGTTGACAGAGATAGCAGAAGTTCAAAAATGAAAGAAAACGCGTGTAAGAGAATGACAAGTGATGATGTATCTTTTTATCCAGTAGTTGCAGACGATTGTTGCACATGTGGGGTAAAATTAATGATCATTTAATTTGAACACGGTATTTGATTGTTTGGTTTGGTTTACTTATTAGCACTTTCAGAAAGTTAAACCTTAGAAACTTAAATATGGCTTCTTCTAGGCTGGTTGGACATGTGATGGCGATAATGCGACATTCAGTCACTTCATTGATCTTTACTCAGAAATGAATGTGAAAAAATGCAAAGTTTACTATCGAACGTGTTTAAGCGGAAAGTGTGATTTGGTTTGGGATGGGTCTGAAGACTCTGTTTACTGTTTATCAAAAAACACTTGTGCTGGTTATGAATTAGGTAAAGTCAGTACTGTAATTAATTTTATAAACCTATATAGCCTACAAAAATATTTTGATTTTTATTGCGCTGTTTATTTTATAAATAAACTATGTACATAAAATACATATAAAACCTTATTCGCTTTATTTTGATTCTAAGGTTGGCAATTTGTCAATGCTGTCATGAACGGCAGGGGAACTTTTCGCGGATTTGTCAATGATGTTAACTATCGATACTACATTTATGACAAACATGGAAGTCATTTCATGTCTGTGCAGACGTTTATTGATTGGTTCTTCGGGTGGGCGTCAGCGATGAAGATAGACTTTCGTCAGGGCTGTGATGGATGTGGAATGAAGCCGCGTGTTTTAGCTTGTGACGGTACAAAAATTGGAATTGGCTATAAACATGTATTTGTTCGGCCGATAGAAAAAGCAGAGAAAGACGCTCCTCCCCACATAACAACGCGTCGAGTTGACAGATGTTTTTTATCTCCACCCACTAATTTCAATGCTTCTGTTATAAAAACCTTTACAGATGCTAGAATTATTTTGAGAGATTTGACTGATTCCATTACAGCAGAAAGATTTCGCTTAGGTGACCATAATGATTCTGTGCAACTGATCATAAATATTCTACTTAAAGAGTCCATTCCATCATTCAACACTATGATTTCCTCGGAAGCCGGTTTAAGCAAACTTTATGCTTCGGTTTTCCGATTGCTTTCATATGATGCCAGTTTAGATGCCGTTTTTCCGTTAGATGTGTGCGAGGATGTTAAGTATTTTCTTTCAATCGCTAATACTGATTCACTTACGCCCGACAAATATCAACAGTTTATTTTTTTGCTGTCCTTAATAAACTCAGATATAATGTTGCTCGTTAAAAACGTCGGTTTGAGCAGTGAAATCGTAAAGCTGCTGAATTACTGCATCAATTTTGTTTATAACATTCATCAATTTGATATTGAACCAGATCCAGCTGTTCCCGTTGTTGGTTCTTATAATCCACCAAAATATGGTCGTGCGTTTTATTTCACACGGAAGGATTTCAACTACGTTCTGTTCGCCGCTTTCAGAATCGTTCAGAAAAAAATCAAAACTTTGATGACACTCCAGATAAATCATGCAACAAAATCTTTCCTCAAGTTAGTAAAAAGGGGACGTCTTATTTATTTATTTGGTTTTGTCCCATTCACGGACATTGTTATGGATTCCATATAATTCCTGGATCGGAAGACCGAAAAGATCCTGCAAACGCTCTCTATACACATGCAGAAAACTGTCCAGAAGTTGTTATGTATGATTTTGCATGCAGTCTCTCCGAATACGTGCATAACAGAGAGTCTGGATTTTTTAAAAATACGCGATTTTTTCACGATGTGTTCCACGGGTTTTCGCATAAATGCACACCTTTCCGTTGCAATACATTGCCTCAGTTCAAAATTGTGAATTCGTCAATCTGCGAGCAGTTCAATGCATTTTTACAATGCATCAAAACCTTATGTAAACTTATGTCGCAGGTTCATTTTACTTTTTATGTGCAATTTTTTATATATATTTGGAATGAACAAAAGAGGAAAAGCTTTCTTGTAAGAAGTAAAATTCGAGCAGGATGCGAAGAATAAAATATAATATTTTTTCTTGGGCGCATTTGTAAAGTATTAAAAATATTATATAAATATAGAACTTAAAAAGTTGTATTTTCTGTATATACCTAAAACATAAAAGTTTGGAACTAAAAACTAAATTAACATATCAAATCCAAAACTGCAATGTAAATTTAAACTATATTTTTAACTATGAGTTCGTCATCAGTTGATTAAATTTGTGCTTTTATAGTGCAACCAGTGAACGAATAAAATGGTGATTGGTGAATGGTGATTGAACATAGTCATATCACATCTCATAGACATAGATATAATCTTCAGTAGGACTCTATATATTTGATTTACCTTTACGCGTGCGCAAACCGCTATATACAAAGTTAAAAATAATGATCATATATTTCAGATTATTACTATTATTTTCAATCTCCATTGAAGATTTAAACTCAATACCTGATTATTTACCGAGTTATTCACATTTTAGTCTAGAGTCAAAAGCCCATGGGATAATGCAAAAATATTGTGTGTCGAGCTTCTTACCTACTGGTAGAAATCACTTCAAATTTTTCCTATAACTTAAAGACTAAACTTCATCGTCAAAAAGGAAAGATTATTGAGCTGCGCATGCGCAAAATACATCAGTAAATATACTAACAAAAAGGTTGTTTAGGGCATAACAAAAAACATGTTATCTTCTTACCAATATAAATTCTAGTATTCATGCATATTAATAATTAACGGCTTGTTTCCGAATAGAAGAAAAAGAAGGTTTCGTAAAGTATTCAGCTTTTCAAATTCTATTAACGTTTTTAAATTCGCGAATCAATCACGTGGTGGTTTATCTTTTAGATTAGAGGTAAATGTTTTACGCATGCGCAGGACGGTTGTGGATGATAACTTAAGGACAAAACTTCATCGTCAAAAAAAAATTTTTAGACCTGCGCATGCGCAAAACCGAATTTGCGAGATACTTATGATGGGAATCTGAAATTTTGCACCAAGAGGCATTGTCAATTGTGGTAAGATATTCTGGAATAAAATTTCAAAAAAGGTTAAAAATGTGGAAGTTATACGCGTGCGCGACCTGATTTTCCTTAGTTACGTGTTATTTCCCTTAGTTACCGTAGGATTTTCGGAATTTATTTTTCATGGGCCGATGACAAAATAGTATAGCTGTAAATATACAAAAATTAATTTAAATAACTTTACGTAGAACAATCTATGAATGATTTAATTTTACGCATGCGCAAGGGCTCACGCTGGGTGTTGAGGTTTGTAACCAGATTATTCTGATAGATATGAACATTTTCAATCAGCATTCCAAATTTGGAGTGATAATCTTCATTATTCACCGAGATATTGCTAATATACTAGGGTTGGCAGCATTCCTCATACTAAAAAAATGCACAAAGATTCGAAGGGTTAGGGTTAGGTGTCGAACTTCTTATATCTCCTTAACTACTGGTCGTGATCACTTTATATTTTTCCTATAACTTAAGGACAAAATTCATCGTAAAAAAAAAAAAAAATTCTGACCTGCGCATGCGCAAAACCGAATTCCCGAGATATTCATGATCAGAATCTGAAATTTTGCACCAATAAGTATTGTCAATTTTGGTAAGATATTCTGGAATAAAATTTTGGAAAAAGTTAAAAATGTAGAAGTTATACGCGTGCGCGATCTGTTTTTCCTTAGTTACGTGTTATTTCCCTTAGTTACCGTAGCATATTCAGATCTTTTTTTACATGGGCCGATGACACAATATTATAGCTGTATATACACAAACATTCGGTTTAAATAACCTTAAGTAGAACGATCTATGGACGATTTAATTTCACGCATGCGCAAGGGTTTACACTGGGTTTTGAAATTTGTAACCAGGTTATTCTGATAGATATGATTATTTTCAATCTCCGTTGAAAATTTCAACTCAATATCTTGATTATTCATCGAGTTATGCATTTATGAGGTCGAAACCTAAGTCATGGGTAAAAGCTTAGGTAGATTACCTTCGAATGGATATCGGATGTACTCTCAATAATTATTTTTTTCGAAATAGTCGTATCGCGCAAAAATTTTTGGAATATTTAGGAGACAATATAAGACCAAAAATAGCGTTTAAAAAATCAAAAAAAAATCCTGTGGTTAGCGTACCACGTGACTTTTAAATCCAATTTTGATTGTAAATAGTTATCAATTGATAACTCCGTCATTCCTTACCCCTTGAAAACCATTTTTATACTGAAGATACCTTACATTAAGCCAGATGTGGGGCTGTAAACATATTTCAAAACTATTTTTTATCTTTGGAGTTAGGATTGCACAAGTTAAAAAAATTCTAACTTTTTTAACGATATCAAGTCGATTTTTTATATGGCTTTTAGGTACATATAGAAGACCTCAAAAGTGCTATTAGTTTTCGTATTTCGGTTATGGGGTCAGGGGTAGTGACGGCTATATGTAAAAAGTAAGGTTTATGTGTGGGGCAATAACCCCGTAATTATTTCGAATTAGAATTCGGACTTCTTATAGCATGCCAACGATGGCTTCTTCTTTCACGTAAAAATTCACGAAGTTTTTATGGTCAAAATTACGGAAGTTATACGCCTTTGCAATTTCCGCTTTTTGGAAAAAAAGAAAATTTTTTTTTAGTCGGATTATTGCAGATCCAAGTTAAAATGAGTAATTTTAGTGCCAAACCCCGAAAATAACAAAAATTCTCGAAGTTATAGCTATTTAAATATTGTTTTTGAATATTTTGCCCGGTTGCCGTAGATTTTTTCGATTTTTTTTTTATGGCCCGATGACAAAATAGCACAGCTATAATACGTACACAAAAAATCGTTTTAAATAACATTAAGTAGAACGATCTATGGACGATTTAATTTTACGCATGCGCAAGGGCTTAGTTTCACCTGCGCCTACTGGCATTGGATGAAGCAAGTCAAGTCAAGTCAAGGGCTTACATTGGGTTTTGAGATTTGTAATAGTTTATTCTGATAAACATGATCGTTTTCGATCATCATTCAAATTTTGGAATGACAATATTCACTATTTACCGAGATATTGCTAATATACTAGGGTTGGCAGCATTCCTTATACTAAAAATATACTTATACTTCTTATATCTCCATTGGTCGGAATCACTTCATAATTTAAATATAACATTAGCATAATATTTCATCGACAAAAAGTTCAAATTAATTTTCATGTTTTGTCCACATGCCACACACGCATGCGCAGTACCAATTAGGCCATATTTTAATAAGACAAAAAGTTGAAATATTGTGCCAAATGAAGCTTTATATGATGCCTTTAACTTATGGTACAATTCCTTTTTTGAAAAGTGGAAAATACAGGCGCATGCGTATTAATATTTTTTTGGATTTTTTCGGTTTGCCTTCACTTTTTCCAAACATTTTTTATTGATGAAGTCAGCCCTTAAAGACAGCTACAAACGTGCACAGTTAAATTGCAAATATCTAGAACAGGAACGCTGTAAATGCAAATTGTAACTGTAAAGGAACCAGAGTGCCCCAAGCGCAACCCAAAATTTTTCCATCAAATTCTACACAATTCGTTGTTTATCAGAAAAGTCTTTTACCTACACTCCAGACCCCGTAGTCTGGTTAAAAACGCCGTTGGCTATTTACTACCATAGAAAAATTTCAGAAAAATGCGAAAACAGGTACCTAACCCTAAAAATTTTGTGTTGAAAATATCAAAAAATCTAACCCTAACCTTAACATATCCCAAAGTTACAGCAACATACCCCTAACCCCAACATCTTTATTTAACCCTCTGGAACAACAAGTCTAACTTTACATTTTCTGGGCCCCACTGTCAAAGCAAGAGCAAGTTTCAAAAGTGAAAGTTTGTAGAAAACATTGAAAGTTTTGCTCTTTTTATTTGTTATATACAATATTTGATAAGCGACCTGGTGAATTAACCGCCCCGGGGTAAGGGTTGAAAAATTAAATAAAAGCCCGGGCGATTATTCCGTCATTTGAGGCATTGTAGATCGTAGACTAAATGTTTGCTTAGCAGCGCGCAAAATAGTAGATAGTTATTTGCGACCTACTAATTTACCCCGCCTAACAATTATAGTGTTTGTAATTTCCTCTGTACAATAATGATGCATACTTTTTTCGATTTTCAGTGTATATACCATGCACTTAAGCTAAAAACTGCATCGCCGTATTTTAATTCTTAACCTTTTCCCAAAATGCTCTTCTTATATAAAATATAAATGCTTTGTCTCAGGCACTGAAGAGATCAACCTTTCTATTATGACTTACGCACTTTTAAGGTTTTTAACTCAATGATATCAGATACACATATTTCTAGTGTTCCAACAGAAAACTAATTTTGATGTTTTTAATGTCATATCAGTCTGCACATTTTTTAAATTACAACCTTTTTTAATGTAATGCAACCGCAGAGAAGATTGAGCAACTAGAACTCACTAACAAGCAACAATCCGGTGAACATTCATATGTTAAATTTTATAAAGTGAAAAAGAATTCAGGAAAAAAAATAAAAACAAAATATTTTATTACACTTTCAGGGAGTGCATTTATTTGTGTCAAAGGAAATAACTGCAAAAACAACATATTAGTCAAAGTCAAAAGTTACGTAAAAACATAAAAACTAAAATCGTTTGTTCTTCGCCGGAGCTACTCGATGTATCAGCTTGATTACATATCTTCTTCTTCATCCACAATCTGGAGAGAAAACACATCTCGCAACTCTTTAAGGCACTAATTTCGTTCATTTTCTTGCAAATTAGAAATTTGACACCGCCATGACTGGAATTAAATGACCGGTTCAAAACAGAATTTTGTTTTAATCCCAAAACGCAATGCAGTTCTACATATCTTCTTAGATAGTTTGCCTATTTTGCTTCTGCTCTTCGTTTTGCTATTGACATATCTCCAGAATGATTTTGGATTTGATTTGACTTCAGATGCCAGCCATAGTTCAAATTTATTGCACAGATCCCAGGTTATGTCATGCAAATAGTTTCGTGCACAAGCTTATACACAATAATCTAGAGAAATCCTGGATTTCAAATATATTTTCTCCAATCTCTGCTTCCTCTTGGAAAAAGACAAATATTCATGAGTGATAAAGATGTTTCTTTTTCTACATTTACCCTTCACTCGTTTGGGATGTTTGTCTTCATACATTGATGTAATTTGAAAAAGAATTTGTCCCATGACTTCGTTATCCTGATGTACATAATAATTACAATGTAAAAGGTTGAAATATACCGCTTAAGCAAATAAATTCAGTCTATGACAATATTTTATTATATCTAGATATAGCTATATATATATGTGATAGTTGTAAAACTTCTTCTCATAGAGTGCTCGAAATAGTTAGACTGTAGTTAGCTGATGATTGCGAAAGCATGAAACTTTAAGTACTAACAACAAAAGTTGTTTTTCATTATCTATAAATATATATAATATATGTGTGTGTGTGTATTAAGTTCCCTGACATTTTAGCATTATTTCTTAGATTTTTGACAAACCCGGCAGTGTTACTTACAACAATAAGAAAGAAATTGATGACGATTTCCTCACAAAATTGTTTTATCTAAACTTAATTATACCTGAAATGAAAAGAGAAAATTAGGACGCCATCTTTGTAATAAGTACTTCGTGAGACGATACATGATAATATATTGACGTCATGTTTGTTTTTTAAAAGACTTGGAATTGATAGAAAGACGCTCTCGAATCAAAGCAAGATAAGCAAACGGCCCGAGCGTCACCAGACTATTCTTTCTTGTGACTCTGGGAAAACTGATGACTCCTTTGGAAAATATTGAAAAGATGGCAGCTGATTCAGGCCTCATACATATATTAAATGATCTTCTTGACAAAAATAAATATGAGTTAAATAATATTGGTGATGTCTTTGAGGAGTATACTGCAAAGAAAATAGGCCTTTTGAAACTGGTACAAAATATTTTAATTTTTTAACTATATTAGCTATATAATATGTAATTGTTAAATTGCTTTATACTTAATAAATAATTCAATTATAGTTTATGTATAACTTCTGTTTAACTCAGTATATAATAGATTATTGGCGCTATTCTGGTTTCGTAACCCCTATTTTTTTGCTCAATTCGAATAATTTTTGTTATTTGTGATAAAAGAAACAGAAAAGAATAACAATTATCCAATAAAACATAACAAAAATTAAATCAATCAAGAAACATACAAAAAACAGAAACATTGTTGATAAATGCGCGAAACAAGAAACAAACAAGAAACTGAAAGACAACGTTAAATATATAAAAAAGTATAACGTAAAAGAAATAAATTTTCATACAAGGTGATAAAAATGTATAATTAGTTTTAGGGGTTCATTCAAATTGAGCAAAAAAATAGGGGGGTGCGAAACCAGAATAGCGCCTTTTTTCGGTGTAGGGCCAACTCGGCCAAATGCCAACTCCGATACCAGCTCGGCCTAACTATGAATTTGACGTTTCCTTTACTAGTCAGGGAGCCAAATCTGAAAAAGTCAATAATGCGCAACCCACGAGGTGAACGAGATATCTATACACCATTGGAAAGCTTAGGGTCTCACTCTTACGAATCCATAAGTTGTACTAAAAAAATCATGGTCAGTTGGCCGTAAATGGCGTTGGAGTGCACTCCACTCCAGGGTGTAATTTATAATGTTAAGGAGAATCAGAAACAGCCAATTGGTGAAATTTTTTAATTTTCTACTTGGAATTAAGTTAAATTGATAAAATGAATTTGGAAATTTGAACATTTCTTCTCGTGCTCTCTCCCACAGTGCTTAATTGAGGAATTTTAGCCAAAATTATGTGATTTTTGTCGTTTTTTAGTACTTCATTTCTGTTTTATCTGCAAACTGTTGATTATTTTATCATTTTAGCAGCATCTATCAACTGTCCATCTTTCTTGAAAATATTTTGACACTCTCCCTCAGGGCACCCCTTACCAGGGCTTTATTTGTAAATATAAAAAAATCTCATTTTTTGTTTTAGCTTACAAAATATTGCAAATATGTTGATACCTTTCTCTCATGATAACATGAAGATATGGAAGACCCTTTTACAGAACCTAGAAACATCATACATATACTCTCCTCAGCAGAGCTTATTTTAAAAGAATTAGCTTACGTTATTACTGTAAATCCTCGAATTAGCCCCCTGGGGGCTAATTAATTTATGATTTTTTAAGTGGGGGTTTATTCGAGGGGGGGGGGGGCTAATAAAAAAATGTGGTATGACTAACCCATAAAAAAGATATATGCATATGTTTATCAATACTTGTTCGTGTTGAACTGGTATGTGTTCAGTTCAAAATATCAATGTCCTCGGCATCATCGATTGCTTTGTCAAGGATCAAGTAAGGAGGGCAAGCCTCTTGTATATCTGTCTCATCAGGAATGAACAAATTTTCCTCTGTGCCGTCGAGCAATTGTAACTTTAGCATAAATTGGGCCTTTAGCATTTCCTGTCCCTGTCCCGAATTGCCTCTTTTATATTAGCTGTACTCTGGTTGCTTATATTCTTACTTGTGTTTTATTTTACAATTTTATTAAAGTTATAAGATTTATAATACAGCTCAGAACTGTCTATTCTTCTGTGATTCATAGCAAAAGATTATGGGTGTTTATAATGAACCATAAATTCATGATATAATATGTTCCCTATTTAGCTTCCATGAAGGTTTAAGTAAACACGAAATTTGGGCGGGGGGGGGGGCTAATAAAAAAAATTAGATTCAATGATGGGGGCTTATTCGAGAGGAGGGCTTATTCGAGGGGGCGTCAATTCAGCAATTTACGGTAATTCAGTCATTATTTTTGAGGATTTTTTTGTACTTAAACAAAAGATCCGTCAGTAAAACAGCTCTTCCTGATTGTACTTGAGGGCAAATAGTTTGATTAACTCTTCAATCCTTTGATTAAGATTCATGAAGTTTCTGAACATTCCTTACCGTATTTCTTCTTATTAGCGCCCCCGGCGCTATTTAAAAACTGACTCAAAAAGTGTGGCCTTAATAAGAGGGCGGCGCTTATAAAATAATTTTCAAAATGGTATAGAAATAAATTTTATTTAATGGAATTTTCTCGCTCTTCAAAAACAATAAAACAAAAGAATCAGTAATATTTTTATATTACAAAATGTCAATAAAATCATCCTCGTCATCAGAGATATCCACCAAAAGAAATCCTTCAATATTTTCATCAGCGTTCTCAAACGGATTTTCCGTTAAAGAAGGATCACCCCGAACCGTCAATTGTTGCCTCAATAACTCAGCGCTAGCTGCACATGGTGATCCTTCTTTAAATCAATTAATCATTATTACACTTTTTCTTTGAAGCTGATGAGCAGAATCGTCTGATTTGCCAAGTAATTGGAAAACGGAAACGTGAAGTTGGTCTGGTGGTTGCAGCGAAGTTTTTTGCTTTCTCGGAAAATAAAAGATCGGCTGAGACCTTGGATCATGAAATGAAGAAACGAAAAGAACTATTGACTTATTTCGAACTTACGTACGAGCCTGAGTTTGTGAAAATTATGAAATTTCCCTGGTTTATGAAAGATAAAAAATAATTTAGAAGCTAAAAAAACGTATTGTATTGTATAACTATCCTTCTGTATGGGTTACTGCTCTTTTTCTAACGGTATGTTACTTTGATTCCTTCATGTACAGTTTGAAGCATGGGCGTAGGAGCCAAAAATTGTTTGTGGGGGGACAACCACCTCTGCCCGAAAAATGTTTTGGTCGGTTATAGGATCATTAAATCAAGTATATTTGACAGCGTCCGCAACGGCTTGATACCTCCTCTGCTTCTGATTTATCATCTTCCATGTTTCTATATACCGGTGCTTCATTTACATTTTCATTCTCCGTGTCTAATACAATAC
This sequence comes from Candelabrum cocksii, assembly GCA_963930725.1. NCBI lineage: Eukaryota > Metazoa > Cnidaria > Hydrozoa > Anthoathecata > Candelabridae > Candelabrum > Candelabrum cocksii. The sequence goes on from OZ005669.1 coordinate 9,568,548, forward strand.
CATTGGGTGCCAAATCGACAGTCAAGCTTGCAGAACTGGTGTTGGCTGGATCATTTGCGGCAGACAGAGTTCTACTTCTAGAAGTTGGCAAGCCTCTTTTTGAAGAGGATCTTCTTCCTCAATTGAAACAAATTTAACTGATAAACTGTTTTTGTGCTTTCGTTTAAGATGTTCTGACTTATAATCAGAATGGAGAACTGTCGAACTAAACAGACTAGAGCATAATGACATGAGAATGATTAGATGGATGTCAAACGTGACATTGAAGGATAGGAAGCCTTCAAATGAGTTAAGAGAATGCTGTGGACGCGAAAGTGTAAGAAAATCTTTGCCAAGGCGTTGGCTTAGATGGTTTGGTCATGTTGAGAGAATGAATGATTATAACTGGGTTAAGAAGTGTAGGGATTTAGTTGTTGATGGTAAGGGTGGTAGAGGCAGGCCACGGACGACATGGAGCCAGGTTGTAAAGAAAGATCTCGTTGAGAAACGTATTCAGCCTGGGCATTCAGCGTATAACTGTATTACATGCAGTTCATCTAATTTTACTTCTGTATGTTCTTTTGCGGTTCATTCTAAAACTGCTGGGTACTAATTAACTAACAGCTAACAAACTTGTTAAATAAGGGCTAACAAACTAAATAATTAAAGTTATGATTTGTCGTAACTATAAGCGTTGCCTTAAATGTTGGTCATTGCTCAAAGACTCTAGGCTAGAGTTGCCCGAATATTCACCTATCTTTCCTATAAAATTACCACCTATCTTTCTCTTTGTTTTTTTTCATCACATCTTATCTTTAGATTCTGCAAAACGTTTTCGTATTGTATCATCAAGACTAGTCTGGTATCGTTCTTACGTTTTTTTGCTCACAAAATAGAAACTTGATGACAGGTCTGGAAGTTCTCCACGTGATCGAGTGCTGATAGATGGAATATCAACGTCAAATGGTAAAAAAGAGTCAGTGATTGATAAATGGTTTCAATCCCTTTTCTTGCGGTTGTCTCATTCCATCTTTTTTGCCTTATTTCCCACATATCAAACACAAAAATGGACAAATTTCTAATTTCTTTTCTTCACCATGAAAAAGTTTAACAGGGCTTGTCTCGCTTTCATTATTTGCTGTATTATCATTTTAATGTAGTTATATTATTCATCTAAAAGTAGAAAAGTTATCAAAATTAAATGTACAAATATTGTTTGCTAAACTTCTTGCAAAGAATCCAAAGTTTAGCTGATGTCAGAACACAAAAGAAAAAATGAAGTCACTGCAATGCCTGTTTGAAAAATTGTTTTATCGTAAGCTAATTGTTTTAAAATAAGCTCTGCTGAGGAGAGTACATGTATGATATTTCTATCCAGGTTCTGTAATAAGGGTCTTCCATATTTTCATGTTACCATGAGAGAAAGGTATCAACATAGTTGCAGCATTTTGTAAGCTAAAACGAAAAATTATATTTTTTGACATTTACAAATAAAGCCCTGGTAAGGAGTGCCCTGAGGGAGAGTGTCAAAATTTTTTCAAGAAAGATGGACAGTTGATAGATGCTGCTAAAATGATAAAATAATCAACAGTTTGCAGATAAAACAGAAATGAAGTACTAAAAGACGACAAAAATCACATAATTTTGGCTAAAATTCCTCAATTAAGCACTGTGAGAAAGAGCACGAGAAGAAATTTCCAAATTCATTTCATCAATTTAACTTAATTCCAAGTAGAAAATTAAAAAATTTCACCAATTGGCTGTTTCTGATTCTCCTTAACATTATAAATTACACCCTGGAGTGGAGTGCACTCCAACGCCATTTACGGTCAACTGACCATGATTTTTTGAGTACAACTTATGGATTCGTAAGAGTGAGACCCTAAGCTTTCCAATGGTGTATAGATGTCTCGTTCACCTCGTGGGTTGCGCAATATTGCTTATTTACCGAGATATAGAATTTGGCTCCCTGACTATACTGTATTCTTCATTTATTTTTGCCTCAATATGTTTATATATTATTGTTCAATTTATCATGTAAATATCAATACATTTGGCCCGCTAATGATATCTTTAGAAGACTTTTTGTTGGTACAGTATAATAGCGAGATTTCTGAACACTATATTGATTTGGCTGTTTTGGGTACGTACAAAATGAGGACTCGTCTGTTTGCTCGACGAAATGAAAGCATACTTCGAACTGCGTGTGCCAACTTCGTTGTCAGGTTCAAGATCACCGATGACAATGTTTTTGTCATATGATAGGCAAAAAAATCTAGTAGACCTAGGTCCTAATGTTGGGAAAAATTAACGAACAAGAAAATTAACTTGCTTTCTTTATTTCATATTTTGTCTAATCAATGTAGACAAGGCCAAATTTTTATCCTGAAATAAAATTCTGATATATCTGACCAATCGGGACTTTCTTTTTTATTAATTCTGCCGATCTTGGTGTAGAAACCTCAAAAAACTTGATTAAAACTTAGTTTGTACAAGAAACGCAACCGCCATGACCCAAACAGTTGAGTCCTCTTAGTACGTAAATCGGAAATCTAGGCCGAGTTGGCCTGTAACCTTTCTTTCGCTCAATTTCAATGATCTCCTAAAACTCCTGTCTGCAGATCATGGCAAACGCGCACCCAAGATAAATGTGTGAAAAAAGTTAATGCGCACCTGAAAACGCAAAGCGCATACTTTTTGTTGAGCTGGAGGTTTGTGGAAATTAGAAAAAATTTTGGAATACAGCGACAGATTAGCTAAAAATGCAAAGAAATTGTACTTTGTCCTTTTTTGACTATAATCTGCTATATTCAGAAGCTTGTGTTATATATATTGAAAATTGTCAAAATTAGTGCACTCAGGTGCACTTGAGACGTTGTTGCGCACCTGCACTTGACAATTTTTGATTGGTGCACCCGAGATCTTGACGAAAGCTGCCACGATATGCAGACTGGCTAAAACTAATGATAAATTTTTATCACCTTGTATGAAAATCTTTTTCGTTATATTTATTTAGATATTTAAAGTGATTCCAAGGTCTAAAAACATGCGAACTTATTTTGTTAAACACAAAAAATGAAAACTAATTGCTTTTTCATTTTTTTGCAATGCCAAACCATTCGTTGGCAAACAGCTTTTTAAAAACAAATTTTCAACATTTTTCTAACTGTTCTCAAATGTTGTTTGCGGCCCGATTTTCAAATTAGTGTTCAGACCTTTTTTTTCCTGTGACGTAGTTATGGAGTAACAACAAATTGATTGTAATGAATTTTTTTACAAAATCCTAGTTTACATTGCGAAATAACTCTTTTTGAAGACGTTTCACAGTAAGATCTCTTGTAAACCACACTTGTTTGAACCGAAAAAGAAATTCTCCGAGGAAGAGCTAAAATGTTTTGAAAATAGTGAGCATGCAGGGCGAATGCGAGGAAGAGATGGTTGGTCAAAGGATAAGCGAGCGAGTGACTGAGTGGTTGGTGTAAGTGTGGAATGTGTCAAACGATTGAAATGAGCAGGGAGTGTTTGTGTTGTGTAGAAATTAATCAGGTTTGCATTCAACTTCCAGAAGGTTAGTTTTATTCTTTGCTATTTCCTGTTTCTTTATAGCTAGGTTCAAATTTGCTCATACAATTATTTAACTGGATTAAGTTTTTATTTTATATTATAGCTGCAAGCTGTGTGGAACTGGAAGATTTCTGACCTGTATGCTTAAAAAATCATATTCTATGAAAGTTTGATTGGTTGGTGCGTAACGAAAACTTTCAAGTTTATATTTAGATAGACTCAGTTTTTTTTTATGTGATGGAAACTGCCGACTTTGGCTTTTTTACGGACGATATTAGTCTGACATGAAACAGTCAGTTGTGGAGTTCACCAATGTTATTGAGGATGTGGAAGTGTGACAATCTGGGTTGGACTTCGGTTTGAGTTGCTTGTTCACATTTTACATCCACAGTTTCAGTGGCAAAATCAACAAATAACTCATCAGTTTGTAAATCTGAATTGGAAACTTGCAAATCTTTGGAATAATTTAATTGTTTCAAATCTAATCAAAACAAATATTTCTTTTTCCAGTTTTAAAACCCTTGTTAAAAGTATTTCAATTTCACTGGGGATAATTATATATATAAATATTTTTAAATTATCTTTTGTTATTTTTTTGTTCTGTTGTTTGTTTTCCAAGAATTTTTATTTGTAATTTCTTGTATGCATAGATAAATTAACGATTTTTGATTTTTTTTATAAACTTATATTAATGGATAAATAATAATTTTAACCAAATTTCTCAATACTGCTAATTTTCTCAATGGTTCTAATTAGTTAAATTTGGCCTTCTATGAGTTTCCACTTTTTCTTTGATCATTTATAACATTATATTTCGTAAAAGCTAAAAAGCTATTATAATATATATATATATATATATATGAAAATTTTAAAATTGTTATCGACCTTAATCTATCATTAGGCTACCTTTGTCTTACCTTAAGCGTATTAATTAATGCTGGATTAATTTTTGCGATACTTATTTTTGCAATTTTGGCCTAAAATTGCAAAAATAAATCCCGCAAAAGCACAACAATGAATGAGGCATTTTAAACGAAAACACGAACTTGCAAAGTTATATGCTTTTACTTTTTTGATCGTCAAAAGTTTGTTTTTTGCGGTTCTATACAAAAATCTATGTTGAAGTTCAAGGACAATTATTCAAATGCTTACCGTAAATGACCGATCTAACGCCCACTCCCTTACTAATGCCCCTCCCGAATAAACGCCCAGGGTAAAATTCGTTTGTTAAAATAAACGCCCAGGGCGTTTAATCGGTCATTTACGGTATTGTTATTCGCTAAAATGTTTTTCTCAAAACCATACTCCATAATGACGTCAAAAACTGCTTTGCGGGCCGCGTGGACTGGACGCTAAATAATAAAAACATGTTGAAGCAGGAGCTTCGAGAGAAATGGCGGCCATGATAGAAATGTATTAAACAAAGATATCTTTTTATAATTATTCATTATTAGACTTCGGTACTCAAAACCACACTTTAAAATGTTTTAACAATCATATTTAGAACGATTTTGAAACCAAAAATTTTTCGCCTCGGAATCACTTTAATGTCTTTTTTCTAATTCTTGTTTCGCGCATTTATCTACAACGTTTCTTTTTTCTGTATGTTTCTTGATTCATTACAGACGTGGATGGTTTCTACTGACAAAAGTAGAAAACCTTTTTCCCGCAATTTTCGAGGGAGCTTTTTCGATGTTCTTTTTTTAATAAATGCGATTTGCGGAAATTGAATAATGAAAAGGATATATATAAACATTAAAAATTTCACACATTACGATCGGAGAATGAATTACCGTTAAATGTTATATTAAACTGTATATTTTGTAAATATTCTTTTCCAATGAAATTAATAATTTGATAAATTTCTCAGGCGAATTTTTTTTTAAATTCATCAAGGATTTTCAGATTCAAATTAGTAAAAGGTCTTTGTTTTCAGAAAACACGCACTTACATATATTTGTATGTTTATTTCAAGCAACAAATAGTTTTTTTCATTGAATTACTTTGACGGTCAATAGAAACCATGTCTATTTACGCACGCGAGATGATCGCAATGATCGAGACAATTTCATCAAATTTTTGTTATGCCATTTAGCAAAGGTAAAGTGCACCTTAGTAATTTGCAAATAGCGAAGGTGAATTTCCATCGCTATTTCTTTAAACTTTTAATTTAATTTTTGTTATGTTTTATTGGTTAATTGTTATTCTTTTCTGTTTCTTTCATCACAAATAACAAAAATAATTTGAATTGAGCAAAAAAATTAGGGGGGTACGAAACCAGAATAGCGCCTATATTATTGATGTATATGTGTTCCACGAATTATACCGATCACATATATACGCTTCACATTTTTTGAATTTTTAAGGTTATGGTTAGAGTTAAAGGATCTAGCTTATGTCGTAAAATTTAGTTTTTGTTTATGTTTACTTCAGCTAAAAAATAGTAAAATCCTTTTGAACAGTGAATGTATAGTTGTTTAGCAAAGACCAGTAAAATTTCTTGTTTGGCTACCGTAATGCATCAAATTAGCACCCCCCTCGAATAATCGCTATTATCGGTATAATTGAATAATTAGCTTAGGACAAATTTTTTTTTATAACCACCCCCCTCGAATAAGTGCCCCCTTCTTGTAAGTTATCGAATCGTTAAAAGTTGGCGCTTATTCGAATTCTATTAAAAATTTATTTTAGGCCTTATTGTATAAGGAAATATTTGTCGCAGGACAGAATATCCGTCAGAAATATAAAATCGTCAACAATGAAGTTTAATCTTTAATTTTAATTGGTTTAAAAAAATTCTTTATTAATCCATCTGAATTATGGTTTGACCTAGAAAAAATAGCTGAAATTTGGCCTGATGATAGGGAAACAGAATCACCAAAAAAATGCCCCATGGCAGCGCCGTACCCAGAGTTAGTTTGGGCTTTACCGTTTTTTCTCACGATAATTTCTTAATCCCTCCTTCCATTTTAGAAATTTTCAGTTTTTGTATCTCTACTTTGGCTAAAACACCATTTGCCAGCTATTTTGTAGAAGTATATTCTCTCTCAGCGTTTCTTTACCAGTTTGTCGTCCTCGCAAATAATATATTCAAACAAATGTCTACACAAGCAACGCATATTTTTTGAACATAAAATGAAATACAGAAACACAGAAGAATATTTTGTCTCTCTCCATACTGTTTCGGGAGAGGCGCGCAATCGCGCTTGCGCACCTTGGCACGCTCCTGGAATGTGCAAGACGCGTTTTTTGTCGCGCACCTCGATTACGTTAATTGAAGAAAAAATAAAAAAAAATTTTATCACGTTATAAACTCGTGCAAATTGTTTTATTGTATTGGTTTAACTAAATTGTTAAAAAAAATTCTGCATAAATTTTTTTTCAAGTATTGATAATTGGGCTCTTCTTCAATTAACATTCTTCACCATGACATTCGGGGTGCATCCCGGCCCATGTTTACGACATGTACACAAGTTTGAGCCACATTGGTTCTTTCTAGGCTTGCATTTGCATCGAACAATTTGAAGTAAATTTTCAGGTTCTACTCTATATCAGTCTTGATTGACATTAACCCGTTGTTCTGCAACAGCCACCCCCAGTCTTTACCTTTAAGTCAAACTCATCATCATCTAGCATCTTCCATGTTATAATTTGTTGTTGCGCACGCAATCCATGATAATATGCTGATCGTTCTATTGGAGACATTCGCTCAGGTTCAATAATCCCTTTGCAGCACATTCATACGTCATTCATAATATCTGAAACTTTCTCTCAATTTTTCACTTTTCCAAATTCCAAACGATGGTTTGCCTTTTCCATATAGTGCTGAGGTTGTGTCACCCTGAAAAAGCATGCGCAAAAAGAACTTGCTCTCTCAAAGACCCAATTGTTTTGCATGATTCTGTCACACTTCATGCTTTATCAAGCCTTTGCTGATAAAAGATGATGTTACCATGTGCCTCTCTCCAATGATAAATCAACATGACAATATATCAGTGTTGTCTGTAACAACGACAACATCTTCTCGGGGTCTTTTTGCAAGGTTCAATGCGGTTAATACGATCTTGGTGTCAGCGTCACCTTTGCAGTTTAGAACAACTTGTACATCCTGTTGAAGCTTGTGGGATAGTAGTGAGATGAATTGTGACTTGTTAAATTTGTTAGAAAGAAATTTTTCTTCATCTTTCTTGTGAGTAATGGAACTTGTTACATTCTTTAACGGAACGGTCAGGGCACTTTGGACTACCACAGGAGCGACGCACATGCTCACTGGCTTTTGTTGATTTTGACTCATAACCATCGAAGACAATGAAACAGGATCTATAATGCTTTGGCATAAAGTTGACATATAATAATGAGCAACCTCTTCGAAGGTAGACTCCTTTACTCAACGGACTCTGTGCAAAAAGGCTCTACCATCGATTGTGAATAGAACCAACTCAGAAAATTGATGTTTGTTGAAAGAATGATCATCTGGCATGAAGATTCTTCTAAAAGCGGGTTTGTCGGGTTTCTTCATGAACCCGTTCTTTAAAAGTGCCAAAGGTTCAGTTGTCATTTCATATGAGAAATACTGTTCAATATCTCCACTTAAACTGCGTGGAGACCTTGTTGAGCTTTGATTATACTGCTGCCTGTGTCCCAGACACTGGGGTAGGCAGCAGTTGGCTTGCTCTTCTCCGTTCTTCCCTGTTCAATGGAACGACTTCCGACAACTGATGTTCCAGGATATCGGTTTCAACACAACTCTGCGATGTCTTCATCGGATGACCACAAGAACGACTACCAGGAAGCAGGAGTGCAGAGACTGTCTTGATGTAAGATGAGGCACGCTGTACATGTCTATATTGCTGAAGGCGATGAGACTGTAGCACGGATGTAATGTCCGAAATACCAAGTGTTGTTAGTAGATCAGATGACAACATTCTATCATGAGGTTTTGTCCCACATATCCATCGAATCATGGATCGATCATTGTGTTGGAGTCTTTGTAAAATAGTTACAGTAGGAGCCCATGTCTCACTACCATGTAGCATTGCAGATCGAACACAAGCAGAGTATATTTTACCTCAAGATTAAAAGAAATATATTTAGATGCCAAAACAGGTAAGAGATGTTTAAGTTTACCCCACGTGACAGAACAACGGGTTTTGATGACCAACTCACAGCCACCACCTGCACATAACATGTCCCCAAGATAACAAAAAGAAGGATCAAGGTACATTTTAACATCATCCACAGTCACTTCCACGACCGGTCTACCATCAATAGGGCGTGCCACACCGCTGCAGCAGGAACAGATATAACCAGGATCAGGTCCAAGTCTACCCTTTACACCACTGCATTTTTTGTGGATCCAGAAAGAGCACAGAGAACATAAGATAGAGTTACTTCCAACACCACTGCGACATACACCACAAGGATAAGCACCAGAGTCCCTCAATTTACCCAAACCAACTCCAGACACCAAAAACTTAGTTTTCTTGTTGTTCACACATAAGTCCTTGTTTTCCATACCCAATTTCCACACTTTTAAATGTTCGATACATTCCTCTAAGGATTCTGCAACTACTTACACCAGATCATCTGCATATAGGAGTTCCCAAGGTACACCAGATCGAAACTCACGAGACAGAGCTTCCAAAACAAGAATGAACAACAAAGGACTCAATACTAAACCTTGTTGAACACCAACATTTACAAAGAATTCCTCACTAAATAGATCATTTATTTGGACTCGACTTTTTGCATTCTTGTACATTCCCTGGACTACATGAATTGCCCACTCTTCAACCCCTAATTTATGCATTTACCCAAATCACTTTTCTCTGTACACGGTCAAACATTTTCTCCAGATCGACGAAGGCAAAATAAAGAACCCAAATTGCATCTTGTCAACATTTACCATTTCCCTGAACTTTGACTCAAGTACATGTTCTAAAACTTTCAATACTTGATCTGTGAGTTTTAGGCCCCGATAATTATCTGTCCAAAGTGTCTCCCTTTCCTTTATACAAATTGAGGATGAAACGCTCTTGCCAGTCATTATGGATCACATCATCCTTAAACACGGATTCAGTAAGATTTCTAAGCGACTCCAGACCTCTATCACCAGCAGCAGATAACATCTCCGCAACAATACCTGAAGATCCGGCAGCTTTACAAATCTTAATTTTTCCTTAATTTTTAGCGTCCTTAATAAGGGCTGTCGTAACTGCAGGAGGGGGCCTGAGGTGGGCGCAAATTCAGCATTTAAACAATCTATTGTAGTGTTTGACCCAAGCTTTCATTTTTTGATCATCACTCAAAGATAGTTCTCCCACGTCATTCTTTACACATTTATCGCCTATGACATTCTGGTTTGTTCAATCCATCTGTTTAGCTATATGAAATACTTGAGCAAAAGTATGAAAATATGAGCAAAAGTATCATTTTTCTTTTGAGATTTGGCAAGCCAGACAACATGTTTAGCATAACGTTTAGGTTGATTATATGCCTCCTTAGCCACATTAACACTAGAACGACCTGAAAAAACATATACCTCCAACGAACGCTGGGGTCGAAATCGACCCTTTCAATATTTCCGTTGTTTTTTTTTCCATGAAGTTCTTTTTTTAAATTTGAGTTACTTTTTATAATGTTGCTATGCATACACTAAAGTGCAACTATTTATAACTTTGTACATTTTAACAGCTAAAAAACCTTTCCAATCATACACATTCTTACAAAATAAGCAAATAACAAACAATTTATGATGCAATTGTAGGAATTTGGGTTCACGATGAATTGCACTTGGGCAACTTCGCCATACAATAACAGCAATGTTACGGAGCATTATTTGTCACAAAAGTTACAAAATGCAGTCTTTACACTCCACATTTCCGCATTTTTCACATGTCGGTGTTTTGCAGTGTCGACAGATTGTAATTGTCTTATTTTGGCAGCTACAACCGCCACATCTCCTCCTCTTCCCCGATGGTTGATCTTGGTACTGATCTACATCTCGGGGTTGTGGTAGCTTTTGTGCATAGTTCTTTCTCAAAGCTTCTACCAGCTCAATAAAGAAAACTTGATTCCTTTGCATTGAATTCTGTACTTATATATTAACAGTGTCTTTTATGAAAAACTCATTGGATATTGCAAACTGGTTGGTTGTCTAGTTAAGGGATTTCAGACTATGATTTAAATGATTATGTGGAGGTGATGTGTACAACTAGAAAGAATCATCAGATCAGATCAAATCGACATTCAATCACATCCAACGCTTGCATACAAGAAACTGGATTTTTCCCCTTTCAGTGTCAGGGATATATTTGTTAACAAGCTAATAATGGATAAGAAGGGGAAGTAGTTGAGAGATGTGACTTTATCTTTGATTGAAGAGTTGTGATGTGTTAAAGCTTATTTACTCTCTTCTATTTACTATTCAGTTAAAAACTTTCTGATATATTCTTGCAGAAGCTCTCTGAAGAATGTGTTCAAGTTTGATTTTGCATTATAATTAATTTGTCAAGGTGTTTTTAATTATTCAGTAATTATTTTGTTGACATGATGTATATATACTTTATAATTTTTACCACATTTGTTATTAACCACACAACCAATCAATATAAATATCATTTTTAACTTTGTCTTCAAATTTTAAGTTTAGTTTAGAATATTTAATAGAATTTATGTCTATACCCCCATCAAAACAAAATGTGTTGCCTGAAACATGTAAATAAATGATGGTTGTTTTAAAAATAATGACTGTGAATGTGACTTACTATGTATATATTTGTTGAATTTGGCATGACAAAAAATTAAATATTTGATTTGTTATTTAGTTTCATTTTCGCAAAAACGTACATTGCTAAAAAAAACTGTATTTGAGATGTCCACTGCAGAGAGTTCAGTGAATCTTTTGAGCAGTGTTATTAAACAGCTATCATCATCAGGAGATAGTAAACATCGTCAACAGGAAAAAGAAAAATTGCAGGCTGATTTGAAAAATGCAAATGAAAAGCTAAATGAGTTGGTTGAAGATAATCAAGAGCATCTGAAGGGAACTGTGCAGTCGTTTGGTTCAGTTGTCACACGAATTGCTGCTAGTCGTGAACGTGTAAAGCAGTTACATGAGAAATTGGCTGTGTGTCGTACTTTGTTGTATTGTAATCGAAATGATTTGAAAACATATTGGCAAGAAGGTTTAGAATGCACTGAAAAATTGAACTTGTTGGATAAAATTGAAAAAGCTGTTGCTGTTCCTGAGCAGTTGGATCGTTTTATGTCTCGGAAATATTTTTTGCATGCTGCCCATATTATCGAAGAGACTATGGATGATTTAGAGAGGAATTTGTCGAATGTTGATGCATTGCGTGATCTAAGAGCTAGTTTGCAAGCTCGAAAGGTTGTTTTGTTTGAGTCAATTGTTGATGAAATAAATAAACAGATTCATTCTGAAACAAGCAAAAACAGTAACATCAGTGACACCAATACCTCTTCATTCAAAAGAAGTTCATCTCAAAAACATGCACATTTAGAAAGCAAAATGGAAGAGATTCCTGTTTTTAATCTGGGTGAGTTGAAGGAGGATTTGCAAGTTGATCCGGAGCAAAATGTGCCATTGTTTTTAAATCTGTTAGTTTGCTCACTGTTGAGATTAAATAAAATACCTGACGGTATAGATTTACTGAAAGAACGAATCAAACGTGACATGATGACGGTGTTAAGAAGAGCATCAGATGAGGTTGCTAAACAAGCCATTGATTCTGGAATCGTGGTTGCTGTTGAAGAACTAGCTGTCAAAACGGATCCTCATTTGTTACTTAAGATGTTGGAGGTGTCATTTGAAAAGTTTCGTAGAGTCGCATGGAACTACCATGTGCTGCTTGTTGCTTTAAAGCAATTGGAAAATGGTAACGGTTTGAATCTTTATACCATGGATGATATCTGGTCCAAGGTACAGTATGCTATCCAGGATTTGCTGCACCCTTATCTGGACATCCAGAATCTATCTACGCCACAGCAGACTTTTTCAAAATTTGGGTCTATTAACAGCACAGTAACATCCTTTTTCACGACAAAAAGGCGGTTACCGATAGCAACCAATTTAAAGCCGAAAAGTGGAACGTTGTTTAAGTTTGAATGTTCGTCTTCTGCTGAAGCCATTCATAGTTATTTGAGGGAGCAAGACATTGCTTCTGCTCTCCCGGAAGATACATACACAGATTTTGTTGTTTGGAGTACTCCGCAATTGCTTTGCAAACCACAAGCCAACAACATCACAGCTGTTTTTACACCTGTAAACGAGTTTATTAAAGAAATCGATAAGAAGACATCTTCAAATCTTGCGTCAGCTGGAGTTTTAAAACATTTTGTAACTGACTTTGTACAAAAGGTTTTTCTTCATGAACTTCTCTATGAAGTTTCTGAGAAAGAAAGTATTGTTACTAAAGGCCATGATGCACTGCGCAATTTATGTGACAATAGTGCAATGAAAAGAATGTCTCTTGCGAAACCTCTACTTAAAGGAAGCATTGTTGTATATGAGATTATGCAAGAACTCTTGACATTGATGGAGAAACTGCCTGACTACTCTCAAGAAATATTGGAGATTCTTATCAAAACTTTAACAGTGTATTTTGATTCCTGCAATACAGAGTATAAACGCTTAGTGTATTCAGAGGATGAGGGTAAAACCTCCAAAATCATTAGTGTAAATTGGGTACGCGATGATGATATCAGTCGATTGCTGATGTCTTTGCCACATTGGATAAATTTAAACGGTGACATTAAAGTTGTCGAAGAAGAGGAGGATTTTGAAGCTACTAAGAAGAGACAAGATAGAGAAGCATCTCTGCTTATTAGTAATTTAGAGCGAGTAGAGATCGATAGAAATCAGGTTATGTTGGATACTCAAGACTTAAAGTCTATTGCAAATTTACAAGAAAGCCTTGAATGGCTGGCCGAAAAAATAGAAAGCTTTAAGATCGGTCATGTAAAAATTTCCTCTTCAGTCTTGGAGAGTGATTTAACGGACAGCATCACTGACATTGCATTAAAAATGAAACAACTCTCTCAGAGCTGCTTGCTTTTGTTGCATCTAGAAGTACGATGTCATTGCTTTTATTTCATTGGAAAGGCAACACGCGAGTCTAGTTTTGTGTGCACTGTTGATTCGATTGAGGTAGATCCACAAATCCCTCAGTTGGTGAAAGATCTACGTGATATTGAAGATTTGTGCAGTACAGTGTTGAGTCCAGCCAAATTGCGGTATTTATTTGATGGTTTAGGATATCTAATGGCAGCAATCATTATTGCCAGTACTAGTTACATCAAAAAGATCAATCGAAATGGGGTTAAAAAAATGTGCCAGAACATTTTCACCATACAACAAGAACTTGCGAATATCACTGCTAGACGTGACTTGAACTTAGATTTTGCACGACAGTATTTTGAGTTGTTGTACTTAACACCTGACAAGATTCTGAATATGATTATTGAACAGGGAAGTTTTTGCAAAGAACAAGATTACTCCAATGCTCTAGAACTGCTGAGTCGTAGTGAGGTGCCTCACAATAAAAATCTTTGGATCATACGACGTAATAAACTCCGAGAGATTTTGAAGCAGATGGAAGAAAAACAGGATAAAACTCCATAAAACATCTTTCTCAAACAAAGTTTTTTTTTCAATTTTTACTTCAATGTTTTACTTTGAGTTTTTTTAATTTATAAAATTTAATTATTAATCCAAGTTTAATCAATCAAATTATTGGAAATTTTCTCAGGATGGTTTTTATCGTCATTTCATTGGGTATAAAATTTTTAATTGCTTTAAAATTCTGCGAATGGCATAATTGTACTTTTCTAATCTTTAAAAATATTTCTTTCGGGCCATTTCTATAAAGAAAACTTATTACTTATTATTTTTAACTCAAATTTACTCAAATTATTTTCATATTTTTAAGTTGGCCTGTGACTTGTTTTTTTAAGTAGTTTTCTTTATGTACATTGGTTGAATATGGAATAGAATTGTAGAACTGTTCTTCACTTTTCCATTCTAATAAATGTTGCATAATTATAAGAATAACTCCTTAAATCTTTAGTGTGACATATCTGATACTAGAATATACGATAAATTCAATTTGATATTACTGACAGTATGATATTAAAATCTGCATTAGGGGTAGTTGTTTTATTTATGTTTAGGTAGAAGAAAGCAAGAAACAGACGAACAAAGATGTGTTGTCTAATATGACATTATGTGAAGAGGTGCTGCGACTCATCGATATCTTGGTTCCACAAGTCCATGAAACAAGTGCACTGTATGATCATCATTCACAGAGTGTCACCACTACTTCTATCCACTTCGATTCGTTAAGCGCTAATGTTTTATGTTCCCGCAACAAACAGGTATATCTATCATGGCTGCAGGAGACCAACAATATATGGTAAATTCTTCTTTGTTTGTTGTTGGTTTACTTCATGGGGTTAGAATATCTGTTAGATAGTAATTTGTTTTGATGTTTCACATTTAGTAATGCGATTGAAAATTGCTTAGAAAAGAAAGCATACACCAACGCTGTTGTTCATTACAATAAACTGTGTGGAATATGTCAACGGCTCCATGCTACAACATGCACAAACATCAAACAATACCTTCTCTCTACAACAGCAATTTATCAGGAGAAGTTGAAAGGCGTCTTCACAGTGTAAGTTCCTCATTATCGAAAGCATGTTTTTAATAATGTGTTATTTTATTATTTGTATTATCTACTTGTTTATATGTTGAAATATTTTTTTCTTGTACATAGTGATTTAAACAACGTGTTGACTTCAATCAAGTACCCATTTAGCACAGGCATTGACTCCCCTATGTTCAACAAAAAAAGAGGAAACAAAGAGCAACTTTCATTGATTCTGACATCCATTGTGAAATTGCAATCACCGTATCTTTTCATGTGCTTGTAATGAATTATATTTTCAAAGTTATGTGTAAATTTTATTTAAAGCAAACTGGCCCGTATTTCTGTGTTGTTTTGTTTAACAAGCCATGAAAAGTGATTTTTACTCGGATGTTAGTCTTGTCACAGAACTCCTTGTTGAACCGCTGAAAAAACGTTTTCAATATCATTTCTATGGAGAAAAACACACCAATGATCCTGATAAGGTACACAAAATTAAAACAGATTTTTGTTCATATAGACAGTTTCTAATGCTTTTAAAATTAAAATATCTTTGTTTCTCACTTTTAGCCGGAATGGTTTTTAACGCAAGTATCTAACTGGATCAAAGATCATACACACTTCTTGGATACATTCGTGCAACCATTAGTAGAAAAGAACAGTGTGCAACAATACAATGTGAATGTATGCTTTCCCATTGAATGGCTTCTGCTGTGATGGATATATGTTAACAAATTGTTGGTTTTTATAGAGGGAATTTGCTTGTGCTTTGAGGAAAATGTGCGCTCATAAACTCTCATACGCGTTCGAAGAAAGTCTGGGAAACAGCAATCGGCTGGCTCACTTGATCGATGAAATACTTCTGTTTGAGAAAGGACTGCAGTTCAATGCGGTAGACTACTCCACGAGGGATGAATGTTTGCGTGTGTTGCTAAGTAACAAAAATCTCCGACATTGGTTGGATTTGGAGCGGAAATGTTAGTGTTACTTTTGTCTTATTTAATTTTCTTTTTCGTCTATATACACTGTATTCTTCGTCGTAGTCTTGTTTGATGTCATGCGCGATATTTTGGCGTGCGGTGCTGAGGGTTGGGAACGAAAGTTCCATGATATTACTTCAGGGAATAAAAGTGCAGTATGTTTCGTTCCACGATGTGTTGAGGAGTTCATGACAATCGTTACTGTGGCTTGCGGTGATAATTTATTTCTCTATTATACAAACGTCTCTCCTTTGGAAGTACACCGTTGTTCCCTTTACCTGTTATTCTTGTAGACCGCCACAAAACATTGCACAATGAGTGTGCAGAGGGAAAGTTCTTCATCCTGCTGACTGAAGTGTTCGAAGCTTTCATTGCAGAATTGGAAGACATCGCCGCGTTAGCCGTTCTTAGACCGGAATCTCGACAGTTTTGCTCTTTATTGAACGGTGTATATTATGTCATGTTTGTTCTACAAGAGTGGTCTGTTGATCTAGTAAGTTCATATTAATACTTGATATCTCAATTCATCAATAGTTTAAATTCATTTAGCGTTTCATTCGACTTCACGAGTATAATTCTCTGAATGGATGTCAAAGCAATAATGAAGATGGCGTGTTTTCAAACCTGCTCACCTCGTTACGTAAATTTATTGAAGTTCTTTTGGAGTCGATTGTTGAGTCAATGGAACATAGTTTTCGAGAAAAAGCAAAAGTATACCAATCTGAAAGGTACTGAAGTTGAACTTTCATGAATGTCAGTTTTGGTGTAAAAAAATATAATTGTCGAAAAGAATTAAATTAAGATGAAGAATTCAGGAACCGGTATCTGCTAGTATACAATATTGTATTGGAGTAGCTATTTTGTTGTTGTTAGTTTTGAAATTCTACTAAGTTCAGACCCAGTTATAATCTCAATGAATTGTTGTTGACCATTTGACACGATTTCTTTAGGTGGCATTATTACCCTTCGACAAAAGATTACCTGGTCACCGTTCTTTCGACTAGCGCTTGCGACATACTCTTGCACGTCAAGGATAGGTTGTACACGCTAGAAAACCAGCTCTGTGAAGAGGTTTTTAAAACCGCATGGAAGAAAATGGCAGAAATGATTGATCGTATACTGTTTGTCTATGTGAGATTTAGATTTTAATGATTCCTCAACTATTGATTCATGAAGACACTTGGGCGTGTTTTAGGTTGTCTTCGAGACGCGTTTCAATGAAGACGGAGCGTTTCAACTGAAGTTTGACGTCACCAAAAACTTATTCAATCTGTTTGGAAGTTACACGAAACGACCCGAGTGTTACTTCAAACTGTACGTTGAATAATTAAGTACACCACCGAACTGAAATCGATAGAAAATCATTGAATCAGTCTTTTTCTCTTGACTAATTTGAAGCTACTGTTAATTTAATGCCTAAAAATAACGCATTTTCGAAGGTTGAACGACTCTTGCAACTTGCTCACCATTCTTCCTGGAACCGCAGTGTTGTTAAAGGGAATGTTCCAACAGGCGAATAGGAGTGGAAGCGACAAAGAGGAGTTTTTAAAGAGATCTTTGCAAGAGATTGACGTGAATTATTTGAGTTTTTCACAAGCTCAACGGCTGCTCAATGCCAGAGTCGATTGGGGGAAAATAAGACAATGATTTGAATTGAATATATTCAATAAATATATAATTTATGATTGTGGTTTTCAATTGACTTAAGACTTGTTTCCTTTTGAAAATTTGGAGATGAGATGAACTCGGTACCTTGGTTAGTCTAGTTTAGACTGCCTTGCGTTATGATTTCCACCGCGGTGTTAATAAGTGCAAGGTAGTCTAGTAAAAAGGCAATTTTGGTTAATTAAAAGTGAAGTCGCGTGACCGACCTTTTTGGTACTAATCTCGACTTATAATGGTCGATACCATAATGGTCTCCTCGGACGTCTATTACGTATAAATTTTCTTTATAATGTATAAATATATATCTATAAATGCTCTTTATTTTGTGGACTATTAGTAGCGTGCAAAATGCACTCATTACTTCTACTAGCAATGAACCCTTTCTACGGACGTTAACAATAATATGATAATTGAGGAATTCTGTATGGATGTATGTTACCAATCTCCTCCCAAAAAAGTCTATATATGGGTAGTCATGTACATATAGATAAATTAATTATACATTTAAATTGAGAAAGAATTTGTTTGGGAAACAAAGTTAGCCATAAAATATTTAATTATTATTATAAATTTTAAACCTACGCAATCGATAAGTGACATCACATCTAATTAATTCATGTAAATAAAAACTTGTCAAAAAAAAATACCCTGAAAATTTGGTTCCAGTCGTTTGGGCGTGATTGGCAGACAACAAACAAACATACTCAGGTTTTTCCTCCATTATATTAGGATGGTAAATATATAAACAAATGTTCCCTTTTGAACCAAAATTGTTCCCGTGATTTACTTCAATCTATCAGCAGAACAAAAGTATTTAAATGTGAAGGAGTTTCGTTCAGTCATTGGTCAATTTTTTCTTATTTTTCCCAGCAATATTATAGGAATATTTTTCTTTCTCCAGATGATGCAGGCGAAGCATTGCCCACTACTTTGTTTCATGTCAACATCTTACATGAGTGATGTACAGAGTATTCCATTGGTTGTACTTTAATGTCAGAAATTTTCGCGAATCGATCCACTCGCAAAATTTTTTACATTTCGCGGGAATTAATTTTTGCGAATCGGCCAAATTGGAATATTTCGCGGGCTTTTAATTTCGTGAATTCTCCAAAGTTTCAGGACGGGTGCAGAAGTTGAGGCTACATTTTCGACGGTCATCTATAACACAAAGTGGGTTGGAAATACCCTGTGTGATTAAAGTGACAATGATAAATAGATAGATAAATAAATAGATACGAGGAAATTGTCACCCAGTTGTACAAAGAGCCAGAAGATTATGGGTTCTTTCGTTTTTGATAACATTGTCGAGCCATGGCTTACATTAAGGTGGTTCCACCCTATTCCAAGCTAATTCTCCTTCAGAAGAGCCATAGGTGTACAGAAAAAACACCCCAAGACAAAACACCCCAAGACAAAACACCCCAGACAAAACACCTCAAGACAAAACACCCCAAGACAAAAAACCCCAAGACAAAAAACCCTGAGACAAAACACCCCAAAATAGTACTTTTTGGTAAAAGTAAAGTGGCCGAATTAACCTTAATGTTGGCAACGAGCGTAAACGAGGGTGTCTATCCCCTTTTCGTTAGCGCAAGACGTTGGGTGTAACTGTTGAGGCGGGCGCCACTCCAACCACCAACACCCGTACTTTACCGCATCGAAATGCTACTCATTCGCTGAGTCGGCGAGGCCGGGAGGATTTGAACTCGCAACCTCTGAAATCCAAAATTGCAAGCGCTCTACCAACTGAGCTATCCTGACCTTTTGACCTTTTTTTTGGTAAAACAATATTTTAGCGGCCTATAAACAATATAAAAATTAAAAAAATGTAAAAAATTTAATGTACTCCGTTGGCTTTGAAAATTGGTAGATTTACTAATTAGAGGATGCTGATTTCAAATCAAGTACCAGAATTAGGATATTTTTACCCCTAATACCTTATTTGGGCCCAAAGTTTGAAATATTCCGTTGGCTTTGAAAATTGGTAGGTTTACTAAATAGAGGATGGAACTGAAATCGTTCCTGGTCATATTGTCTTGTCATTACATGCCATAATTAATGAAGAGTGGAGATTGTTGTCGTTGATTTTGGAAATCAACGATTTATCAAAAACCCTAAAGTTTCAAACAACTGCGAGGTACATCATAGTTTAGACGCATTTCGGGCTGATGGGATTGATTCCAAACGATGGAAATGCCCGCAATGTTCAGTTCGTTTAAAGCTGTCCGAGAAGATTTTTTTTTGCAAGAACGTGGGGTCATTTGTTGAAATTGAACCGCGCAATCAAAAGGTAGAGGACTTTTACATCATCCACAATCTGACACGTGTCATATGCTCAGCGTTCTACAGGTCTCATTATCACCTCATTAGCCTTTTGTTTACACGTTTATTTTTGTACATATTTAGGACGACATAAACTTCCTCTTTCTTTTGTAAAGAGAATGCCAATGTGGATTGAGCGAAGTAGCAAGAAAGGTTGTGAAGTTTTTATTTTTTGTATTAATGGTTCAAACCCACAAAGCCTTAAACTATTAAAAGCTCTTCTTGATTCAGTACTATATTTTATCCATGTACTAGATTACATCGGTTTTTAAATCTTATATCTAATGTTATGCCCAATACCCCTTAAAAATTGGGCTTCTTCAATGTTTTCATCATTGAGTCTATTGCATAATAATTTAAGACGACTTTGCAATTCCTCAGTCTTCTTATGGACTCTTTTCTTTAGGGGGACACCTATTTGGGAATTTTTTAAAGCAAGACATGATGTCATGCAGTCTTTTTGAATTCCTTCAATGCATGCCCAGATGGTAGCATTATGGTGACCAATGATTTTATTGAAGGAGCTGTTCCAAGCTTCGCACAAGTTGTTGGTACGTGCTCCATCTTCTCTTGTTGCTTCGTTTACATTCCAAACTTGAGGTGGAATATTTCGAAGAACAACATTCTGACCAGGTCGTGCTATACGACGAAATGTTCCAGAAACATAAATTCTGTCGAAGTATTCGACGAAAAGGTTCAAACCCAGCTGGCGTTTCATTAATTAATAATTGCATTGCACCAGGGACGCTTGCAACAGGAAGGAACGCAAGACCATCTACCATTCCACAAAATAACTTGACTTCGTCATCGTCTAAGTATCGCTGAGAAAGACCGAGCTCTTGAATCTTTCGCCATGAGCTTTGACACAGATGAAAAATCGACAACATGGTTGTTTTAATTACGTGCGGGTAAAATTTACACAAAGTGATTTCGCTAGCTACAAAAATTAAGTGGGCGAATCATCGGAGCATAAAAATAGATAAATATACACTCCTCCATTGTGGATTATTGGGATTTCCAAACACGTTTTTTATCAAAAAAAAATATTTTTGAACACACAAGATTATACTTTCCCATTATATTTACAATATAATATTTTTAATATTTTGTAATAATATTTACAAAATAAAAATAAGAATCTAAAAATACTCGCAGTAAAAGAAAACATGCAATAAACGTTTTTAATTAATTAGTCAAATAAACGTGTATTATAAAACGTTTATTAAACGTCCGATCGTAAAATAAACGGAATTTAAATGTTTTAAAAACATCTTGTGCCCACTGGGTACAGAACTTACACCAATGAACAACTTAAATAGTAAAAATTTGTGTTTTGTCTTGGGGTGTTTTGTCTGGGGTATTTTGTCTTGGGGTGTTTTGTCTTGGGGTGTTTTGTCTGGGGTGTTTTGTCTTGGGGTGTTTTGTCTTGGGGTGTTTTGTCAGGTAGCCAAATTATTCGGGGAGGCTCTTTTCAGGCTAATCATTTTGTCTCGCATGTTGTGTGTGATGTTTGTAAACTGCAGAAGCGACCTTTAAATCTACCTATTGATATTCAGTTGCCCGCCAAAGCTCTTAAAAGTTTGTCAGTACTTTGTCTGCTATGAAAAGGCAACGTAACAGTGAAATTAAAAGATGCAATGTCTGAGTTACAAGAGCAACTGAAAGAAAGAATTGACCCTTGATATTGACCCATTCTCGCCAAATAGTTCTTCATTTGATAAAAAATGTTTTTGTTTGTGACAGTAATTCAAATTCCCAGCAGGCAAGAACGACCGAAAGTTTTTTTTGAAGTGGCAGAGTCAGTTTCCTTGGCTGTGTCATTCAAAGAAACTTGATGGTGGTTTTTGCTTGCTATGCCTTTTGTTTGTTGGAGATTTTCCATTGAAAAATTAAAGATATCTGTCTTGTATACTTATTTATGTTTTGGATCAATATACATTTTTAATCCAAGACACAAACAAATTTTCACCTATTTATTCTGCTTTTATTCAGTTTATATTTATATAATATTTATATTATATACTGTTGTCTCTTTTGTGTACCCAAATGACACAAAAATGTAGATAATGGTTGTAGAAAGGATCTTATATATTCAGATCATCAGAGGGAAAGAAAGAGGAAGCGTTTCCATGACGAAAATTAAACTGGATCTGGTCGACGTTCGGGAAGTTTGATCACGAGTCAGATTTTGAATCATCACTTATATGCCCATCGTTGACCATCTTTGCACAGCACTTCATATGGTCGAATGGATGCTTACAATAGGCTGGGAGAGCAGTTTGGTTTTTGTCCAATATTGCAAGTTTCAAGGAATACATAATACGCGACACCACAAAAACGTGTCGACATTTATCCAGAGGAGTTGGACAGCGAACTCGAATCGGAACTTGCACACTTTTCTCACTTAACAAAAGGACTTGTTGATGCAGAGATCATTGATTCTTTCGAAATTATCATGTACCAACAGATAAGCGGAAATAATCTCATTGAAGCATTTCCAAATATGGGCATTATGTTACCTATCTATTTGTGTATATTCGTCACCAACTGCAAAAGCGACAATCATTCTCAAAACGCAATGGGACATAAACAGTTTCATCGTTGGCACTTCTTTCTATTGAGAACATGCTGCAATAGTAAAAGCGAAGTATAGATTTTGGGGGAAATAATAGACAGATTTGTCAAAGATAAAGACCGACGAAAAGATTTTTTACATAAGTAGTTATTTGTTAGTGTTGTTATTTGTTAGCACATTTGAAAAATATCATCAATAAATTTTATCCATTCTCTTCTATTTCAATCACAGGACTCACGAAAACGATTCACTCTTTCTCATTAACAATCTGTCTTATTTCACGTCACGAGAAAATGATAGAAATGGGTTTGTACTAAATTTTCCTTGCAGATTGAAATTACCCAAGGGCCCGCGCACCCTGAAACCGCCGCTGTTCGCATACCGTAAATGGACTTTTAAACGCCTCCTTATATTAAACGACGCCCTGCTTAAAAACTCGATAATTTAATTAGAAAGGTAGGGGTGAGTAATATTTTCGCCTAAGGAGAAAAAAATCCTGTGTCCGCCCTTGGCCTACCACAATTGCTAGTACAAAGTCTGCACTGGGTGGTAAGAGAAGCTTTAACACGGGGAGGAGGACAAGTCAACAACCTGTCCCTTGAAAACTTTCAATGACGAAAATCATTTCCTACACCCTAGATAAAAGGTAAAGAAGGCACCACACACACTTTCCAAGTGTGTTCAAGATAGTAAAGCTCGTGGGAAAACCTACAACATGAAGTAGCTGTTGGTGATGCTTGTGCAACATGTATGTTTGTTTTTGATTAGCAAAATAAACGATTAATCCTAGATTGCTTCAGTTGTTCTTAATCTATTAAACAATTATACAACCCTCGCTAAGGAGTTGTCGTCGGTTTTTGCAAGCGTTTGTTTTAATCAACACAAATTCCCGTATAAAATGGTTTTTGTATGAAGTAAACAAACGAATATTTATCTATCACGTGGTTAACGTTTAACCGAGAAGACGTCTGATTGGTCAAAATCTGCTATGCTGCCTGAAAGGTTCAGGAAAAAAATTCGCTGGCGGGACATCAGAGTCCCAGGTAGATTTTCATGCAAAATAAAAGCATATAACATGATATATTCACGCAGAATAGCTAAAAACATCCATGACAACTAAAATCAATAGTAAAAAAATTCCCAACGTTGTTTCGCGTCAAAAACATACAAAATATCCAAAAAGTAAAGTCAGATTTTCTAACCAATCTGAATTGCCAGCCATGAAAGTTAAATGTTTTGATTACGATCATTTTTCCAATATGGCGGTAGATTTCTCAATTCAGCGGATGCAAAATTTATGACTGAGATGTCCCATCAGAATATTCCCGAACATTTTTGCTTCGGAGACTTTCAACAAGTAATTTTGTAAGCCGGTGTAGCGGTACTAACATACCCCCAAAAATTTATACCCCCGGTATTATTATACCGGAACCGT
Source organism: Candelabrum cocksii (assembly GCA_963930725.1). Taxonomy (NCBI): domain Eukaryota; kingdom Metazoa; phylum Cnidaria; class Hydrozoa; order Anthoathecata; family Candelabridae; genus Candelabrum; species Candelabrum cocksii. The sequence continues at coordinate 9,592,734 of OZ005669.1, forward strand.
TATACCGGGAGGTAAGAATATACCGGTATAATATTACCCCCGGGGGTATAATTATACCGGTATATTCTTACCCCCACCGGATTAAAAGTACCCCCCATTGCTAATATAAACTTCGGTTAATAGGAACATTAATTTTCGTTATTACTGATTACTTATACTCTTCTTCTTTGGTCATATTTTACATCTCCATGATAAATTTCAGACGGCTTACAAAACGCATCATACAAATTATGGCTACTGGTATATAGCAGTGCCTTCAGAAATATTTTATATCTCCATGATATATTTCACAGACGGCTTGCGCAATATACAAATTTTTATTAATTATACAATTTTAAAATGGAAGATTCGACTAAATCTAGATCTGCTGATTTGCAGAAAGATAATGCGTCAACTATTGACAACATCTACGAATACGTGGTTAATAAGCAATATCAACCTGGCTTATCTAAAAATGCCAAAGCGAATCTTCGTCATATGGCTTCTAAGTATGTGACGCGATCTGGACAGTTATACTATAAACACCAGTCCGATAGATCAGATAGTTCTAGCTGTGCGGAGCTTCTTGTGATCCGGGATCCCAATGAACAGCAACACATTGTCAAGAATGTCCATATGGGATCTGGAGACAGCGACACTGCTCGTGCATTAAGTTCTCACGTTGGCATACATCGCACCAGATCTAAAATCCTTGAACGCTTCTTTTGGAAGAACGTTACTAAGAACGTGAGGGAATTCATTTTACAGTGCGATCGCTGTCAGAAGGTGAACCCTGCAAAGAAAATGGAGATAGCTGAACTGCATCCAGTGCCAGTGCCAAGTGAAACAATGATACAGATCGGTGTAGACATAACCAATTTTCCCAAAACTGAATCAGGATACTGCTGTGCTGTTGTCGCTATGGATTATTTTTCCAAATGGCCAGAAGCACGGGCTCTTAAGGATCACACTTCAGAGAGTGTTGCTAAGTTCCTCTTTGAAGACATCATTTGTTGACATGGCTGTGTTAAGATCCAGATCAACGACCAAGGACGCGAATTTGTCAACAAAGTATCTGACAAGTTACATCGACTTACAGGAGTTCAGCAGCATGTGACAAGTGCATATCATCCACAAGCAAACGAACTGGTGGAACGTCAAAATCGAACCATCAAGGATGCTTTCATCAAGTCCCTCAGTGATCGTGAAAACTTGGTAGAGTGCCTCCCTGCAGTTCTGTTTGCTTACAGGACGTCGCGTCATGCCTCTACAAAGATAACGCCGTTCCAGATTATATACAACCGACAGGCTGTCCTACCAGTTGAAGTGTCACATATTGACCCCAACGCCAGCTTCGAGGGAGATGTAGCAGCCAAGATCAAGGGGATGACATCCATCAGGGAGCGTATGCTGTCAAAAGTTACCACCAACATCAAGGCTGCGCAAACTGTCCAGAAAGAACAATACGATAAACGTCGAACTGTCAGTGAGTTTTCTGTAGGTGACAAAGTCCTACACAAAAACCTGGTACGGCAAGACCGTAAAGGCGGACGTTTTTCCGAATGTTGGACTGGACCCTACACTATTTCTACCTCGTGTGGAAAAAATGTTTTTAAACTTGCAGGAGATAGTGGTACTGCCATGAAAAAAAAGGTAAACTCTTGCAACTTGAAAAGATATTTGACCCCTTCTGAGGATGACAAGGAGACCGCTCCGCCACCAACAAAACGTATGACGTCTACTAACATTGATAAGATTTGCTCTGGCCACTATTTTAAATAAAACTATTTACATCTTCAGTCAGTGCGGTGACAGTCAGAAGTGGCTACCATATAAGTCTTTTGTGGCAAGGGAAGACAACCACCCAGATGGAGTAGTCATGATTCAAAACTTGCATCATCACTACGAACCAGCTCTACTATAAGCACATATATATAGACGTCTACACAACTTTGTAATCACCATAAAAAGCATGATTAGGCCATGTATTATAATGTATATAATTGTACACCTTTCATCAGTCAGAATAAATAAGCTGAAAATAACACATAGTCTTAATTGATTTTCGTTAACTTCTGGTATATAATAGCATTTATTACAAAATCAGTGTTTTTAATAGGCACATTTGTTATATACATGTAATAAAAATAAGTATTACTAGCTAACAAATGATATCATATATATATTATACACGTTCACGTATGATGAATGTAGTGCAAATCCTTACATTGACCCATTATTGTATATAACTATTCATTGAACAAAATATCAATTATTAACAAAAATGGTGTATTTCACTTATAATAGATTACAAAATTTGTGCAATAAATACTTTTTAACTATAAATACATTTAAAACAAAAATATTGTAAGGGGGTAATATTATTCCGGGGAGGTATTATTATACCGGTACGATTATACCTCCCCGGTATAGTTATTCCGGGATAGTTATACCGGGGGGTATAATAGTTCCTTTACACTAAAATTTTCAAAACATTTTGGGGGGACCAATTTTTAACCATGGAATAACGTTTATTATTTGTTTGTAATCATAAATTCACTTGTTGGCCACTTGAAATTTAGCAAAATAAGCTACAATGATCAAATATTTAATATTAACATCGCATCACAACACAAACATCCAATTCACCATCTTGTTTTGAAAAACTGTTATGAAAACCGGGGGTAAAATATGATTTATATTTCTGTGTAAATATATGTTGTTCAAGTTTATATCAGCATTTTTCTCGTATTATTCTTTTATAAAACGTTTTTAAGCATGGTAAATAAAAATAATTACTTTGCAAATAAAGTTCAACGGCTAAAATATCAATGTTTTCTATTGTATAACCCCTGATAGTGATTTCGAATGTTTCATCTTTTAGAATCAAACTCACAAAACATGGTCGAAGTTCGAGTCACTGGGAAAAGATACAGAGAAGTTGGACTAGTTGTGCCTGGAACGTACTTGTGCTACACCAAGAGCAAGAAGATCGCAGATGTGTTGTTTAGCGAACTGAATAGAAAGAGTATATAACTTGTATGAACATTTTACGCTTAAAATTAGTGAAACTGTTTCAAAATATCCACACTTTAAAGATTAAAGAAAGTAGTATTAATTTTGCTGTGAATCAAATGAAAGCCCATGGGCGATTATTTTAATTTTTCTCTATGGACCTGGCCGTTTATTCGGGAATGGGCGTTTAATCAGGAGTGGGCGTTAGTTAAAAAATTTAACTTTAACCCTGGGCGTTTATTCGGGAGGGGCGTCAGTTCGGGAGTGGGCGTTAGATCGGTCATTTACGGTATACATATTTGTTTTGTTTTCTAATTTGATTTAAATGGTTTTAAAAGCTTTATCAAAGTACAGGAGTGTATACCGTGGGGGGATCGATGGGTGCGGTTGACCCCCCCCCTCTTTTTAAAGAAAGTGCCCTTTTTAGAAAAGCATGAAAATATTTTTTTAATGCATGTTTTGCCTAATGGAAATGTAACCTCTGTTTTGCCAGCTCATTTATGTAAAGAATACATTCCATTGAAAAGAGATGTGATTCAGAAGTTTGTTCGTTTTAGTATATAACAATTAAGAAGCAAAAATGTGCGTTGTACATCCTATTAAAGAAATCACTTTTTGTGAGGGCATTGTGATTAGTGTAATCGAAAATGTATTACCTGCCGCAACAGAGGATGTCCTTCAACTAGTTTTTTGCTCATGTAAGAAGCCCATGTGCAAAACTTACGCATGTGCTTGTGTTTCACATGGACTTCAATGTACGGACCTGTGTGCGTGCCCGGAAAGGTGTAATCATGACAGTGACAATAGTTTTGACTCAGAGTTATCCTGCGAATCCGATTCCGATCAGGATGATCTTTTCCGCCATATTTTTATTGTTTTTTAAGAGATATATATATTTATATTTATTGATTGTATATTACACACATTTTATAAGGATATAAAGCCTCAACATAAAGCTGAGAGCTAAAGCTTGTTTTAAATCGCGACCAATCTTTCGTAATCCTTGTCAAGAACATAAAAATTAAGTATGTTCGAAGGTTTTTGTCAAATTTGAATGTTCTTACAAAAAACACCGTGTATGGATTACTACAATCTTTAACGATTAGATAGCTTACTACCTAAGTCGTATATAAATTTTTGTCTACAATTTTTTGTTCAAACAGAGCTTTCTGATTTTACAGAAGGAGCTGTAGATGCAGCACAAACTTTTTAATTTTAGTGTTTTGTAAAAAAACTGTAACGTCATCAAAATAATTTTGCACATTATTTCGTTACGACCGAAAGTAAAGGTATAGGTCTCAATACACTTTTTACTCAAAATTCAATTATCTTTCCAATGATATAAAAAAATTTCATTCATAAAGATTTTTAATTTTCATTTGTATTGTGACGTCATCAAAACACAATTAGGGCCTGGGACTACTATTTTGCTAATTTAAACTTGGCCAACAAGTGATTTTGTACTCAGAGGTTTATAACCTACCAATTCTAACCATAAATTTTTGGTCCCCCCTCTGCCAACTTTTTTTGCCCACTAGCTCCCTGACTAAGAGAGGTCCCGTCGGGACCGAAAGGGTTAAGCTCAAAGAAGGTGTTCATATATTTACTTTGGACCTCCTTTGATCACAAATTGGAAAAATTTGATCAAATTACTTGAAAATGTCATATCCCCCCAAAAAGTTCTTCTGCAACAAAAATTATGTCAGAATTTCTGAAGGGTTGTACTTGTTTCCTCTCTTCATGGGGCCATAACCTATGAATTAATTGCAATTACTAGGTTCCACTGTTCCCACAAGGATCACAACACAGTTTTTTCTAACTGACATTTAAAGTGGTCACTACATAAAATGACCTAAAAGTGGCCAGTTTTTTGACGTTCATCCAAATTTTGCAACTATTTATGTAAGAGTAAACCTAGGCATGTTATATACTGCCAGAAAGAATATTTTATGTAGATTATTAAAAACTCTAATTCAAACCCAGGAGATCAAGGCATAAAACATGATAAGCTTTTTGGGAAATTCAGAGGCGGTTGATGTACTTTTTGCTTTATACTTATTTGATTTTTGTGTTCTGCGCAAACCTTGCACCAGACAAAGTGTACAACAACTTTCCTATCCTTCTCTGCGGTTGTCCAATTATATATCTCACCAACTTTGTAGGACAAAAAAGTATTTAGAGCGAGTGAGTTACCTTTTTTTGCTTCCATTTTTTTATCGTGGAATAGACGTGGACTAAAACACAGATTGTATTGGTTTTATATAATAATTTGAGACCTAAGTCTACCAGATTTGTGCTATGTTTCGAAACTACCGACTCGAAACTAGCCATTCAATTCAAAGAAAAACTAATGCAGAAGAACTACGCTGCAACACATTACTAGAAAATCTAAAGATAAAACATGTTGACAATAAATCCACAAAGGAAATAGTCCAGATTAACTTTCGCATTTTTTTCTTGTTAAAAGCAAACTCTTGTTATTTTTCGAATCTTCATTGCTATAAAGTACAGTTGTTTGCTTTTAACAAGAAAAAAATGTGACTATTCATATAGTAGTGACAAGTTGGCCTGGACTAAAACCTTAACATCACGTTTTTCATCATAACAAACTTAGGCATAATACAGAAGGAGCATAACTAATGTTGTAAACTACGTCACTAAACAGCAATCACATGTTTTTAATAGTCATTCAAATGAATGTGAATGTAAATTTATTTAAGTTTTTCTTTAAATTGATAGCTTTTTTAGATATTTGTAGTGTTTAATGTTCAGTACGAAATATGGGGAAATTAAACAAAAAAACATGATATATTTCAGGCGTGAGAGTAGTCGCACACCTTGCGGGAAGAAAATAATTCTAGGAGAGCTTTTAAACGCATGTGAGACATTTCATATCAGAAAGCCTGATAATGAGTGCAATTTCCGAGCAAGTTAACTTTTTATTTTAGCATGCATTTACTAGCTATATTTTATATTGTTGCTATGAAAGGAGGGGGGGGGGGTATGTAGGTCATGTAACATCTTTAACCGCATGGAGATAAGCACACACCCATGCCCTTTATACACAGGGTTTAAAATGAACAGTCGGTATCTTGTGTGGGTTAACTCACCACTGTTTTTTCTTTCACTGGGGTTGGCATTACATTAGGAAGGGCATCCAGCTGTAAAAACATCTGCTCAATAATTCATCAAAAGTGATTTAACTTACACAATTGTGGGAAATATCTGTTAAAAACCCCGTCCAACCCATGCTAGCATGGCAATGGACATTAATGATGATGATGAAGTTATCAGAACAGTCTCTAGATCAGAATGTTTTGTGTCATTCTTGTCTTGTACCAGGTTAGACACATATATATTTATATCATAAGGTTTTGATGTGATGAATGCTATGTTTCTACCTTATTAAATGAAGAAATTGTTTGTGGAATAACAATACAAATGGCACTCCTAAAAAATTGTCAACCAACATCTAACACAAACAACCTTTATTTCTTTAGCCTAGCACCACCTTTATCTTCTTGACAAAAATCTTTGTGATGCGGGTGAAAGCAAATGTTGTTTTAATTTGTCTTGTTCTTTTTATAGTGTGTTTTATTATGTAATCATGACACAGGTTGTTTTGTTTTGTTGCCTGTGGCAACACAATTACATAATAGAAAATATAATTTTGGTAGCATTGTTTGAATTCCTGAAAATTCCTTGTTATGAAATCTTACAACATTGAACACAGATTGATCTATTCAAACTTAAAGTTGAGTATATATATATATTTTGCTTCAGTTTCTGTTCAAAACAGTTTGTTATATGTTTAAAAAGTGTTGTTATTTGTGTATATAACAATATTACAATACAGTTGTTATTGTTTGTTAAGTAGATCTTACTAATCTGAGTAAAGCTAATAGGTGTGGTTATTTGTGTAAACTCATTCTATTGTTTGAAGTAGCCTTAAAGATCCAGTTTCTAGGCAGGGATGTTGACTTAGGTGCTTGTTGCTAGGTGTGGCCAAGTGTTATGTCAACAGGTTTAATGTTTTCAATATAGCATGTTTCTGTATATTAATATTATATAGATGCCATCTATGCGTGGATGAGATGAATAAATGTATTTTTGTAACAAAACTTTAATTTCAAATAACATACCTTTGAATATTTATGTTATATATGGAATATGTAATAAAAACTGTTCATTTGCTGATATGTTATGGATGCAAATTATTTCTAGTTTTTGTTAACTAATTTATTAACTATATATTATATATTTTGTTAGTTTTTTGGGAGCAAGATTGATTCAAAGATACTATAGATACACATCCAATATTAACGAATACATACTTACAGTGTATTGATTAGGCTGCTGGGCAAATGGAAGAGGGAGCAGAGGATTGCAGTCAGTGTGTGAACATAAATTTGGACAAATTAAACACTTGATTTTGCACTCACAGCCTCTTGTAACAGTCAACAACTTTACAATTATTGGCAACAAATTTTAAAAATGAATATGCTTATATTGATTTTATGTACTGTCTTATTACAAAATTATTACTCAGGTATATAGCACTGTTTTTTCTTTTATTATTATATTTGCATTTAATTTCAGTAAACAATAGAATATATATATGTTTTCAATTTTTTTGTTTCTTGCTTATGTTACCTTTACCTCATTGATGTCTTAGTATTTCTATCAGAAATCTCATCCGAAATGCATCTCTGACAGTTGGTAGTGTCAACATGACATCTGTCATTGACAGTTTATGGAAACTATGCTTAGAATGTTGCATAGACAGTCCTTTTGAAACACTCACAGGTAATAACTACACACCAAAGAGACACCAAGAATCTTACTATACGGCAGCATTTATTCCGAGTTCGTTATGTAATCTCTTAGTAAGGAGCGTACTGCAAAAGCATCCAGAACATTTTTTACAAATATTTATTGATACAAACAGATGTCGTCTTACAGAATTGAATCTTTCCACTGACGTTATAAAATATCCTACACAAGATCAGAAAATAATTGCAAAGCTTTTGAGGCATCCACTTCGAACACTCAGTTTGGTGAAATGTCAACTTCTGCCACTGACGTTAACATCTATTCAAAACTGTTCGAACACTTTACTTGAACTTGATCTTAGTTTCGCACCTAATGTCACCAGTTGTTTTCTATTAAAAGAACTCAAACAACTAAAGAAGTTAAATGTGCAAGGAACAGATATTGCCATGCAGAAAAACGACTTTCATATTTTGGGTCAACTTCAACAATTGTCTTGGTTAAACCTCTCCATGACCTTAGTTGATAACTCTTGTCTTGAAGTCATTTCTTCTTTAAAAAAGTATATTCTCATTTTTTACATTTTTTAATAATTTTGATAATAATTTTTTTTAAAAAAAAACATTGTTTCGTCGAAACTTTCAATTTTAACTTTCAGTTTCCAATTATTGGTTTCTAATATTTTTAAAATTTTCAGCTTAACATGGCTCTCACTTTATAACTGTATCCATATCACCAATGAAAAACATTTATGCAAGTTTCTTCATCAACTCAACAACCTCCATCATCTCGATCTGTCGAAAGATTTCAATGATTCTGAACCGAATGATGACTTAGAGCCAATGAATGAGAACCACAACCCTACCATTTCTGTTTATACAATAAAAACACTATCGATGCTACCAAATCTAATATCGCTTGACATTTCAGGTACTATCAATATTGATCAATACTTATTTTACCACTAAGAACTAAATTATGCTAAATTATTCCCCAGAGGTTTGAACTTTTCATTCTGGAAAATTGTATATAATGTTCTTTGTTTTTAATTTGAGATATAATTCATGCATTGGATACGCATGACATGGTTATTTAGGATCGTTATGTTGCAGGATCAACTGGCTTAGTTCATGATGACATGATGTCGTTGTTTGTAGAGCCAAAGAAGTTGCGCTTTTTAGGTTTATGCAAAACTGGTCTCAGTTCTAACATAAATCTTCCTTTGACCAAGGTTTGTTTTCAATAATTAATTAATCTGTTATTGTTTGGTATTTTTGTAGTAGATTGACTTACATAGCTTCTTTACTCACTCCAATGCCATTAATGATAAACAATAGAGTGGCAGAAAAACCTGTCTTGTCCAGTTTGTGTTCCATTCATGTAAAGATGTCCAACTTATTTCTTCTTGTAAGGTAACAGGGGAAGCTAACGAAGAGCAGGTGCTAGCATCATTAGAAATCTACCATGACCGACCAAAGTATATTCTTGTTGCAATGCGCAAGCTTTTTATCTTTGCAACAAATCGAATATGCGTGCAGCTAGGGAGATGCATGAGAGTGAGTTATCTTTATATTTGTTTGAAAGTGTCCAAATTTCTCACAACATTTCACTTGTAATTTAACAAACAAAAGTGCCAGCTTGTGATAGAAATCAGAGTCATATCCACATCTAAAGCAACTTTGCAAGTCATGAATGAAATCCTAAATTTATATTATTTCCAGATTCAGTTTCCAGGAGGTGAGATTATAGACAACTTATTATTTCCAGCTTCAGTGACGTACAGCGGTGGATCATTAGAGATTGTTCAGAACTTCTGCTACTTAGGCGATATGTTGGGTAGTGAAGGGGTATTAGAAGGAGTGTTATTTGTAGCGTAGGTTTTGTTTGGAGAAAATTTAGAGACTTACTTTCTCTGGTAACTAGTAGAGTCTTGTTGTTTCAGATTAAAGGTAGGTTGTATGAAGCCTGTTTCAGAAGTGTTATGTTGTATGGGAGTGAGACATGCTCTGTGAAGTAGAAAGATTTTACTTGTCTGGAAAGATGACATGAGATTGGTTAGGTGAATGTGTAACATCAGCCTGGAAGACAGAAAAAGTTCAGATGAGCTAAGAAGCAGGCTAGGTATTCATAACATCAAAGATATAGTTGAGTTGGTTAGGGCTCTTGGAGAGAATGGAAGATAATTGGGTAAGGAAGTGTAGAGTCTTAATAGTTTCTGGTGCAAAGTCTGGAAAAAAGAAAGACGTATTAAAAGATGTATTATGACAGATTTGCTATAAAGGAAATAGAGTTTAGCCCTAACACAGTCTAAATCAGATTGGAAGACAACCATTAATATATCCTTTCCAGCCCATGTTAAGCCGATAAAGATAATAATAATTATGATGACGGAAATTCATTAAGCCTTTCTTGTATATGATTTTTCATTGTGTATTGTTTTGATATGTTTGTTAACTGACCTTATTTTGTACTCTAGAATATAATTAAATGCATGGAGATATTTCCAAATAACAATGCTGTTCATATTGCTGCAACGTGAGTGATTCTTATAAAAATAGTTCTCTTTCCACAAAACTCAAATTCAAATATGTTAACTGATCATTTAAATTTTAAACAGAACCTTTCAACATGTTTTTATATTATTCATATGTGTGATCCCATCTCATCCTTATAAAATCTAATCAGCAAGTATCACATTACGTCAACATTCTTGTTGAACCTGTTTTTGCAGAGCTTCCCTGTATCACATGACTCGAGAAGATGATCCAGCTAACACTGACCGTGAATTACGCAGGTCTGCTATTATATATTCACTATCAATAAGACCCGAGTGCAAGATGCACTCATTACTACTAAGACAAAGAATAACTGTGTCATCCTACGTTGATGAGTTATATATAAATATATATCCATCATTATTATTTATGGTTGCAAACTCCATGCACCACTTCTTAAATAGAGTATAATCAAGTTAGCCCACATTGGTGTGTTTTAAATAGTTACAGTTAGTAATACAGTTGATAAGAAAACGAAAATTTCATTTCTAATATTCAAACATGACCAAAAATATATATAACCTTTACTATATAATCTTTTTTACAAACATATTTTATCAACATAACAGTAATTTGTAGCTAACTATGTTTCATACTCCTATAAATAAACCTTTTCCATCATCTTGCCTTGATATTTACTCACTAGAGCGGTTGAAAGTTCACTAATAATAACTAGAAAAAGTTGGCAAATATGAACGTTAATTTTATCCAAGAAATAGTTAGTTAGCTCGCTAAATTTAAAAAATGACTTCTTAAGCAAAAAATCAATGCATATATAGAAATCATAAAAAAATTCTTACCATAAAACCTTTAAAAACCATATTATACCCGCCACTTTTTTAGCCTTCTTCATCATTTTGAACACAAAACTTTAACAGTGTTGTGTTAATTATGTTAAAATTATATTAATAATTTAAAACATGAAATTAAATTGCGTAAAACAAACTTGAAAAGTATCAAATCACGATCTTGGTTGTGAGCTCTTTTTCTGTTTATATTCCATTTTATATATTTTTTTGGGGGGTCTGTGATGTGTGTGTTTGTGGAATTCGAATAAATATTAGTTACATGACTCTGTTATTCATATCGTAATGCAGAGTTTCTGTTGTACATGCTACAGTCTTACTATGACAATTCCTAAGACTATAAAATGCAGCAAAATGACCAATGAACTGACTTATTACAAAAACGTGAAAATGTCGTTGGTCTAAATGTAACTTTAGTTTTAACTTATCATCCAGCATTGTCGTCCATACATAACATACTACGCAGAGCACAGCATCACGTTAGTAAATCAATGAAATTGTCACAAGTTTTAATATCCCCACCACATGCAGCATTCAGAAATGCTTTGAAAGATTATTTGGTTCATTCAAAATTGAAGTCAAACATTGGAATAGAGGCCGGAACTTTTGAATGTGGAAGCAAAAATGTGAAGTTTGCAATGTGTTAACGCTTGGAAACGAGTTTGAAAGTTACGTGACAAAAAAGAAGTATATATAAAATCAATTTCAATTTTAGTTGCAATAGCAGGGATGTAATTTACTTGTTGTCGTGTAATGTTTGTGGTTTACAATATGTTGGTATTACTACCACTCGATTTAGAGAACGACTTAATCAGTACAAATCAAACATCAATGTGTACAGTCAAGGGAGGAGAAGTTTGATGCAGGAGATTGTAATTTCGCATTTTTTTGAGGAGATGTTTTTGTCGATGGCGGCATTTAGTAATTATCTCAGTTCTTTTATTGAGAAGATTTCTCCCAGGATAATTGACTATTTCAAATTTTTCTTTTAAGCACAGTGATCAATTTTCGATTCTGGGCTGTAAGGTTTCGCTTTTTTAACGATTCTCCAGGTGACAGTGGGAGTGCCGTTTAATTCTTTTATTTTCCACATTTCAACAGAGAGTGAAGTGCTGCTTCTGTACCTTTCATTGAAAAATGACGATTTATGGTTTGCAAACCGCTTCTTGAAAGTACTTTTGCACAGTCCAATGTATTTTTTCTCCTGATAATTTGGCAAATTGGAAGTAATTGTGGCTTCATATATGATATTCTTCACCAGACAGTTTTGGTTTAGTGGGCAGCTGTCTTTTTTCATACAATTGCATGTTCTGTTAGGGTTCACGGGTGGTGGTGTTAAGATTTTTTTGTTGTGCCCGTTTATAACCGCTTTCATGTTTGGCATACAGCTGTAGCTGACTTTAACGTTGTTTTTGTTAAATATCTTGTGAAACTTATGTTGTCGGGGGAAGTGCCTCTGAACCAAGTTGAGGAAAAATTTACCGATGTTGGTGGAGATGTTGTTGTTAAATGGTGGATTGAACCATATTATATTCCTTTTACGGTTTTTCGGTCGTTGGTTTGTAACCGTTGGTGTGTATTCAAATTTGTGGTCGTATCCGGATCTCCGGAGTGCTGCAGCGTAGAACGGGGTTGCTTGGTTGAATATTTTTTCATTCGATGACAGGTTTGATAAACGGTTTTGTATTGATACAGGAATCTGCTTGATGGTATTTATCGGGTGGTTGGAATGAACGTGGATATAGTTAACTTCGTTGTCTGGTTTGTGATAAGGTTTAAATGTTCCAGTGGTCAAGTCGATTGTGACGTCCAAGTAGTTAACTACCGTCATATTGCATTCAACCACTATCTCCAAGTCATTCTCTTTAAACAGCTTTTGAAATTCCTTTTTAATTTTTTCACTCTGGACCAGAGATGTTTTTGAAGACTGCAAGACCGTCATCCCGGTACAACCCAATATTCTTTTTTCTGTATTTTGCTGGTATACTCGAAGGTAAGAGGCAACCAACAAGTTCGCATACTTCTGCACCGGCGAACGCCCCCATTGTCACGTCAAAGATTTTGTCTCCTTTCTTCACCCAACTTTTGTTCTTGTTGAACAATAGCGATTTGCGTGAATGAAAGATGATTTCCTTCTCTTTTTGGCCTAAAGTCAGGTGCTGTTCAGCAAATTTGATGTATATATATATATACAAGAACACAAGAAAAGAAAACAATAGTTTATTTGCTAAACTAATAGTTTCACACAGACGACAATCTTCAGGAGTAATAAACAAAACCTTTAAAAATTACAATACAATGGTATCAAAATTGATGTAAAAAGATGTAAAAAATGACGTTAGTCGCGAGTCAAACGCAGCGAGATAAAATTTATTCATGTGTCTGCATTTTGTTACAATTTCAGTTCTCTTATTGAGGAGATTGTTGTCAGGGTAGATGGCAATCTGATATTTTTCCTCCTGGCACAGCTGGCATGAAACACTTTCCGGTGTGAACGATCTAGCTGTATTTAGGATTTTCCAACTATTGATAGGGTTACCATTCTGCTCCTTGACTCGCCAAGACTCCATTGACAAGGTTGTGCTGCTTTTGTACTTTTGATGTACAAATGAAGTCTTGTGAGTCGCTTAGCGTTTCTTGAAGGTAGTGTCGCAGAGCCCAATGTACTTTTTCTCGCCGTAGTCGGGTAGATCGGATGTTATCGTTCCTTCATACACAACATTAGAAGCGAGGCAGTTTTGGTTCATCGGGCATTGGTTTTTCCTCATACAGTTGCAAGTTTGTACAATGGTGGGAGGTGTTGGAGGGTTGATAATATTGTTGTTGTGAGAGTTGATGATGGTGTTTATATTCGGCATGCAGCTGTCGTCTGTGTGGCGGCATGAAACTATTAGTTTAGTAAATAAACTATTGTTTTCTTTTCTTGTGTATTTGCTCTGTTAATATAACTACATCGAGCACTTTATGAAGTAAGGAATATCACCTTCAAAAAATAAATATATATATATATATTATACATATCATAAGCACCTATGCCCTTAATACACTGCTGCCACGGAGTTTAAAATGCAAAGTTGGTATCTTGTGTGGGTTAACTCACCACTGTTTTTCCTTTCACTGGGGTTGGCGTTAGGAAGGGCAACAAAATCTGCTCTAATAAATCACCAGATGGTTAAACAAGAATATTATCTTTTGAAAACCCCTTCCAACCCATGCTAGCATGGAAATAGATGTTAAACGATGATGATGACAGAATTAATGAGTGCAATTTGCAACTGTTTTATAGTTAGTTATTTTAATACTGAAGTGAATTATATGGTTCATTGTTTCCCACTAATTTAAAGAATTATGTAATCAAAGTGTAATAAATATTATCATGTCATTAATATGATGATCAGCAAATTGATTGACTTTTCAACTAGGAGTATCATCTTAGCTGTGTTAGACAGTATGACACATCTCACTGACTTGCTACAGCTTCAAAAGAACTGTTGTTTAACCCTATGTAACTTCCAAATACCCGATGAAGTGGTATGTATTGCAACTAGTTGTTTTACACTTTTTACTTGACTGTTACTGTTATTCAAATTTTTATTTACGTATAAGAGGTACAGAGGTGTTAAAGTAATTCTTTGTGTGATTTTGTATAATGCTATGTGCTTAAAGAAAATTGCTTTTCACTTTTTACTAGGAATTCAGTTACTTTCGCATTGCTGAAGTGTTATTAATTGCTGTCAAAAAGCATCATGATGACTATTTAAGAAGGATTGCTGTGCTCCTTTTCAATCATATTGTATGTCAGGTATGTATTCATATTCTGACCCTGTAATGTCAATCCCATCATGTGGGACAAACATGTTTCTAATGTCAATTGAATATCATAAATTTGTCAATTTTGCAATGTCACCTAGCATTACTATTGTAAACACTTCTATTTAAAGAATGCAAATAACCCGAGAAAGGAGATTGGAATGAAAGGGGCGATAAAGGTAATTGTTTACATGCATTATATGCGTTTTTTTCAAAAATTAATATTGTCTTTAGTATGTGAATCTTCCGCAAATCTTTGTTGCAGAAAAAATACAGAATTTTAAAACATTTTCTATGATCAAAGCTTTTCTTTTGTCACAGATTTTGTTGAACGTGATTAGAGAAAAAATGACCGCTGAAACAAGAGTAAGAATATTTTTTAATATTTCCCATTTACCAAGATTTGATTTCCACTTCGCCCTTATTATTTAACCAATGTTTAAAAAATACTTAAAATAATAATTTAGAAGTATAACCCTGAATTAATTCAGAATTTCTATTTCCATATTTTTTTCAGACAGACACTTTGTTGAACACTCTATGGAGTTCGCTGTGGAATATAACAGGTTATATAAATCTAAATATGAAAGCAGCAAATGTAAAATAGGGCAGAAAATATAAAGAGGTTTATTTCAAACAATATATATCGAAGATGTGTTACATGTACTTTGTATTAATTAAATTTTTAATTTTCCAAAGATGATAATTATACAATATACATCATTCAAATATTTCGGCTTAAATTATGATGAGTGAGGGTTTATTA
The DNA here is from genome assembly GCA_963930725.1 of Candelabrum cocksii. Lineage (NCBI taxonomy): Eukaryota > Metazoa > Cnidaria > Hydrozoa > Anthoathecata > Candelabridae > Candelabrum > Candelabrum cocksii. The sequence goes on from OZ005669.1 coordinate 9,608,435, forward strand.
TTTTGCAATGAAAGGTAAATAAAGGATTTTTTCTATTGTAGATGAAACGCCAGAAAACTGCAGAGAATTCTTGAACACCAATGGGATGCGTCTCTGTTTAGATTGTTTATATGTGAGGGTGTATAAGAATTCATTATTGTCTTAATCTTATATTTCACACCATTATAAATTTAATGCTCCGTTTTAGTTGTTTCCAAATGGAATTGAGTTACATCGAAATGCTATGGGACTAATGGTAATGCTTGTTAATTTATTTTATACGTGTTTCTCTATTATATATTATGTATACTACATTTAGGGCAACATAGCTGAGGTTGGGGAGTTGCGTGAGCGTTTAATGTCTGATGATTATGTGAAGCTTTTTGTGTGAGTGAAACCTGTTATTGAAACTAATGAAACTACTCTCCTACTAATAATCCTCTTGAAATGAATTATTTATCTTGTAGCACTCTGTTGGACGGAGATAAAGGATTGGAAGTGTCTTACAACGCAGCCGGTATACTTTCACATATGCTGGGCGATGGAGTACAAGCTTGGTCTGTGACTTGTATAAGCAGGGAGAGATGCATGCAATGTATTGTAAGTGTATGTAGTATTTTTATTGCTCGTGGAGCACCTGGTAGTGTTTGTTATTGAATGTGTTTTTACTACTTGCACAAAGGTTTGCCTTTTATATGCCTTTTATACGAAATTTAGAAAATTACCGTGCCATCCCGTTGCATATGTTGAGCGGTAGCAAAATTCATCTTATATGTTCATGGTTTCTTTCTTTAGACAGATTCTATTTACACGTGGAATCTGAACGCTATTCGCAACATAAATTACAGGTTGACAGTTATCTATGGTGATTTACATGAACTTTTACCCTCCCCCACCCCTCCACCGTTTCCGTCCAGTGGCCAATATCCTCATACACGTCTATCTTTTTTGAAGAACTTGGTTTTTTAGGTCTTTCAAACCGATTTTAAAGCTTCTTCATTGCTTCCATGCACCAGCAGCGCAACTCTGGGCGGTTTGGGCATTAGCCAACTTAACCAGAGTTTATCGTGAGTTTTTTATGGCTTTTGTTTTCAATTTTGCGGCTGATTGAAATCAAATCAAATTATGAATAATCAAGTCATGATCGAAATGATTAAATATAAAATGCCATTTTATATTTCACCTTTTTACTCTCTGTTCAGCCTTTAAGTATTGCAAACTTGTTGTTGATGAAAATGGTTGCGATCACCTCAATGAATTGCTCGGTAAGTTCGATGGCGAAAGACTGCGATTGGCGGAAATAGTGCTCACTAATTGTCGCGAGGAGCTGTGTATATAGTGAAGTAAAAGATATTTAAAGACTTTTCTTGCCATATTTTCCTATTGCTTTCGATATTTCTGCGGCTTAACTAAATTTTGACAGAGATAAATGATTTTTATACGCTTGTATTTTTATGACCTACATTTTGCCATATTTTTGTATGCGTTTTTTGATAATATTATAATACGTTTCCATAAGTTGTTAATTATAATGTATTCAAAGTTCGTCTTTTATTCCATGAAGGATTGTTACTATTTACTATATGATGATATGATGATACGTATAATGTCGAATATAAATATATATATATATATACAGTTATTTACTATCATTTATATGCGAATATAAAGCTATTGTGTATATAGTTACTTCCGTTGACGAACTTGTGTTGTTAGACATAGATTAGAGCATATAAGTAGAACATTTTCCAAGGTTTCATATAGTTTCACAATTACCTTATATACTTATATACTAACGACTCATGCGATTTATGATGAAGATTTTGTTTTGTCTAATATTTATACATACATGTTTGTATGCTAGCGTGTATGGTAAAATTGGTGAATTAATTTAAAAGTAGTGGATGGTGTTTGTTCAATCGTCAGTGGAGTAATGCTACTTTAACATACATTATGAACGAAAAGTTTCGGACAAATTTTTCAATTTCGGCGGAAAAAATTTCCAACATCTTTTTTTTAAGTGGGAATACTTTCGGACAAGGATTTTATGCATAATTTACGCAATTTTGGATAAAGACTGAAGTAGAATGACAAATAAAGAGTGCAAGAACATATTTTTACTCAAGTGTCTTTTCAAGAAACACTAGGATGATAACAAGACCGAATAATTGCAGAGATACATCAATCTAAATCGCGTTGACAATGCCTCTTTAATTCCAGCTTTAAATACAGCTTCTTCAAAACTTTTACGAATCATATCTTGATTATTGAGCAAATAGTCATAAAACCCAATTAGCCAATTTGCATGAATAGGCTTCAACACTTATATTTTCAATGGCACATCAACATCATACACATTTCTTCCATTGTTATCTTGCTCTGTCATTTGGGTCGCATGCCAAGACTCGAACTCCGAAGAAGGAGAAATTATCTACGCTGAAAAAGAAAAAAACAAAACGCACTCATGCACGATCCATATTCTGTGGCGTGGAAATCAAAATTGAAGGGGAAAATAATTGCCAAGGTTGTCGGACATGTACCAAGAGAAATGTCAAGGGCTGTTACGTTCTTTTTGAAACGCGGTGGAAGGCTAATTGCCAAGGTGTCCGATTTAAAATATCGTCGTTCTCCAGTCCAAATTTCGGACGGGAAAACTTCCGGACAAAAAAAGGTTTTCCGTCCAAAAGTTTTCGTTGTATATTGAAATTCTTTGTGATATATCCTTAAGGGGGCAAAGTACTACCTTATTTGTACTGAATTTCGCGCGTACTAATTTTCACGCAAAAATCTGAAAAATGCGCAAAAATCAGTACAGTTATTACGCGCAAAGGGGGTATGCGCGAAAATTAATACGCGCGAAAACTAAAATTTTGATTTTATATTTATATATATATATATATATATATATATATATATATATATATATATATATATATATATATATATATATATATATATATATACAGTTGTTGAGTGTTTTGACCTGGAAAAAAATGGTACAAAGCTGATACTATCACTAACTCAGTTTTATATTTATATTATCAGGAAAAAAGCCCCATTTATAGCCCTTGTAGAAAATGAGAAATACGCCATTTTTATGGCGATGAAAATGGTGGTATCAATTGTGACAGAGCTGAAAAGATTGGAAAAGAAATCCAAGAAAAGTTAGATGATCTTCCTATCCCTAAATGCGCTATCAAGTGAAAAGACCAAGTTAAGCCCATCATTGCAAAACAAAGTCAAAGTAGATAAAGAATCAGTCACTATTGAATTGTTGATACAACAATGCTTTTTACACGACGTGTAGCCATTGCGCAGAGAGAACAAGAAGATATTGAAGAATTCTTCACCTTTGAATTAATACAAGAACTGATGTCTCTTTTCAAGAATGGCTTGATGAGAAAGCCTGACAAACCCTCGTTACATAAAACTATAATGAAAGATGGCGAGGCACTGAGAAGAGATAAACTGCAGCCTGGTTCTCTCTTTATTATCGACGGTGGCGCACTGCAGCACAGGGTTCGTTGGATGAAGAACTTTACTTTTGATGAAGTGTCTCAAGTTTACGTTCAGCGACACTACAACTCCAGTATCATTGTCTTTGATGGATATGAAGGTATCTTACATCGTGCAGGTAGCGGAGAAGAATGCCCAGATGTTGATGTTGTTGTTGGTTGCAACACAGTCCCTTTCTGCGAAGGAAGATTTCTAAGCAACGAAGATAACAAAAAACGCTTAATCCAACTTAGACGGACAAACAGTGACGATTTGTAGTGGTGATGCTGATACAACAATTATAGCCACAACTTTGCAAGAAGCTGAATCAAATTCAACAGCAGTTGTAGCAGTTGCTGACGATACTGATGTGCCAATGGTGCTTCTTTACCATAGGCAGGAACGTTTCGGAGATGCATTTTTCTTCCAAAAGAAATATAACAAGGCCTGGAACATGAATGGTGTCTGTCAGCAATGGAATTCTGCCAAGGAGCATATTCTTTTTATACACGCTTTCTCTGGTTGTGACACAACATTGCCACCTCTCGGAAAAAGAAACAACAGCTTACTGTCATTGGTCACCAAGAACAAAGCAAAATATTTCGGATACGATGAATGATGTTTCGATGGAGATTAGTGATGTCGGCTAGGCTGCTATTTTCTACAATAGGAATGAAAAGGATGTACTGTCTAAACTAAGGTGAGTTTCATATAACCTTAACCTTGTCCCACTACTTCTAACTTCCTGTAATATATCTTTAGTGTTTGAACACCCTATAAGGAGGCCTTGGCATTAACTAGCCTGCTTTGAAGTTAAAAACCCATATTTTATGAAAATGGACTTAGGCCTCTAAAATTGAAAGATGGGAAGGGGTAAGCGGACTTTTCAAACGAAGAAAATATATCTTTCTTCTACGTGGATTTTTATTTAAAATAGGATGGAACCAAGAAAGTGTGGTTGAAAAATTGAAAATATGAACATGATGCAAGTTAAATCGTCCAACGAGGTAGCACCTGACAATCTAACTGAAGGTGATTCTATGCAACTGCAAGGCTTCATTAAAGTCACCATGCGCAACAAATTTTTGTTCTTCCAAAAAACATATAGGCTAGCTTGCGTGCAATCCTGCTGAAATTGTCACGGTGAAACATGTGAAAATCAAAAGGTTAATACTTACAATTTGTTTTCTTAAAATATTATTTTATATTGCACTCTTACATGGTTTACAGAAAACTTTCATTCATTTATCAATTTACTTCTTACAGGAATGTGATGTCGATAGAGATTTCAGTACGAGTTAAGAAGAAGATATGTTCGATATTATTTGATGACATTTAGTTTACATTTTCTATGTTTCAATATGAAAAACGAAAATAAACCTTTTTATGTCCTAAAATATTGATTTTTGAGAGTTCCTGGAATAATACTTATTACTCAGAATGGCCTGTTCTGTCGAATGGTACATTTGGTTTTTGATTTTTAAAACTTTCGTTTTTAGTAAATTTTAAAAAATGGCGGATTTCTCATTCTCTACAAGGCCTATAAATGGCTTTTTTCTCGTCATCTACATATAAAACTGAGTAAATGTGCAAAATGTCAGCTTTGTAACACTTTTTCCACGTTAGGGGGTGTTTTTGACTTCGACGACTGGACTAATGTGTGTGTGTGTATTAAAGGGCAAATTAAAAATTAAAATTTTTCACTTTATTTATCCTAATCAATCAAAATTTACTATGTACATTCTCTGCTTCATGCTGTTGTTCTGCGTTTTTACATGAAATTTTCTTGAACATGGCCCGAATATCCTTTGATTTATTTTTCGCTAATATAGCAGTAGAGGTTTTAGATGGTCCTGGTTTCCTTGCAGTTGCCAAACTTCGGTTGGTGAGTGTCGTCGTTGTTGTGTCCAGTTGCTTTGGCAATGATGCATGGAAAGTTCCCAAAATCACAATTTCCTGAGCTTCCTCGTACCGTTCCTAAAAAGGTTCAAGGCACTTTTTAAGTAATTCAGCACTTTTGATTATGTCAGTGACGAGTCCGATTCTGAATGGGAATTGGACAACAATAATGGTCGAAGCGCCTTTGATATGTTCGAAGAATGACATTAACTCGTGGTAACTCGTTGATATTTATTACCTTTGTGACACTTTGTGATATTTGTGTTTAATTATTTATCTCTTAAGTTTCCAACTACCATACTCCTTGAATCTAGATTCCCTTTTCATTCTGTTTCAAATAAATTATAGAGAAAATATTTCTTGTAAAATTGCCTTACGCAAAAATTAATACGCGCAAAATTATACTAAATTCATGATGCGCAAAAATAAATTCGCGCGAGATTACACGTAAGGCCTGTTGCGCGAAAATTAGTACAAATAAGGCAATTAAACAATCTTTATTTTAATTGTTATTTAACTTTCAATGTTGTGTTTTATCATAAAAAAAGAAAGAAAGGATTTATAGCATACGTTTATACAACGTTTTTGTGGTTAGAAAACTCAAAGAAAACAGAAAGTTTTTTCATGGAGTACCTGTAAAAAATTATTGATTTTTATTTATTATACAAATATATGATAATCTTTCAAAAATATGTACACTATTTCTGTTTTCCGAAATGTTCTGTGACCAAGCGTTGCAGTATAGATAGAAAAAATGATAAATATAAAAACATATACTTTAATGTGATAAATTTTCGCGGGGATTAAATTTCGCGGAATTCGCAGATATTCGTCTAATCCGCGAAATTAAGTCCCCGCGAATACCGTATTTCCTTTTATTAGCGCCCCTGGCGCTTATTTAAAAACTGACTTAAAAAGTGCGGCGTTAATAAGAGGGCGGCGCTTATAAAATATATTTCAAAATGGCATAGAAACAAATTTTATTTAGTGGAATTTTCTCGCTCTTCGAAAACAATAAAACAAAAGAATCAGTAATGTTTTTATATTACAAAATGTCAATAAAATCATCCTCGTCATCGAAGATATTCACCAAAAGAAATTCTTCAATATTTTCATCAGCGTTCTCAAACGGATTTTCCGTTAGAGAAGGATCACCGTCAATTGTTGCCTCAATAACTCAGCGCCAGCTGCACATGGTGTTCCTTCTTTGAAGCAATAAATCAAATTATCCTCGCTTCCATCAACTGCCAGATCCAATGCGCACACCTTGAACGATTTTCTAATGAGATCTTCAGGTAGTGCAGCCCAAGATTCGAGAACCCATTTAACCATTTTCCGTTTTGTGGGAGGCTTTGGATTTCCAGCTGCTGTAAACTCGTGTATTCCATTACTCAACCATTCATCATATAATTCGGTAAACTTAACCTTAAAAGGTTTGTTCCAAGATACATCAGGGGCTTGCAAATATTTTGTACAACCTCCTGGTATAATTATCAAATCAACTTTGCTATCTTTCAATTGCTTCTTAACAGAGTCCATTAAGTGACATTGAAATGAATCCCAAGCTAAAAGTCGCAGCACAGTTGATCTATTCATACAAGAATTTTTCTTGAGCTAATTAGTTTAATTCATAATTCTTTTAACAATTGTTTTGAGTAATGTCACCTGTTGCCATAACTTTCACGCAAACTTTTCAACCAAATCGTCAGGTAACATTTAGCAGCTTAAACTTTTTATATTCAACAGTTGTATTGAATTGAAGCGCATGTTCTAAATCTTCGAAGAAGTTAAAGATAAACATTGCTAGAATTATGAGAGTTAAAGAGTTCGAAATGGTTTATCAAATTTTGTTTGGTACAAACATTCGTGGCCACCATGTGTATAAAGATATTTGGAAGCCAAGGATAGGCGTATTTCTCAATGTAAAATTCGATACTCGCAAAGATGCCCATGATTATGATAAACACGCTTTGGGAATTTATGCTGATGAGACTTTAGTCGGTCATGTGCCAATAGAACTTTCATCATTATTACACTTTTTCCTTGAAGCTGATGAGCAGAATCGTCTGATTTGCCAAGTAGTTGGAAAACGAAAACGTGAAGTTGGTCTGGTGGTTGCAGCGAAGTTTTTTGCTTTCTCGGAAAATAAAAGATCGGCTGAGACCTTGGATCGTGAAATGAAGAAACGAAAAGAACTATTGACTTATTTCGAACTTACGTACGAGCCTGAGATTGTGAAAATTATGAAATTTCCCTGGTTTATGAAAGATAAAAAATAATTTAGAAGCTAAAAAAACGTATTGTATTGTATAACTATCCTTCTGTATGGGTTACTGCTCTTTTTCTAATTAGCGCCGCTTTTCTAGGTGCGGCGCTAATTAGAGGGCGGCGCTAATAACTTAATTTTGCTCCAAGGTGCGGCGCTTATTAGAGGGCGGCGCTAATATGGGGCCCGGAGCTAATAAGAGGAAATACGGTATCTGGAAAGTAGCCATCCGCGAAAATTTGTCCCCACGAAATTTTTGAATAAATGTCTCATCCGCGAAATTTTTATAAGAAAATTTCCGAAAATTTTCCAGTCAAAATCTCCACTACTTGAATAAAAATTATTTATTCACATTAAAATATACAATAAATCCAATAAAAATATTCACACCACGATGTCATCATATATTAAATAAAATAAATATATTTCAACCAACACAAATTCCCGTTTAAAATTCTTATATCTTAAAAAATTGTAAAAACGTACAATAAAAAAACATAATAAGTTAATTATCAAGTTTTAACTGGTCACAAGCTAAAGTAAAATCATCTACCACTGATGACAACTGCTCACATTAAATCGTCCTGCTTCCTCTTAAACATAACAGAGCTGACCTCATGATTAAAAATGATAGTTTACATCAAATCCAAGTAAGTATCTTCTTATAGCGATCCCCGGTCTTTATTGAGATTCTGTCTGCTAGATGTTGGTGAAATTTCATACACTCAGGTACTGTTCCGCCGGTTACAGTGAAAACAAGTGGCGTAAACGTACCGTGTTCAACATTAATTATTCTGTCATTATATTTTCTTTTCTTCTCAGCTTCGTGTCGTTTATTAATTTTCGCTACGGGAAGATCAATCTGACTTGCGGCATTGGCGTTTGTGACGCGCACATCGAACCAATTATACTGGGCTGGTCGCCAAAAGCCTCGAACCTTTAAATCTAGTCGAGCTTGATCACCATCAACTATATTCTTATCGAAGTTTTCGCCACTTAGGTGTTGCAAAGGTGGCTCTACTCCAACGTCTTTAGCAATTTTACTGAGAAGATTTGCCTCAAAATCTTGGAGATTGTCATGTCGCATTGAGACAAATCCTCTCTTTTTGCAGTTCATAGCATGATCGACATTGGAAATATCCCCACATGTGCATTTTGAAGGTAGATCTGCAATAGGACGGTTGTACCGAAGAGCGATCGCATCTCTGAATTTTTCCTTGTTCAGAGCAAATCCATGGTCTTTCAAAGGTAGGACAGATAACCAACTAGACGCACCCTTCTCTTTCGCTTGCGTAATAGCTCTTAACTGCTGTTTAGATAATTGGCTTTCGACAGCTTTATCCTTTCCATTTAAACGTTCAGTTTTTAAAGTTTTGGAAGCATGTAGTATATCTTTTACTTTCTCTGGAGATGGTAGGGTGTCGCCATGTAAAATTATCATGGCTATTAAAGGTGCTGTGATCGTTTTTGATAACTCATAATCGAAAGACGCTTTTTCTGATAAGTTTGATATTCCAAGTCCTCCTTCACGAATAGGTAGTATGAACAATTCTCGATCTAGTTTTGTTTTTGTTTTGTAAAACTATTTATGCTGCTCGCCATGGATATAAGCAGCATTAGCGGCGTGGAGTTGAGTTTCAGCAAATTTTGACAATTGTTCGAGTTCTTTTCACCAAATTTCTACCATATTGCTGACATACTCAGTGCAAAAATTACTCCCAATGGATGCACCGAGGTGTCTTTTTTCTTCTGTTGTAATTTTTATTGCAGTCTCTTCAAACAATAATTTCGTTTCCTCTAGTCTATTAAGGTCTTTTAGGATTATCCATGACTTTGATTCACTTACGTGATATCCGATTTTCCGTCCTTCTTTTATAATCTCTTTCCACCATTCTAAAAGATCTATGAGTTTACTGGCTCCAGTGGCGTCGTCGGCTAACCAGACTTGTTTTATTGGGATATCTCTTAGTCGCTCAAGCAAAGTATTTGTACCAAGAGCATAAAACGACATAGCTAGGTTGTCTCCTTGGGTAGTACTTTCGTTGGATTCTAGTTCCAAACCACCCGGAATAAATAGACGAGCTGCTATCGGGATACGTGTTAATAAGTACTGTCAAAAAAGTTGGACATATATACCTCATGTTGTGAAGTGCCACGCTTCGATTCAAACAATTGAAAGCATTAGACGCATCAACAAGGATTACAGCTTCTGTTTCAGTGTCTTCGAATAATTTTTTCATCGCATGAATTGCAACCTCGGCTCAACTGTTTAAACCGGTTGCAACCTGGAGTGGGCCTGCTGCCTCTTGAATATCGTTTTTTAAAACCCATGAAAGGCATTTACCGATTATTCTTCGCAGTATCTCTCCTATCCCAATTGGACGGACACCAGGGTTCTTATTTAAGGGTAGTAGTCTACAGGCAACAAATGATTTGAGTGTACTTGGATCGACAATAAAGGATGCAATCCTTTTTGCTAGGATTGCTATCTGCTCTCGCAGGTTTTTTCCTTCCTTCTTGAATTTGTTACTCAGTAACATAAGTTTGTATTGCTCAGCATCTAATTGAGCTGCACCCCGTGTTAAACGACATGCTTTCATTATCATGGCTTCGTCAATAATATCGTAATAGCTTTCTGGGACTTTTTGTATTGGCCCCTGTAGCAGAGTGTCCTTTTCGATTTGAGCTTTTTCCGGGTGTTTTAGCTTAAGTTCTTTAATAATGTTATCGTTTAAAGGTAAAACCCTCTGATTACTTGATTCTGAAAGAAACTTAACAGCTGCACTAACTTTACCTTTGAACATTAGATTTGCAAAGATGCGAGATGTATCTTCACCCGATCTCTTTTTGGATAGTAATAATTTTTTTTGAATATTGCGGCCTTCTTTGACTAATTCAGATATTTTTCCCGACCTCCATATTTTAAATCGAACTTATAATTTTTTAGGTGGTCATTCGCTTTACTGTTTTTCGAAGGTTTTTGGAGAAATAAGCTAGGAATTGTCATGATGACCTTTAAAGCAATACCCTCAAATTCTGTGCCTCTGTTATATTGATCGAGCCAGAAAGTCAATTCAGCAATAAAACTTTTAGTAGCATTACCCGAGGGTAATTTGAAGACGTTCTTTTTCCATTGAACAATTTCGTTATAGGCGTCATTTATTTGTTTGTAAAAAATGTTCCGTCTATATTGTTTATTTTTGAAATTGGAATTTGGTTAACAACAGTAAATTCTGGAAGGTTTGGTAAATTAGATTTTACTGAATTCATAATTGGTGTTGGTGGTAGTGTCCTCGGTGTTCTTGGGGTTGTAACGCTTGAAAACATATTTGCTGAGCTTGGTGTAGAGATTGGATCAGTGTTTTGTTTTACATAACTGGATCTCTTTTTGTAATTGCTCATGCGGCGTCTTATCCCTGCTGCGGGTTTTAGTTCATGATGATAATACGGACATTCGTGCGATGATATGAATTTAATATTCACCATTGTGCATAATAAAGCTCAGTGATAGAAAGCAGATAGTTATTGAAAGATAATTAATGAGTAGGAAGTTTAGAAACTATACGTGTTGGGAGAGCTTCGATGCTTATCACTTATAACCAGCAAATGTATAATTTTACACCATAGATGACGAAATAATGTCAAACAGAACCAGAAAAGTAATAGTGAATTACACCAGCAATAGGCTATATCAAAAATAAGAATTTTACCAAGCAAAGTATACTGACAATTGAATAATAACCAAATTTGCAAGAGCTCTGAAAACACAACCGATCAATCAATAATTATCGAAGGTTTTCGATAATTATTATCTCAAATCTCCACTACTTCATACTTCGTACTCAATTTCCCTTTTACTTGATGCTTTGCCCTTCAGAGCCCTGCTCTTCAAAAGGACATTTTACCTTCTTCTAATGACCACTGACTGTACTGACCACTTGTGAGTTTCATGAAATAACAATTTTTTGTATCTGTGGATAAAAGCTTTCCAACGATACTAAAGGCGACACCATAAGGGTGTTTCCTTGGCCAGAATTCGCCTATAAAAGTTCATTTTTTGGATATTTTTCGACAATAAATATGGCTTTTTGTTGTGAAAACGAATCGAGAGCCAATCTTGCCGGTTTTAAAAAATATTAATGAACGTCGAAACGGGAAATTAAGTCCCCGCATAATATTTGGAAATGGCTCATCCGCGAAAATAAATCCCCGCGAAATGTTTAAATTTCTCGGATGGATGAACTCAACCGCGAAATTTAATCCCCGCGAAAATTTTTCACATTAAAGTATATAAAATATAAATCTAAGTTTAAAAAAATTCAGTTAATAAAGATCGAAAGTGGAAGCTCATTATAACATTTTGTCCCGTTTAAATAAAAACTCTTTCTTGATGATTGGAAAATGATTCTTGAAAATGTAAGGAAAACAGATTTTACAATGCTTGCTTAATTACTTAAAAATGGAAATTTGCCAAAAATTGGCTTTTTTAAGCTCGGAATAGTCATTTTTGTTGTTGTTTACTCTCCTAAAAAACAATTAAGTATACAAGAATTTCTGGTGTATAGAAACTTGACAAAATTATATTCAGGGGTCGGGGAAAACTAAAAGTGCCACAAATATTTCCAGAAATTGCTAAAAATAGCCTTTTCACTAATCACTAGATGTACTAGATGTATTTTAATCTTCTTTATAACGAAGGATTTTCCGTTTGTTTCTCCCAAAATTAGTATAACTATAAGAATTTCTAGTAAATAAAAAAGACTGGAAAAGTATTTCTAGGGGTCTTGTAAGTTTTAAACGGCGCATATAAAGCCTTCCTAAAAGTCCGATAAATTGTCAAATATATTTCCAAAATCGTCTCCGTCGCAAATATTTTCATCATCTTTATTGTCTTCGTCACAAAAATCATTTTGGGAGGAGTTGTTGCAATCGATTCCTAGACAATCTCCACAAGCAGATAAACAAGAAATGCCATTTTTCCTGCATGAGCATGCTTTCGAACCACACAGGTTTTTGGATGTGAGTTTGCAGTTGCAGTGTATGATTTTCAACAATTCGGCGGGTGCAATGTCCTGAATAAGAATAATAGAATAACTTTTACGAGTAAAAGGGGGATTGGAATAAATAGGGGTGTTGGGAACAATTAACAATTAAGTAAGTGGGTAGAGGGAGGGGGTTGGAATAAAGGAGGCGCTCAATTAGAAAATTGGAAAAAAACTTGCGTCTTATAACTGATGATATACCTTTAGTTCTGTGTGTGCAATTTTAAGAATGAGAATTTTAAACTACTTATACCTTTGGAAACATTTTTCCATTTTTACTTGCCATCCCCATTCTTCAGGATGAATGTTACTTTCTTGGATTGATTTCCATTGCCAAATCTGCAGGTAAACTCGTAGGCTGTGTTGAATAGCTGAATAACTTAGATGGTGGATCGATCTTTTGTGCTGATGCGGTCATTTTCATAATTGTAACGTAAATCTGCAAAAGTGTCGAATGCTTTACCTTTATACAACAGAACAAATAGTTTAACTCCAGCTTTACCAAACTGTTCTTGAGTACTTTTTGGATCCATAAACACATCTTCATCGCCTGTTCTTGCTTTCTTTGAGTTTTGAATTAGATTCAGGATTGCCGCTTGACCCGTGTTCTGAATTGCTAGAGGTGGTGTCACATCCTCCAAAAGCGTGAATCAAAAGCAAGTAAGGCTTGACGACCCTGTTGATTTTTGACATAGCCTTTGCAATCTCCAACTGTTTTAGCTGCTTCCTCTTATTCTTTGTGTATTCCGAACGAAGGATCAAATCTCCCATTCCTGGTTCCCAGAAATGCATCATGATGATGACCAAATCTGTGTCACTTCCGAATACAGAAACAGAATCACCAGTTCTACATACATCAACAGACTCTGTAAACAAATAAATATTTAGATTATTTATATATAAGCAGCCATGATGATTTTGATAAATATAAGAATCTAACAGATGTAACAGAGACTGTTATATGACAAAGTATCTTAAAAAATCGTGAATCAGCGTAATCAACGGCTTGTTTGACTGTACACCCATTGAGGAAACTCTCGTTTGACTGACAATGATATTCTTTTCCGGCGTAACTTTGATATCCGGACACCCCTTTGACTTCAAAGGCCTTCGTAAGTGTTTGTGATCTTTCGTAGATGGATCGTTACCATAACCATCGAAACCAATTACGGTTTTCCCATAAGTGCTTATAACAAATTTCTGATAGTTCTCAACGATATCTTTAAACTTCAAACCGCTTTTCCACAGCACCTAAAAGTAAATAGAGATAAAATAGAGTAATTGGAGAAAATGGATTTTCCTGTAATCCATGTTAAGCAATAAATGAAAAACACAAAACTGCAAATGGTTGGACCAACAAGTGTTCATTTTTAACTTTAAAGTACTTTACCTTTCTTAAAAGTGCTCCTCCATCTACAACAATTATGCTTAGTGGACAAGATATCGGAAGCATCTACATTTTGGAAATTCTTCCCAAGCAAGGATTCCTCGAGTGATGCCTTGTTCGGCTTCCTCATAAAATTGTAGAGGAATAACGATGTTGGGATAGTAGTCAGTTCGTATTCAAAATAACTTATATCATCACATCTTTCTGCCAGTACAATGAGCCTGGTAAACAATAACACTGGATCTATATTGACGTTTTCATTTTGAAGGTGGACAACATTGGCCAGTGATGATAGAGGTTTGACTTGTTCCTTCCTTTGAATAGTAACTTTAGCAATCGCAGCATTATCCAACTTTTGTTGTATTTTTCCTCCAATATTTTCCACCTCATCACAGTTTATGTTGCAATCAGCTATCAAACCTGTTGACAAATATTGCAATTCTTTCCTGTTCAGATCAAATGGGTCATTTAACTCGAACCATTCCATGAGTTTTTCTAAATCATCTCTGTTAATTCTGCTTCGTCCCATTTTCTCGTGTTGATCACTTGTTGCATGGTGGTGGTTTGTCACTTTTGAAAGCGCACTGTGCATCGCGGAACAGGAATGCACCGACTGCAACCATAACGTTCGAACTGATGGTGTAAGTCCTTTACCACGTGTCAGCTCCCCCACGACTCTTTAACGATCTCATTAGAACCTGAAAAAACAAATAAAAATGCTGTGTAAATCCAAGCACTTACATTGATATTTTGTGCATCTGAACTTAAATATACTGTAATTATTAATTTTTAGATAGACATTATTATTCTTCATGATTAACATGACAGAAATGTGTGATTTTAACTTATTATTTATAAATTTTAACTTTTATTTTACAGATATTGTATATTGTATATTATTATTGAATAAACTATTTCATTTGATTATTTTGTGCATGTAGAAATTTTATATTTGTGACTTTCGTACTAGTAACCCTTATTATTATTATTATTATTATTATTATTATTATTATTATTATTATTATTATTATTATTATTATTATTATTATTATTATTATTATTATTATTATTATTATTATTATTATTATTATTATTATTATTATTATTATTATTATTATTATTATTATTATTATTATTATTATTATTATTATTATTATTATTATTATTATTATTATTATTATTATTATTATTATTATTATTATTATTATTATTATTATTATTATTATTATTATTATTATTATTATTATTATTATTATTATTATTATTAAAATGAATATTTATACAGGATATAACACTTCAATTTAAAATAAAATTGCTATCAATGTGTGTCCTGGTAAAATACAACATAAAATTTAAAAAATAAGTTAGAATTAGTTAAAATTAGTTAAAATATATATTAATAAGTTTTTTAAAAGTACAAATATTTTCTGCTCTCCTGATCTCAATGGGCAAATCATTGTAGAGTTTGGCACCTGAATAGGAAAAGGATTTTCTACCAAACTCTAGTTTTATGCGCGGAAGCTTCAGTAGTAAATTGTTGTTACGAGTGTTTTGCGAATGAGAGGATAGTTCAAAATAGCTTTGGAAATTGCTACAAACATTTTTATCCAAACATTTTCACACGACAACACATGCATTCTTCTCGATCAATTTTGCAGTGGATGGCACACTGACATCTTGTCTGCCATTGTAGATGATGATATTTGCTCGACGCTCAATTGATGAAAGTGAAGATCGCTGTGTTTTCGTAAGATGCAGGAGAATAAGATTGTTGTATGTTAACAAGGGTAATATCATCATGGTGTAAATTTTTGTGCTTGCCATGGTTGTTACATACGGTCTCGTGTTTAAAAGTAGACGTAGTCGATTGCTGGCTCTCTTGTATGCGCTTTGGAAAAACATGTCCATCCTCAGCGATGAGTCAATTATGCAGCCCAGGTACTTATAGGTTTCTGTGAAATGAATGGTGTTGTTACGGATTTTCAGTTCAAGGGGTTTTGTTTTTGATAGTCGTTGTTTCGTACCAAACAGCATCGACTCAGTTTTTCCCTTCTTAAGGTTTACGATTAGATCGTTGTCTTGGAAATAATCCGCTATGTTTACGAGATCTTCTAGCATTTTTTCTTCGATTATAGTGAAGCTTTTGTCGGCAAAATAGATTACTGTGTCATCAGCGTATTTAATGACTGAACTGTTTTTAAGACACATTTTAAAGTCATTGAAAAATAGTATTAACATTAACGGTCCTAGGGTCGAGCCTTGTGGTACACCTGACATAATTCTGAAAGCTGAAGGTCTCTCTTTATTAAGTATTACCACTTGGTTGCGATCAAATAAGTAGTCGGTAAACCAGTCAAGCTCGTTGTTTGATACACCATACAACGAGAGTTTGTTAAGTAGTATGCTGTGCGATATAGTATCGAACGCCTTGCTTAGGTCAATGAACACGGCTCCGACAAACTTTCCGCAGTCTACTTCTTTTCTGATGTTATCGATTAGTAGTGTAGACGCGAGTTGAGTGGAACGTTTGGCACGATATTCGAACTGGTTGTCATTTAAAAGATTGCTTTCTTCCAGGAAGGCCAGGAGTTGTTGATGTACAGCACGTTCCAATACTTTAGACAACGCTGGAAGAATCGAAATCGGTCTGAAGTAATCAGGTTTGTTCGTTGGTCCTGACTTGTGCACTGGTACTATCTTCGCCATTTTCCAAAGGGATGGAACGGTAGCATCTTTCAACGACATGTTTACGATGTGAGCGATTGGTATTGCTATGTTCTTCGCGCAGTCCTTGAGAAGTGTAGGTGGCAGATCATCGACACCTGTCGCTTTGGACCTTTTAAACGATCTGATTTGCTTTCCAACAAACACCGTTGAAACGTATTTGAACTTGAAATGCTTGTACGTTTGTTTCGAGAACGGCTTTGGCGTCCTCCAAGTATAGTTCTTCAGAACAAATGCCGAACTCTTCATCATATCAACGGCAGAACTGAAATAATCGGCAAAGATTTGTGCTGGGTTTTTTACAGACCCTTTCTCGTTGAGTGGTCGAATGGTAGCGTTAATGTTTTTACTTTTCGTTGGGAAAACTTGTTTTACTGTTTTCCAAAACCTTTGAGGGTCTAAACTGTTTTCATTAATCATATCACGGTGATATCGAGATTTTGCCTGTTTTAACAAGTTTGAACAATTGTTTCTCGAGCGTTTGTAAGTAGACAGATCTAGTTCTTTTTTAGATTTACGCCACTTTCTCAGCCGTTTATCACGTTCGTTCATGGCCTTTTTTATATCGGTATTTAACCAAGGACAGTAACGGCCTTTCACACGTTTAGTGATACGAGGGGCGTGTTTGTCAAATGCCTCTCTTAAAGTCGATGAAAAAGCTGACGTTTAAGCTGTGTTCACATCTTTGGCATTGAGTACACTGTCCCACGTTAAAGAGCAGATATCGTCATTTAAAGATTCTTGATTGTAGTTTGAATAATTTCGACAGTCTATGGTTCTAGGGGAGAATCTAGTGTGGTTGATTTTTCTTACACAATACACCATGTCGTGGTCACTTAGGCTAGACGGAATGACATCACAATGGGATATACTCGATGGATTGTTTGATGTAATTAAATCGATAAGTGTTGACGTCTCAGATGTTATACGAGTTGCTTTGTTCACTAACTGATTAAATCCATGCAGCTTAAACAAGTTTTTTATATGAATGTTATCGTTTGTTTTTAAGTAATTAACATTGAAATCACCTAGTATAATACTTTCCTTTGTTTCCGAACAGAGCAGCGACAACGTATCGTTTAGACAGTCATTAAAATCCGGATGCAAATAGTTTGACGTATCTGGAGGTCTGTAGAAAACAGCTGCAATAAAACTTTTTGAGTTTTTAATAAACACTTCAATAACAATGCTTTCGAGATTTGAATGTTCTAAATCAAATCGTCTTTGAAACACTATACAATCCTTAATGTGGTAACGTGGTACATGTGGTAATGTGGTACCTTAATCCTTAAGGTGGCAACGCCACCTCCACCTCCGTTCGTCCTCCTTTTTGATAGGAATGTATAGTTCGGGATATAATATAGGTCATTGTTTTCATTATATTCAGTGATGTGTGTCTCGGAGAGCGTGAGTATATCAACAGCATTGTTATTATTTTCGAAAAAGAACTGTAGGTCGGAGAAATTATGCAGAAGGCCACGAATGTTTTGATGCAATATTTTCATACCCTTCTGTTGTAAATGATCGACTGGACCTGGCTGTGTTTCGATGTCTCCGCTCATAAGTAGCAATATAAGAAAACAGCATTTGCGCGTGGCACGCAGACATATCTTTTTTCTGTTGCTCCATAATGTAGAAGTGACGAAAGTTTCTTTAAAACTATTTTCTATCAACTCACGATACGTATTAATCCCATTTGAAGTAACGAATTTGCGATTTTGTATGTATATCGAACAAATACTAATTGCAATAATCAGCCCAGTGGGCACAGCACGTTTAAAAAACGTTTTTTATACGTTTATTTTCGGTTTCACCGTCCAAGTGCCTGTTGAACGTTTCAAAAACGTTTAATTGACATTCCAAAAAAAACGTTTCAAAGTGTCACGTTTCAAAAACGTTTAATTGACGTTCCCAAAAAACGTTTCAAAGTTCACGTTGATAAAACGTTCCTTGTACGTTTTTAATTACGATGCGAATAAACAATTTAGAACGTTTTGTCAAAATAAAAACAATATTAAACAAATATCAAAAATGGTTCAAAAACGTTCTAACGATTTTGCATGAAAAATCACGATATAAAATTTTGTGGGAACTATTTAAAGATATTCTCGGCTATTATTTTCTATGCTGGAAATTTCAGTACATATCTGGGTTAGTATCCCCCTCTTCAGCTCCATTTTAAGACATTTTAGCCGGAGGGTTGGTGACGGGTATTTTCCAGACTTCTACCAATGACAGTCGACAACAAAATGTGAACTACCTATCACAAACAAACAAAAAATAAGCGGCAAAATAATAATTCCTAAATAGCGGCAAAGGCAACTATATTTATTTGAGTTTCCAAGCAAATAAGAAGAAGCTTACATCAAAACCCAAAAAAGATCTCGTTCTAATACAAGGTTTAGATAGCCACTATTTAAACTGTTTTGTGTAATCTTTCCTATTTAGCTACATTATAAATGTTATTTTTGCTTTTTTGATATTAATTTGTTATAGCTACATCTTCCTCTAGCATTTTCTGTGCCTAAAAAACTTATTAGATCTTTTAAAAACAATTTTGCTTTCACCTTTTGAGGTTCATTTCCAATTATATATGCTCAAGATTCATTATATATTGTTTTAAGCCTTTATTGTTAATTTTGTCCATTGCTGATGTCATGTGTGTATTTAAAAAAACTGTAAAATAAGTCTCACACTATGACGGCTGCATAATCTCAGAAACTCCCTTTCACTTTTACAAAATTGTCAGGAATTTTGGATCCTAAATGTCAGTAATAGACCTTTTTGCAATTAGCTGTAAATCATTTACCGCAAAGCATTTTGGGATGCAGCAGGATTTTTTACAGGTTTACAAAAGACAAACACTTCATTACAAGCACTTTTTTACTATGGCTGAAAATATAATATTGATTATTCAAGACATTAACGCCCAGGGCATGCGACTTTTGGTTTAAAAGGATTAGTTTGTTTACGCGGTGGTTATCCTTATCCTCTGAACTATATCATAGCCTTTCATATAAAGTTTTAGTGTTCTGCAAACATTAATTAGAGCGATAGCCAGCAGCGAAATGATTAGAACATACAATAACATTCATTGACATTTTAAATGGTGCAGCACGGTTTATTGCCTTTTCCCATTCTCTCAATTTTTTTTCTTCTTGAAGTATACCATCTCATTAGTCCAACACGATTTTTAACAACCAACCTGAATGATAAAAACATGCAGACAACATAAATGTATATCATCCTTGATTTCGTCTCAATATCTAGTGATATTCCTGAAAAATAGTTTTAAATCCTGTAGATAATTGTAAAGTGTGCAGGACTTATTTATTTGGTTGTGGCAAATGGTCCGACAGCGGTCTTATTTATAAGCAAACAAATCTTATTTATAAACAAACACACAAAAAATGCAACAGCTATCTATATTTACTCATCTAATCTTTTCCTATTTGTTATCACAACCATATACCACGCATTCATCGTTTCCCATTTTAATATAACTGTTCTAAACTACATAATGTTTTTCAGTTTTTATAAAGTTTTCACCTCCTGCGATATTAATATGACTGATTTTAATGTTCGTAAAAGCATTGTTTTTCTTTTGGTATACCAGAATGTATTTCGTGCAATATATTTGCGGCTAACTGCGAAAAGGTCTATTGCTAAAGATGGGTGTTATCTTAAGGATAGTCATCACCCCTTGCAGCATGATTTCAGTTTTTGCTTGATATCTTAAAATCTGTTTAATTTAAACTACATATATTTTCTGAAAGCTGATAAAATTGTCTATTTAATGAATATAATGTTGGATAATAATAACAAGCATAACGGAAATGAGAAAGAAAAGATCAAATTTACGATGCCTTGCCTTTGAAGATTTATAAGTCCCCTCTATCACATTTTTTTTTCACAAAAGTTGTACCACGCGAATCATCACTCACTTGCCGAAAAAATTTTCCACAGTTTTTCGTGAAACGCCTTGGATCAAAAGTTATAAAGCTTTCTGTTCAAGCTCTCCACAAAAACGTGTTTTTTGCTGTTAACACACCTTCAACTCTCCCTCGCGGAGCGAATTTTTATTTTTTTTAAAAACTGTGGCAACCTTTTGTGCGTAAAAGCCTATTGGTTAAGATGAAAAAAATTGCGTCATCGTATCTCGTTTTCAAGGGGACTTATAAAGCGCGAAAGGCTAGTAAAAAGGTGAAAATTCGTTCCTGAGATAATCGCACATTCGCATATTTTGTTTCGCACATTTGCACATTTCATACTTAGTTTTAGAATATCGTTGCTAATAAATCAATAAATATTTGAAATTTTATATTTCTGATTCCAGAATCTGAAACTTCATAAAAAATGACACTAGATTACGTAAAAAAAGATTTTTTCAAAAATTTTCCTAGCGGGGGTGATGACTATCCTTAATAACCATGGAGTTTTGTTCCTTAAAAAAGATTTGCAGGATGGAAACTTTAGTTGCTTGTATTACAGAAAACAATGAAAATGTTCTTTACTAATCTTCATTACAAACTAACAAAAAAATAAGCACAACATTTTAACGTCATTAAAAATATTTTCTCAAATATCTATTTATTAATAAAATGTTTTAGTGTATTATGCCCCACGCATACTTACTTACGCGGTATAGCAACATTACCTTTTGATAAAAATTTTGGTTTGTAACTTTACATTAAAGAATTGCATTTATTTACATGTTGTTCAGGGGTTTGTGTTGCATTCTTTTGCTGTCATTGAGCAGTCCGTGTGTGAAGGATATGTCACTCTGAATCCATGTTTGTTTGTTTTTTAGCCTTGTTAAACGACTGTTTTAAAAGTTGTTGATCACTGAGTGGATGAATCAGAAAAGGTTGTATACTGGCCACCAAAATGAAAAAAAAACCAGTTAAATTACTACGTAAGCAATTGTTAAATTCATGTAAACAGTTATCTTAATCTAATTTTGTAGGGTCAGCAGCTTCAACAGACTGGACTGACCGACAGACTGCAACTCTGTAGCTTCTGCTATAAATCGAGCCTTGGACATAACCAGAAGCAAAGAGGTCCAAGCTTCAGTAAAGTTGGAAAAAACTTTGTAAGCAATTGTTAAATTCATGTAAACAGTTGTCTTAATCCAATTTTGTAGGGTCATCAGCTTCAACAGACTGGTGGCAACTTTGTAGCTTCTGCTGTAAATCGAGCCTTGGACATAACCAGAAGCAAAGAGGTCCAAGCTTCAGTAAAGTTGGAAAAAACTTTGTAAGCAATTATTAAATTCATGTAAACAGTTGTCTTAATCCAATTTTGTAGGGTCAGCAGTTTCAACAGACTGGTGGCAACTCTGTAGCTTCTGCTGTAAATAGAGCCTTGGACATAACCAGAAGCAAAGAGGTCCAAGCTTCAGTAAAGTTGGAAAAAACTTTGTAAGCAATTGTTAAATTTATGTAAACAGTTATCTTTTTTTTCTTTTTTTTTTTTTATTGGAGATTGCTCAAAACAAGGCCTAAAAGGCCACTTGCGAGTAAAGAGCTACAGGAGAAGTTAAGCAGATTTAAGGTAGCGATGAACATTAGATTTGAACAGTTGAAGGTTAAATTCAGGAGGAAAGCATGTAGATGGAAGTGAGTTCCAAAGTCTGGACGTACGCGGAAAAAAACTGTTTTTATAAAAATCCTTACGACAATTTGGAACACAAACAGTCCATTGGAGAGACGAAGAAGACAACCTAGTAGAACGGAGAAAAATTTTGAGAGAAGGTGTAAGAGATGATAGTTCGCTTGAACAACGACCATAAAAAAACTTGTAGAAGAGACAAAGAGACGCTACGTTCCGCCGGTGTGAAAGGGAGTCCAATTTCAAAGAAAGGTTTTCGCCAATTGCGTTGCAAACACGCCGTTGAACACGGTCTAACAAATTCAGGCAATTTTTTGGTGCACCTGCCCAAATGTGGCAGCTGTATTCCATACATGGACGAATTGATGATTTGTATAAGTAAAGGACGCATTCAGGAGTGAGGTAATTCATTTCTCGTAAAAGAGAACCAACCATCATGGCAGTTGATTTAGCTATATTTTCAATATAAGATCGCCATGAGAGGTCGCTGGTAAATATAAGACCAAGAAGACGAAATGAATTGCTTTCAGGCAAATGAGAACCATTCATCAAAATTCGAGGTAAGTAAGCATGATTGAGATGATTAATGGAAAGAAGATTAGTTTTAGATGGATTAAAATTAACAAGCCAATTCTTACCCCATTCAACTACTGTATTGAGATCTTTTTCCAGATCAGAGGCCATTCTAACTTTATCACAATTATCTGATTTATTAAGGCAGGAATACAATGTTGAATAATCAGCATAAATAACGGTTTTGGATGATAAATTGTCTGGGAGATCGTTAATGTACAGTAGGAACAGAGTCGGACCGAGAACTGAACCTTGAGGAACACCAGCATTGATGGAAAAAATGGAAGAAGAATGACCGTTAAGAACCACCTTGAGTTTACGATTGAAAAGGAAGGAGGAGATAATATTTAAAAATGGACCTTTTAAACCATATGCCTTACGTTTGTGCAGTAGCCCGCGATGCCAGACTTTATCAAATGCCTTGGGGATGTCAAGGGCAACTGCTCGCGCTTCACCAGAGACATCAAGGGCACGATAAAAACGTTCACTTATAACTGTCAAAACGTCAGCAGTGGAACGCCCAAAACGAAACCCATACTGGGAGTCGTAAAACAAATTATTTTTTTCAATAAATTCAACTAAGTTCAGGTTAATTAAAGTCTCGAAAACTTTGCTTAAGATGGAAATGAGGCTGATTGGTCTATAATTAGAAGGATGAGATCGCTCACCACAATTTTTAAAAATTGGAATAACAGAGGCAAACTTCCAAGATGAAGGGAAACAGGATTCATCCAAACACTTTTTGAAAAAAGCACACAAAACGGGAGATAACTCAGTAGAACATCTTTGAAGTACAATTACAGGAATGCCATCCGGTCCAGTAGCCTTATTAGAATCCATTTTGTTAATAATCTTAGAAACCTTATCAGGAGATATAAAGCAATCATGTAAAGTCTGGACAGTTTTGGAGGAGAAATAAGGGAGATCATGACCAGAATCATCGAGGGTGGAATGAGAACTGAAGAGTTTAGCAAATAGTTCAGCTTTATCCTTAGATAGACTAATGACTTCAGGACTATTGAAAAGTGGAGGTACAGATGTTTTAGAACTACCCCGGACGTTTTTGATAATACGCCAAAATTTGCAAGAACCTATTTCTTTGGATTTGATAAGGTCTTTAGTTCTTTCAGCAAAAACAGTTTTAGCTTTACGAACAACATATTTACAATTATTGCGCGAGGCAATAAACAGTTGTCTGTTATGATCAGTCGCATCACGACGGTAGCGATGAAAGAAATGATTGCGAAGAGCTATGGCTGCAGCACAAGCTGGAGAAAACCATGGCGAAGAATGAGGTTTTAACTGATATTTCCCTGACGGAACAAATAATTGTATTGCTTTAGATATTATTGAAGTAGTTACATTAACACAATCATCAACTGAATTGGAAAGAATTTTTTCCCAACGGACAGACTGAATGTGTTCTTGAAATTTTAGCCAATCCGCAAGATCATATCTAAAAAAGGATCTATGCATGGGATGTTCATGGGAAACTTGCCTATTGAAATTAATTTTGATCTCCAAAACAACATGGTCAGAACGACCCAGTGGAGCGCTATGAGATATCTTACAAATTTCAGGGTTAGAGGTCAAAAATAAATCCAACAAGGAGGGCGATTGACTTGAGTGATCAGGAATGCGGGTTGGAAAATCAACCAATTGCGAGAGAGACTGAGATACTGCAAAGTTATAGGTTTCGACACCAGAGCTACTTGTTCCATTCGAGAATCTTAGCCATTGTTTATGGTGAATGTTAAAGTCACCAAATACAAAGATGTTGGTTGAGCGATGATTAAGAAGAGCTAAGTCAGCAGACTTTGAAACTGATTTGATAACAGAACAGTCTTGAGAAGATGGAGAGCGATAGAGAAAGAACAAAAACTAGTTGAATGTAGAAGAGACAAACGAAAACACATGAAAGGATGATTGGGGTCTTCCAGGTCAATTTCACGAAATATTGGTAAAGTTTCCTTGACATAAACTGCTAGACCATGCATATGAATAGAGGAGTACAATCTAAACAAAGGTAGGTATCTAGGAACAAGGAAATCATTAGAAGATATACCAGCATTTAGGTTAGATTCGCAAAGTGCTAATAAATCCGGATTATTTTTTATCAAAAAAGCCTCCACATCCGAATAATTGGTACGAAAACCACGAATGTTGCTAAAAGCTAAGGAGAATGGAGGTTGGGTATTCAACTTTATTTTGGCTTTGTTGTTGCGTTTTGATTGAAGGAGGGGTTTTTCTTTATTTGTTTTACAAACAAAATCCACGGAGGACCTCTTACTCGGTAGACCCATTCCCCCGAACTATCACCAGCCTCCCTCTGTTTAGCTTCAACTCGAAGTTTGTTGAATATATCCCTTTCCTCCTTGCTCCTGTCTGGATTAATAAAGATATTTCCATCAACTTCTTTCAAAATCCATTTGTGATTTAAGATGGAAATTTTTGTGTCATAATCACGCAGAGTAACTCGTAACGGTCGAATTTTAGCAGATTGCAAAGGACCGAGTCTTTCACAAATTTTAATATCATCAATGCGAATATTAAGTCTAAGCTGATTTTTAATAAGACCCAATACCTGCAATGAGTTACTAACCGATTCAGTCTCTTTCAAACCATAGATTATCAAATTATTTTTGCGCCAGTTGTGATCTTCAATATTTTTAAAAATTTCTTTAGTTAGAGTATGTTTGGAGTCTAAACAATCAACCTTGACACTATTTTTTAAATTGGAAATTAGAGTGTTTAGATTCAAGTTGTCATCAACTAATTTTTGAATTAATGAGGCGTTTGTCTCAATGCTGTCTTCGATGCTAGACAAAGAAGATTTATATAAAGAATGAGACGCTTCGAGAGAAAAAAGGCGAGATTCAATTTTTTCAAAGAAGGCTGCGCATCTGGATTCAATATATTTTTCTACAAAGATTGCATTTAGAGCAGGTTTAGTGCAGTCCGGACAGAACCAAAAGTTATCAACTTTCTCATTGAGAAGCTCAATGATGTCCCTACTGAACTCACAACACTCACTGCAATAGTATTTGGAACAACGTGTGCAGTGCCTAAAATAAATAATGCTGTCAACACTGGTGCAATTATCGTTGGAACAATGGGCACTCAAATTGGACCGATTTTTATTGAATCTGTCAGGTTTTTTCAAAATTCGACCGAAAGATGACTTGTTAGATGACATGATAAATAAAATGAATGGAGTACAGTTTAAGGCAAAGATAAAAATTTTATATACAGTAATTAAAAGTAAGAAAGGAAAAAAGAATTGTTAAGCAATTTGATTGACTTAACAGACGTGTAACGATAAGTTAATAAACAATTAAAACAATCAATTAAAAATTTTTGTACTAACAATTGATAGTAATTATGTTGCAAATGGGGCAATTATGTTTAAAGGATTTCTGAGTGAAACACAGGAACTAAAAGTACTTAAGACTTTAGAACAGTTGAGAGAATGTAAACTTTGATCAGCAAAAACAGAAAATACCAACTGTTTTAAACCACGTTTCAAGGAATTTTACAACAAAAATAACTTCCCCCTCTACACCAAACCGACTCCACAGTAATCAATTAATACACTCCAATTCGAACAAAAATCCAAATCCAAAGCAACGGCCAACAGCAAAGAAACAGCAAAATTTTGAAGAGCTTCTCAAAGCACAACTACTCTCAGCAATTAGCAAAAGTTTTAGTCCAATTTTTAATCCAATTTTGTAGGTTGAGCAGCTTCAACAGATTGGTGGCAACTTTCTAGCTTCTCCTGTAAATCGAGCCTTGAACGAAACCACAAGCAAAGAGGTCCAAGCTTCAGTGAAGTTGGAAAAAACAGGGAAGAAGCTTTAAGCCCAACGTTATTGTATAAAGCATTGCTCCGTAGGACTTGTAAGTAATGAATTTGGAACAAAATATTGTCCTATCTGATCGGTTAAATCTGCAGTTAAATCTCATCTACAAGAAAGGAAAGATAATTCACGTCCTCGAGGCATTAGTGTCAGATAATTCTTCTAAAAAAGAAGTTGATCTAGCCCCGAGAAGTTTAAAACTCAATCAAAGAGAAGAAAGCGATCAAGACCAAATGCTTAACGATATTGTATGCATTTAATGCTTAAATATAATATATTTTATACTCAGATTTTGTTTGTTGTTTTTTTTCCTTTTTAATATAAGGCTTTTTTGTTTGAGGTCTTTGATGAACGTTTTTAAGGACCGTTTTATAATCGTTGCAATGGAACCGTGCCTTACCCGTTTCACTGGGACGAAATATGAACCGAAAAAGAACGTTACAAAAGAGGTTTAAGGAACGTTTTATAATCGTCGCAACTGAACCGCGCTTGCCCGTTTCACTGAGACGAAATATCAACCGAAAAAAAACGTTACAAAAGAGGTTTAAGAAACGTTTTATAATCGTCGCAACTGAACCGTGCTTGCCCGTTTCATTGAGACGAAATATCAACCAAAAAAAAACGTCACAAAAGAGGTTTAAGAAACGTTTTATAATCGTTGCAACTGAACCGTGCTTGCCCGTTTCACTGAGACAAAATATCAACCGAAAAAAACACGTTTCAAAAGCACCGTGTAAAAACGTTTTTAAAACGTTCTTGTGCCCACTGGGAGAGCGCTTTTCCAAACATCCGCCACCATGAATCAATACGTGTCTAAAGCGTAAAACGGTATTTTACTTGTATTATAGTTACGAAGAACATTTAGATTGATAAAGATCATACCTGTTCTATTGTTAAGTCCAGCCAAAGACCTGTCCAGAAGCGATCTGATCTTCGGATGACATGATAACCATCAACAGCAAACTTTTTATACAGCGACGGATGTGTTGAAGGCAATTCCAACATTGACTGCAAATAACGTCTTGCAGACTTGGCATAATTGATGTGGCCTGTACCAGCAAACAGATTCAACATTGTTTCAATTGTGAAAAGATAGAGGTGCCAGTTGCCTTCACGAGCTGCACGGATGAATTGACCCATGATTGAAAACTACTCAAGGTATTAAATCCAAAGCTTGGCAGTTCTAGATTCATTCGACAATGTGTTTTTAGATCTTCGATAGACTTCTGAAGTTTTGTAATGGCAGGACAGTCAACTTCACTTAGCTCCAACTCTTTAGCTTCAACATTCCTGCAAGTTTCTTCAATCTGTTTCAAATCATCACTTGTCATGACTGGAGTACCCATTTCAATATCACATAGCATGTTTTGTAGTTTCATTATCAGAGCTTCTTCGACAAGTATGTGACCTTGCGTGGCTCTTGCGATAGCTTTCCGTTATATAAGCATATGTTGCACAGCATTTTCTCCGTATATTGTTTGCAATGCATCTTCCAATCCAGACCATCCATGACTGCACCGATCCTACCTGCGTAGGACATCAGTGTGTGAAAGCCTTCGAAAAGAGGGTTTCGAAGGCCTAACTGAGGTCAATGAATACACGCTTTTTTATAAGCATAGACTTGATTCGGCCAGGGTCAAGTATTCTTAACTTTTAACTCCAAATCAGGCTGAGATATTCTTAGTATATTCTTATTTATTCTACTTAAAATAGATTGTATTATTATTTTTTGTTCCATAAAAAATTCTTAATGAAGTTTTTTGTTCTATACTACGTACATCTTTTGATCGCGTATGTATTTATAGAAGACATTGCACAACTTGTTACAATTTATAGATACATATCTTATTTTCCTCTATCAACTTTTGCAAATTCAGCCATATTTCGGCAAAATATTCCCGAACACAGTAGAGTTCTCACCCTGGACATATTCTTAGAATATTCTTCAAAAAATTCCCATTTTCACCCTGCTATTGTTATAAAGCGTATTCTTATAAAACGAAAAGCGTGTACTGCACCTGTCATTTGACCTTTTTCCATAATCTTCCTGATATAATCCATAAACAATGTTGCTGCTAGTTCAGTGTTTCATTTCCTTCTCAAACCAAATTGGAAATTTGAAAGAAGGTTGTGTTCTTCGTGGTAATCAGTAATCTGTTTGCATAGACATTGTTCGAAAATTTGAACATGCCGGGAGGACTGATATAACAGGTCTGTAATTGTCCATGTTGCTTTCGAGCCGGATTTAAAAACTGGAGTTATCTTCCCAGTCTTTCAGTCATCAGGTATGATTCCAGTTTCGAAAGTGAGGTTGATCAAGTAAGTGATCGGTTCAGCAAAGCAGGAGGCAATGTCTTTCAGAAAACGCGGTGGCAGGTCGTCTGTTCCACGTGCCTTTTTCTTTTGAAGCTTGCGTAGAAGTTTGTGCACGTCAGTTGTCGTCACGAATTTAAATCGAAAGGTGTTGTAGGTTTTCAATTCAATTCAATTCAAGTAAATATTTTCTTTTTCATAACTACAATTTTCTTCTTTATATTAGAATGTAGCACAAAAATATGATTAAATGATAATAAAAATAATAACAATGATATTGATACGTGTTTGATTTCAAATAAAAGAAAAGTTCAGTTAATGAAAAAGTGGAATCTCGTAGAAGGTCAAAATCGACTTTATCATCGAGAACCAATTTGAGCTTTAGGATTAAGAGTCGTAACTATAAATTAATAAACTAAATATATATATATATAATAAAATAACGCAAATACTTCAAATCAAATTAAATAACAATTATTTAAATTATATTAAGTAGAAACAATTAAATTCAAAAATCTATCAAATATATTTTAAATCAAAAAAAGTGACAATTTTATTTCGTTTATTCTTAAAAATACTTATAAATATCTTCTAATTTTAATAAAATGTATTTTGTCTTATTTTTAAAAGCAGAGAGAGAAAGAGAATCTTCCAAATTTTCAAAGTTTGAATGAATTAACTCATTCCATAGTTTCGGGCCACGAATTGAGATGCAAAATTGGCAAATTTTAGTTTTACAAAAAGGTTGTACTATTACTCCAAATGATCTTGTATTATTTAGATTTGGTTTAAGAGTATAAATTCGGTCAAATATATTGGGAACTAAATTATATTTACATTTATACATGAAATTGACTATCTGAAATATATTTATTTCGTAAACATTCATTGCTTCCATATCATCGAAAAGAGGCTTTGTGTGAGTAAACTTGTCTTTAAAGTAAATGACACGAATCGCATGTTTTTGTGTTTTAAAAATCGATTTTAATTTGCTTTTATGTGTACTTGCCCACACTAAGTTTGCATAACTTAGATGGCTGTGTATAAAAGAAAAATAAAGTTGTTTTAATAATTTTTTCTTTAAAATATTTCTAGTTTTGTATAATATTCCTACACTTTTAGATATCTTGTTATTTATTAAGTTAATATGGTGTTCCCAAGACAGATTTTCATCAACTAACACCCCTAAAAATTTAATAGATTGTGTTTTTTCTAATGTTTTATTGTTAATGTGGAGATTAGGTAGATTTTCTGTGACCATTTTCCTTTTTGAATGAAATACTATATATTTAGTTTTATCTGAATTTAAGGACAACTTATTGCTATGAAACCACGATGATATTTTATTTAACGCAATATTCATTATTTTGAAAGCATTATTTATATCCGAGGTTGAGGTGAACATGTTTGTATCGTCTGCAAACATTATGCAATCGATATTTGGAGAAGAAAAAGCTAGGTCGTTCACATAAATTAAAAACAATAATGGGCCAAGAATTGAGCCTTGAGGAACACCACATAATATTTCAAGAAAAGCAGATGCACTACTTCCATAAAAGACGCATTGTTTTCTGTTTTGTAGGTAACTTTTAAACCATTTAAAATAAGTATTTGAAATTCCGTAATGTTGTAATTTTTTTAATAATATTGAATGGTTTACAGTGTCAAAAGCTTTCGATAGATCTATAAAAACACCTAATGTATATTCGCCATTTTCAAAGGAATTTGATATTTTATCACTTAATTCTAACAACGCATGTTCAGTGGAAGTGTTTGCTTGAAAACCAAACTGTTTGTTGTAAAACAGCTTGTTTTTTTTAAAATATGAATAAACTCTGTTAAACATGATTCTTTCCAATAATTTTGAGAAAAAAGGCAAGATAGATATTGGTCTGTAATTTCCAACTTCAGTAGAAATGCCAGTTTTAAAAATTGGTTTAACTTTAGCATATTTAAATTCTTCTGGGAAAATTCCATTTCTAAGGGAAGACTGGAAAATTTTAAATAGCGGTTGTTTTATTTCATTCATCACATCTATTACAATATTTCCATTTATATTATCAATCCCGACAGCTTTGTTGCGTTTTAAATACTTTAAAGCATCATCAAATTCATTCATAGAAAGGTGCTTAAATTTTAATTTGGAGTTAATTTGTGGGAGATACGTCTGAAAACTGATATTTGATGAAGGAAACGAGGTAGCTAATTTTGGACCAATGCAAGTAAAATATTTGTTAAATTCGTTCAATATTTCATGTTGATCGGTAATATAAGTATCGTTTACATTGAGAACTTTTGGGAAATCGTCGTGATTCTTTTTTCTTCCGGAAATTTCGTTAATTATTTTCCATGTTTCTTTAGAATTATATTGATGTTGCTCTAATAGTGACGAATAATAATTACGTTTTGATTTATGTTTCAGTTTTTCGAAAAGGTTTTTATAATCTTTATAATTTTGCTCATTCTGTTCCGTTTTGTTTTTTAAAAATTTTATATATAGTTTTTGTTTTAATTTTGAAGATTTCTTTAGTCCTTTAGACATCCATGGTGCATTTATATCTTTAATTTTAACTAAGGTTGTTATTAAAGGAAAGTTATCATTATATAAATTTAAAAAGATTTTGAAAAATTCTTTATAACACATGTTTGTATCCTCATTAACTAAAACTTCTGACCAATCAACAGCGGACAATGCATCTTTAAATGATTGAACTTGAGGTGATTTAAAATGGCGTTTTACAATTTTTATTTTCTTTACTTTTTCCTTATTATCGGATAAATTAATAGAAACAAAAATTGGGAAATGATCAGAGATGTCATTTTTTATTATTCCTTTTAGTAAGTAATTGTTAATAATGAAATTTGTAAAAATGTTATCAATTATAGAGACTGAATTCTTAGTAACGCGTGTTGGTTTATTTATGAGGGGAAAAGTTCCATATTGGAAAATTGTATCATAAAAATGTTTGACAGTATTCTTTTCGTTATAATTTAAGCAATTTATATTAAAGTCTCCTAAAATAAAATACTTTTTCTTTTCTAGATTATTTACATTAAAAATATCATGTAAGTTGGAAAGAATGTTCTTATAAACGCCATCAGGTGGTCTATAGCAACAAGAAATTATAATATTTTTAGTTTTTTTCATTATAATCTCCATGCTTAGCGTTTCGTTATCTTTAGTTGAAAATGAAATGTCTTTTCGTTCCCTATATAAAATGGATGTTTTGATATATATTAAAACTCCACCGCCACGTTTTCCAGTCTTCCTTTCATGGTGAATTGAATGAAAATTAGGGATTTGATAACATGAGTTGTTTTTAAATTCATCATCCGAACACCAAGTTTCACTCAGACAGATGATATCGAAGCAATGTTTGCATTCACAAAGAAATATTAAAAGGTTTTCAAAATTTGCATTTAAACTTCTGATATTTACATGGACAATAGAGAGTTGTTGCTAGTTACTTGCTTGCAAAGTAATGAAGACATTTCATGTGATAGAAAATAAGAGGTTTCATAATTTGAAAAATTTACGTTGTTAAGATAATTAAAGTCGGGATCATAACGATTATTTAATCTTTCATTTAAATAAAATGGTTTGTGAATTAATTTCTCAAAAACTTCAGTCATGATTGAATTTATGTATAAATACTAAAATAAGATCGAAATAATGCATTAATCTCTCTTTTGTTCAATGACATTATCCTTTTTAAAAGTTATTAAATTATCGTAAACGACTTTTGCGTAACTCCCTTTCTCACGTAATTCTTTTGCTTCTTTGAATAGTAGCTTCCTTTTGTTAATTGTAATGTCCGAGAAATCTTCATTAATGTAAATACCGTTTTCCCATAACCTCTTCTCGCGAAACTTTTCAAACACAACTTGACGATCTTTATAGGATAGGAATTTTACAATGATTGTACGCTTTGTTTTTTTTACCCCGTTGTAATATTTTCTTCCCACTCTGTGAGATCTTTCAATGTGCACTGCATTTCTTATGCCTAGATTACCTTTTATTATTTGTTTTACTTTATTTTCAGTTTCAGTCCAAGACTCATCTTCATCTTCAACAATTCCATTAATTCTAAGGTTATTCCGACTCGACCGATCTTCAAGTTCATTAATTTTATTTTCAAGATGTAATACGTCGTGGTTTTGTGTCTCTTCGGAAAATTTTTGCTCCATTATCTTAACGTTTTCGTCATATGCGTTGCTAATAAATTCAACAGAGTGTTTTAGGTCTTTAATCTCGCTCTTTAATGAATTATTTTCTTTGACAAGGGATTCTATTTGCCTTTCCAGTCCATCAAAACTGCCATTAAAAACATTAATCAGGGTTTTTTCGTGCATTGAGATGATTTCTTTAATTTGTTGGATTGAAAACATAGTTTCAACTTTCGGGCCCATGGTGTAAATATTTATGGGTGTTTATTATTTTATTATTATTATTATTATTATTATAATTAAATTTACTCAGGGAATATGTGAATGAATATGTTTTATCGATAAATTAATTATTTAATTAATTCTCCGGTAGAAATACTCCGCCCGGTGGCAAGCAGTCAGGCGTTAAAGTCTACACAGAGAAATTATGAAAATAATGAAATAAGCTCAGTGATAGAGAGCAGAGAGTTAATGATGATATAGAGAATAATTAAATGTGTTTATGAAATGATCTAGAGAGGAAGTATTTTTTACTAAATGAAGGTTAATGTTAGGAGAACTTAAAGTTCGATCAACATGAAAAGATATCGTTTATCGATCAGCCTCAAAAATTCACTCTTTTGATAGATAATTGAAACAAAACAACCAGTTTTCCCTCAGCAATACAAAGATGCCAAAACAATATATAAACTCCAGCTAAAAACCGCCACAAGACAAATTTAAATTAACCAATATCAATTGTTTTCAAACACGTCACGTTCCAATTAATCCACAATGCAATAATCAATTTTCGATGTTCATTTAGTTGGTTGTGCCAGACAAAGTTCTTTAGTAAACTCGCTTTTGACTTCACAGTTGAGGCCACGTTAATAAAAATGTACAGAACCCGTTTGCAATGGAACAATTATTCTAAACTACGTTTGAGTCAGTTTTATTATAGACGAGATTCCACGATTCACCCGCGAGTTGTTCCTTCGCGTTGGCAGGATCATAGGTTTTGTAATTTCTACAATTTATTGTTTCAGGTTTATGTTTGTGAATTATTACGATTTCTGTTTGCTTCGCAAACTATTTGACTTCGTCAAGTAATTTCATCAGTGAATTATGGTACTCAATATATTCACGCGTGTCAAGAACATGCACATAAACAACACGTATCCGTACATAACTCGCACTGATGAGATGAAATGATTCTCAACAGTGCTTCCCTATTAATACTTCTAAAAACAACAAAGAAACCTTACAAAACTGAGCGTGCAAAAAGGTCATTGGGGACATTGCAAGAAAACCCGTGAAAGTCAAAGAAATCGTGTTTTACTAAGTCAATGTTTCTAGGGACACAAAATCAACATTACACAAAATACATCAATAATATTCTCTCAAAAAGGTTATGAGAGTTCCAATGGGGCTATATTCGCCAATGATCAAACATATTGTCCACATTTCGTGTTGACTTCGACTTTCCTGATAATACCGTCTCGACTAGGAAATACGTTATTGATTCGTCCAAACGACCACTTTCCGCGTTGTTCGTTTCCCACGATCATTACCAGATCAGCGACCTGGACGTTTTTCGTACTTTGTCCACATTTGCTTTGCGTCGTCAGTGTTGGTAGATATTCCCTGAGCCACCGATCCCAGAACTGTTGAACCATCGACTGCAACGCGCGTGATGTAAACAATCTAACTGCGCATGCGTTCTTAGTGGAAACCCCAACGTTCATGTTTTATACAGGCCGCGACAACTTCAAATCATCAAAATTGGCGTTTTGTTAAAACGCGTGATTTGAAAATACAATAGTTATGCAATGTTTAATAAGTTAATGAATGTTTGTAATTTTAATTGTAATAGAACAATAAAAAACGTTATTTTTCATCTTTCAATAACATTTTGTCTTTTGTAAAAAAATCAACAAACAAGAATTGTTTTGTTGCTGTCGTTTTTCTAACTTAACTATTTTATAAGAAAACGTCAACCGGAACACAAGACGTCTCGTTTTCAATTTTCGCCGTTGCCGTCCCCGTTGTAGATTTGTTTCTTTATCTCCCTATTATGTCATACAAGGTGACAAATTCGTTGAAGCTCTTCCCATGATGGAATGATTCGGCGTGAGTGCTTCCAAGTCTTTTATGTCATCGCTAACCCAAGTTACCGGTCTGCTGTTGTCCAACGCCTCAACCTCAGTTAAGACAGTCAGAAGTGTGTAATCATTTAAAACTACCCCTTCAGACAGTAATATGACGTTGAGTGATGTCTTCACGCTTTGCACCATTCTCTCCCAAATTCCACCCATATGTGGAGACTCTGGAGGGTTGAAATTCCATGTGGGCTGTCTTCTCCGCAGCGATGGCTCGATCTTGAGGTGATCCATGAGTTCCAGTTCGTTCTTCAGTTGGTTTGATGCTCCTTTGAAATTTGTTCCACAGTCCGATCGAATTATATTTGGACTGACTCTTCTACAGTACGTTGATGAAATCGTCGGCTTCTAAGGAGGGAGCAACTTTGAGATGTATCGCTCTTGTTGTAAGGCATGTAAGTAAGCAACCCCATCGCTTTACACTACTTCGCAAATCTTCACCAGTATCGGTCCGAAATAATCAACTTCAGTATGATAAAATGGCGCTGTTGCAGTAGACGTTGGCTTCGCTTTCATCTTCTGCCCCAAAATACAACTTTGTGTGATCTGCTTAGTCATTACACGTCCCCCAACAATCCAATACTCCTGTCGCAGTAAGGATAACAGGTGTTCTTTTCCAACATGACCATAATAAGTATGGAGATATTGTCCCAATAAACAATCAGCTACATGTTTGGCAGGTAGAATAACTTGGTGTTTCGTTGCGTATGGAAAATCTCCGTACCTCAATCTTCCTCCAACTCTCAAAACTTTGTGGTCGTCCAAAAACGGGTCCAGTTTGTACAAATAGCACTTTGCAGAAAAATGATCCTATTGCTTAAGATGGTGTATTTCTTCTCCAAACATTTATTTTTGAATGAACTTGATTAACTTCAGTTTACCGACGTTTTCTTCTTCGAGAGTTAAGTGTCGGTCAAATTCGTGATTTAGTCGTTTCAGTTGACAATTCCGTACAAAAACCATTAAACATCCACGCTATTACACGTATGAGTCTTCGCCAAGATGAAAATCTGTTGTAGTCGACGAAAATTTCTACCTTGACTTCACCTGTTGTTGAATGGTTAGCGAGATTGTTGTCTTTGTTACTTGATAAGTGATTGATGCAAATCTCTGCGTCCTTTAAATCAAGTGGCAAAATTACAGTCGACGGCCAATCATTCTCATTCAATCTCAGGAAAGCGGGACCATTTAACCACACTGAATCTTTATTTGTTTCGTCCATACCACCTCTTGAAGCAAGAACTGCGGGATTTAATTTCCTTGGTAAAAATCGCCATTGTGAAGATTCTGAATGATGATGGATTTCAGATATTCTGTTGCCAACAAACACTTTAAATCTTTTCTGTTCGTTATTGATGTATTGGATGTTTAACATGGAATCCGTCCAGAGATATATAGCATAGAAATTGTAATTGAATTCGCTTACAATCGTTTCTTTCAACCGTACGGCCATAACTGTTCCTTAAAGTTCCAGACGTGGCAATGTAAGGGTCTTGCTTGGAGCAACACGTGATCTTGCCATAAACAGATGAGAACGAACTTCGTTGCATTCTTGAATCCGGATATATGCGACTGCTGCAAAGGCTTTCTCTGAAGCATTGCAGAAAAGATGTAGTTGAATTCTTTGGCTGGGGTTCATATTGAAACTTCGTGGGATGCGGAATGTCTGTGATATTCGGGAGAGCTGGTCTAACCATCTCCGTCAACTGGATTATCCCAGTCGGTCTTGAGTCTCCAAAGGTTTTGAAGAATCAGCTTAGCCATGAGAGTGAAAAGAGTTAAGTAACTATGTGAATCAAAGGTTGTTGCGGTTTTCTTGAGAATATGCCTCATTGTACATTCCACAGGTTTCGATTCAACGTCCACATCATACATGAAACAATCCTCTTTCAAATCCCACTTGACGCCAAGAGCTCGAGCAATCGAATTTTCGAATGCCAGTGATGATTGTGTTGCATGTTTCCCAGCCGGTACCAGTTGTAAAAAATCTTGGCAATTACTGTTGAACTTTGTGAGATCGAAACCTCGATTTTCCATCAATTTGCCGAGGTGTTTGATCAAATGTTGTGCTTTCTCTTTGATTGAGACAGATGAAAGCAAGTCATCAACGTAGAAATCTCGTAAAATAGTATTGATAACTATCTCAGGAAAGTCACCTGTTTGATCCAAGGCTACCCTTTTTTAGTGCATAAGATGCGCAGCAAGGTGAATCTGTGGCACCAAAGATATGCACCCACATCTGGTAATCTTCCGGTCTTTCATGACTGAAATGGTCTGGTTTCCATAAAAACCGGACAGTTTCAGCGTCGGCGGATTTGAGTCTTACTTACTTGATGAAACATTGCTTCAACATCAGCCACAACAGCTATACGATGTTTCCTAAACCTCAGCAGAACACCTACGAGGCTTTTTTTATTGTAGTTGCTCAGAACAAGGCCCTAAAGGCCACTTAAGTGTAAAGAGCTAGAAAAGTTACAGGGAAAGTGACGCAGTTTTCAGATATCGATGAACGTTTGATTTGAACAGTTGAAGGTTATAGACCGATGGAAAGCATGTAGAAGGAAGGGAGTTCCGAAATCTGGATGTTCGCGGGAAAAAACTGTTCTTATAGAAATCCCTGTGACAGTTTGGAATGCAAACAGTCCATTGATGAGAAGATGACGAAAACCTAGTTGTACGGTGAAAAATTCTGGGAGAGGCTATTGAGTAAATCTGTACCGGTACATAAATTAGTGTTTAAACTTTGGCTATATGATTTTGCAGCTGCGTCAAACACCATCCTAACTTTTCCTGGTTTGTTTACGTTAACAACTCCATGGTGTGGCAAGTACCAGGTCTTATTCTTTTTTGTTAAGATTTTTTCTTTTGTTAGCTTTCGGGCGTGATTTTGCTGCAAATAGTCTTTAACGTTTTTCTGATACATGTTAAAGTATTGTTGATTTTTCTGGAATTTCTTCATTAAATGTGAAAGTCTCCTATTTGCCATTGGTAGACTGTCTGGTAGTTGTTGTACGTCAGATTTCCAAAACATGGGTACCACATAATGACCATTGTTGAAGGTAGTTTCAGTGACATAGGAGATTCCAAGTTGAATTTCGTACAAAAGGATTCCGTTTCCCAAGAGTGTCTAACAAGAGTAGACAACTCATCATCAGAACTGTCTTTCGAATGTGTCCAACTGTGGAGAATGAAGAGCTTGTCGTACCGCCTTCGTAAACTCCAACTAATGTCTATCCTAACGGTGTCTTTGATGCATATTTACCCAGTACCTCCTTTCCTCACTTTACTGGAAATGAGAACATCTGGAACATCTGCACCAATGAGGATCTGGATTTGATCAGCCTTTACGTTTGGAAAGTTTATGTCCTTCAGATAATTCCATTTTGTTTTAGAAGTGATTGGAACGTCTTGACCAGGCACGTTAAAGTTCTTATCTGGAAGTGAATACACGTTTCTGATTCCTGAAGAGAAGCTTTCATCCATCGAAGAAATATGCAGACGAACAATTTTTGCACTCATGATTTCGTCATCCTTTATTGTTCCAAGGTTAACTTTCTTAACTTTCCCAGGTAAGTTGAGCAATTGACAAAGAGATCTCGTGACAATTGTACACTGGCTCTTACTATCGACTCGACTTACTGACTTTAACAGGTACGATTGCATCCCTTGGCGTAACATCTTCTTTTAGAAAGACAGCTTCTGACTGCATGACTGTCACTCAGACAATTGAAACATAACTGCTTTTTCTTGACAAGCGTGAGCTTTCAATCATCAGTTTTGAACCTGTAGGCGTCACATCTGAATAGTAGGTGGTTTCCTTTACAACATGGACAGTATTTTGGGTTTTCTTTAGATGTGGTCGTTTGTAATGTACTGATCCTATTGTGTGGCAAGTATGGATCTTTAGACGCTATCACCCGTGCCTGAAGCCATTGTTCGAGATGGTAAATGGTAGGTTTCTTGCTTTGGCGTAAGCGAAAAGAATACTCCGACCATTTCCGCAAAAGATAGATTCGGGAGTCGTGCAAGAAGCTGACGAAGAGCATCGGTACTGCAGATATGCACCTAAGTAATTTATCTTTTACAGGTTGTTTAAACAAGATAATAACGAATAGTAAAATTCGGTGAGTGCTTTATCATCTCCTCCGGCTAGCTGCTTACCTCCTTTCACCTTTCTGATAGTTACATGAGCGGCTAAGGTTTTATTACCAAACATATACTTGAGACGTTTTAGTGATGCCACATAACCTCCACTATCGTTCCCGAACCATCTACTAACTTCAGAGCTTCGCCCTTCAGATGTTGTACAAGGTACGTCCGCTTTTGAAACGCATCAAGAAACGGTTGTTTATGAATGAGGTCGTGGAATTTTGATATGAATTCAATCCATTTATCTGCTTCACCGTCGAACATAACCAATGTTTGTCTTGGTAGCCTTTGCTGAACGAGTAGTTGCGTTTGAATATATGTTTGTTCAGGAGCTTTGGTCCCTATATGAAGGAAAGAAGGGTCAAGATCATCAATCCAATCGTCGGCAGCATTTCTACAGAGAGAATGTGATTCTCTGATGATTTTTGTGTCATGTATTGTGCTTGAAGTTTTAACATTTTTCGAAGCTTCGTTCTCCTTTCGTTTTCTTCCACATATTTCAGCCTCCGGTGCTTGCTTCTTATCGGCAGCATCGACGAAATACGTTTTTTAGAAATGCCTGGCCGACAAGCGATGATCTCCATTATTTGGTCTACTTCCAGAGCCTTCATAATTTAATGTACGTATCGGATTCTGACACTCGATAGGAGTTTGAACGTATATTTCACCCGGTCTTTCCCTAACTGTGATAAATTGAATCTGTCATTCGCAAACTCGAAATTGTCCATTGTATTCGCTTTTTCGTTCAACTTATACATTTGGGTATGTGACATCTGCGGAAAGCTATTACTGCGGCGGATACGTAAGGTTTTGTTTTCAGTTGGCTCAATGTAAATTCGTGAAAAGGCATATGCGATTTCGTCTTCATACGGTATGTGGCGGCTTGCTCTAACTTCCACACGTACTTATGTTTCCATATTCAATGTATTCTGATTGAATATTCGGGAACATCTTGTCTCCGCAGTTCAATGTCTTGTCTGGTTTTGCGAGACGATATTGACGATGGAGGGTCATTTTGTCTTTCAATGAGGTAACTCTCAATTATGGCGAAACAAGTATTCACTCTAAGTGAAAGCTCCTCTATGCCTTGGTCATTGAATTCGGGATCGTTCTCTTCCAGGAGTAACATAAACTCTTCATTCAAGACCATGGTAGTTTCAGGTAATTCGCTCAGTGAATCTTTCAAATAACGCACCGTGGTACAACTTCCTCTTTCAGCGACAAGAGTTTCGATTTCTTGGATCTGTTTTGAAATTGTCCACTTTTTACCATTACGCTTGCGTGTTAATTAAGATTTGTTTTGCTTCATTGTTAACGATATCGAATGGAGAAGCGAGATTTTTTACTGCAAGATCAGGTGGACGGTTTGCGCGGTATTAGTCACGATAAATTGGTTGATTGTCTGTGTAAGACTAGATGCGTTGTACTATTATACTTAACTAGTTGCGTTAAATAATCGTGTTTAGAGCTAATCAAATGTGGCAATGGCTGCTCCGGTATGGAAATTACTTCTCGGGACACGGAATTTTCTGCTTGTCATACAGGACCGGTTGCTTGTGATGCGGAAACTGCTGCAGAAACGGTTGTTTACAATAGAAAACGGCGGCTCGCGATACGGAAACTGCTGTTAAACTACAGGTCGAAACGAAGTTTAGATTAGTTTAGTTCTTCACTAAGTTCGAAAATTCTTGCATTTAAAAACAAAGTGCTTACAAAAGCATTATGAAATGAACAAATTTAAATAAAGGAGGGCAGTAACTAGTTACTTTTTGAGTAACTGTAACGGTAACTTCGTTACTATTTTCCAAAAGTAACGAAACGCGGTAACTAGTTCCTATTTTATCAGTTTTTTCAACAGTTACAGTTTCAAGTTACAGTTGTATTAAAATTTCAGTTTCTAATTGCCGTCCATTTCTCTGCACGTGTTTGTGGCATGTTTTATACGAGTTTCCTGCGCATTTCGTGATAATGCATTTTTCTCGCAGCTGTATCGGCTCAGCACTGCGCATGCGCGGCGCTATTTGCTCACCACGTGGGTTACGGGCTCGTAATTGAAGAAGGAGGCGGAGTGTTGAGTTACAGTTTCAGGCATCGTATCCCGATGTGGCACGGAATTCCAAAACAATGCCTGGAATTCTGAAACAATGCCCAGATGTAGTGATGTGAAATAGTAGAGTGTTTAGTACACTACTGTGGTGTGAAATGGTAAAACTACCTACTTTACCTTTACTTTACCTTTACTTTTGTTTTGTGGTCTTGTGAAAGGCAGTAGTTTATTGCTTTGAATTTTCTCACTTGCTGTTAACAGTCAAAGATAAAAAATGCTTCGCTGTTTGAATACTACTGAAAA
This sequence comes from Candelabrum cocksii, assembly GCA_963930725.1. Lineage (NCBI taxonomy): Eukaryota > Metazoa > Cnidaria > Hydrozoa > Anthoathecata > Candelabridae > Candelabrum > Candelabrum cocksii. The sequence continues at coordinate 9,650,384 of OZ005669.1, forward strand.
TCGAAACAAGCAATCTTCAAGTCAAAGTGTAACTGTGGACCTGGTGAATAGTCAAGAAAATGGAGGCGGAACGTTATCTGAAGCCCCATCAACTTTACCCAGTGGGCACAAGAACGTTTTAAAAACGTTTTTACACGGTGCTTTTGAAACGTGTGTTTTCGGTTGATATTTTGTCTCAGTGAAACGGGCAAGCACGGTTCAGTTGCAACGATTATAAAACGTTTCTTAAACCTCTTTTGTGACGTTTTTTTTCGGTTGATATTTCGTCTCAGTGAAACGGGCAAGCACGGTTCAGTTGCGACGATTATAAAACGTTTCTTAAACCTCTTTTGTAACGTTTTTTTTCGGTTGATATTTCGTCTCAGTGAAACGGGCAAGCGCGGTTCAGTTGCGACGATTATAAAACGTTCCTTAAACCTCTTTTGTAACGTTCTTTTTCGGTTCATATTTCGTCCCAGTAAAACGGGTAAGGCACGGTTCCATTGCAACGATTATAAAACGGTCCTTAAAAACGTTCATCAAAGACCTCAAACAAAAAAGCCTTATATTAAAAAGGAAAAAAAACAACAAACAAAATCTGAGTATAAAATATATTATATTTAAGCATTAAATGCATACAATATCGTTAAGCATTTGGTCTTGATCGCTTTCTTCTCTTTGATTGAGTTTTAAACTTCTCGGGGCTAGATCAACTTCTTTTTTAGAAGAATTATCTGACACTAATGCCTCGAGGACGTGAATTATCTTTCCTTTCTTGTAGATGAGGTTTAACTGCAGATTTAACCGATCAGATAGGACAATATTTTGTTCCAAATTCATTACTTACAAGTCCTACGGAGCAATGCTTTATACAATAACGTTGGGCTTAAAGCTTCTTCCCTGTTTTTTCCAACTTCACTGAAGCTTGTACCTCTTTGCTTGTGGTTTCGTTCAAGGCTCGATTTACAGGAGAAGCTAGAAAGTTGCCACCAGTCTGTTGAAGCTGCTCAACCTACAAAATTGGATTAAGATAACTGTTTACATAAATTTAACAATTGCTTACAAAGTTTTTTCCAACTTTACTGAAGCTTGGACCTCTTTGCTTCTGGTTATGTCCAAGACTTTATTTACAGCAGAAGCTACAGAGTTGCCACCAGTCTGTTGAAGCTGCTGACCCTACAAAATTGGATTAAGACAACTGTTTACATGAATTTAACAATTGCTTACAAAGTTTTTTCCAACTTTACTGAAGCTTGGACCTCTTTGCTTCTGGTTATGTCCAAGGCTCGATTTACAGCAGAAGCTTCAAAGTTGCCACCAGTCTGTTGAAGCTGATGACCCTACAAAATTGGATTAAGACAACTGTTTACATAAATTTAACAATTGCTTACAAAGTTTTTTCCAACTTTACTGAAGCTTGGACCTCTTTGCTTCTGGCTATGTCCAAGGCTCGATTTACAGCAGAAGCTACAGAGTTGCTACCAGTCTGTTGAAGCTGCTGACCCTACAAAATTAGATTAAGATAACTGTTTACATGAATTTAACAATTGCTTACGTAGTAATTTAACTGGTTTTTTTTTCATTTTGGTGGCCAGTATACAACTTTTTCTGATTCATCCACTCAGTGACCAACAACTTTTAAAACAGTCGTTTAACAGGGCTAAAAAACAAACAAACATGGATTCAGAGTGACACATCCTTCACACACGGACTGCTCAATGACAGCAAAAGAATGCAACACAAACCCCTGAACAACATGTAAATAAATGCAATTCTTTAATGTAAAGTTACAAACCAAAATTTTTATCAAAAGGTAATGTTGCTATACCGCGTAAGTAAGTATGCGTGGGACATAATACACTAAAACATTTTATTAATAAATAGATATTTGAGAAAATATTTTTAATGACGTTAAAATGTTGTGCTTATTTTCTTGTTAGTTTGTAATGTAGTTAGTAAAGAACATTTTCATTGTTTTCTGTAATACAAGCAACTAAAGTTTCCATCCTGCAAATCTTTTTTAAGGAACACAACTCCATGGTTATTAAGGATAGTCATCACCCCCGCTAGCAAAAATTTTTGAAAAAATCTTTTTTTACATAATCTAGTGTCATTTTTTATGAAGTTTCAGATTCTGGAATCAGAAATATAAAATTTCAAATATTTATTGATTTATTAGCAATGATATTCTAAAACTAAGTATGAAATGTGCAAATGTGCGAAACAAAATATGCGAATGTGGGATTATCTCAGGAACGAATTTTCACCTTTTTACTAGCCTTTCGCGCTTTATAAGTCCCTTTGAAAACGAGATACGATGACGCAATTTTTTTCATCTTAACCAATAGGCTTTTACGCACAAAAGGTTGCCACAGTTTTTAAAAAAAATAAAAATTCGCTCCGCGAGGGAGAGTTGAAGGTGTGTTAACAGCAAAAAACACGTTTTTGTGGAGAGCTTGAACAGAAAGCTTTATAACTTTTGATCCAAGGCGTTTTACAAAAAACTGTGGAAAATTTTTTCGGCAAGTGAGTGATGATTCGCGTGGTACAATTTTTGTGAAAAAAAAATGTGATAGAGGGGACTTATAAATCTTCAAAGGCAAGGCATCGTAAATTTGATCTTTTCTTTCTCATTTCCGTTATGCTTGTTATTATTATCCAACATTATATTCATTAAATAGAAATTTTTATCAGCTTTCAGAAAATATATACTTTTGGTAGTTTAAATTAAACAGATTTTAAGATATCAAGCAAAAACTGAAATCATGCTGCAAGGGGTGATGACTATCCTTAAGATAACACCCATCTTTAGCAATAGACCTTTTCGCAGTTAGCCGCAAATATATTGCACGAAATACATTCTGGTATACCAAAAGAAAAACAATGCTTTTACGAACATTAAAATCAGTCATATTAATATCGCAGGAGGTGAAAACTTTATAAAAACTGAAAAACATTATGTAGTTTAGAACAGTTATATTAAAATGGGAAACGATGAATGCGTGGTATATGGTTGTGATAACAAATAGGAAAAGATTAGATGAGTAAATATAGATAGCTGTTGCATTTTTTGTGTGTTTGTTTATAAATAAGATTTGTTTGCTTATAAATAAGACCGCTGTCGGACCATTTGCCACAACCAAATAAATAAGTCCTGCACACTTTACAATTATCTACAGGATTTAAAACTATTTTTCAGGAATATCACTAGATATTGAGACGAAATCAAGGATGATATACATTTATGTTGTCTGCATGTTTTTATCATTCAGGTTGGTTGTTAAAAATCGTGTTGGACTAATGAGATGGTATACTTCAAGAAGAAAAAAAATTGAGAGAATGGGAAAAGGCAATAAACCGTGCTGCACCATTTAAAATGTCAATGAATGTTATTGTATGTTCTAATCATTTCGCTGCTGGCTATCGCTCTAATTAATGTTTGCAGAACACTAAAACTTTATATGAAAGGCTATGATATAGTTCAGAGGATAAGGATAACCACCGCGTAAACAAACTAATCCTTTTAAACCAAAAGTCGCATGCCCTGGGCGTTAATGTCTTGAATAATCAATATTATATTTTCAGCCATAGTAAAAAAGTGCTTGTAATGAAGTGTTTGTCTTTTGTAAACCTGTAAAAATTCCTGCTGCATCCCAAAATGCTTTGCGGTAAATGATTTACAGCTAATTGCAAAAAGGTCTATTACTGACATTTAGGATCCAAAATTCCTGACAATTTTGTAAAAGTGAAAGGGAGTTTCTGAGATTATGCAGCCGTCATAGTGTGAGACTTATTTTACAGTTTTTTTAAATACACACATGACATCAGCAATGGACAAAATTAACAATAAAGGCTTAAAACAATATATAATGAATCTTGAGCATATATAATTGGAAATGAACCTCAAAAGGTGAAAGCAAAATTGTTTTTAAAAGATCTAATAAGTTTTTTAGGCACAGAAAATGCTAGAGGAAGATGTAGCTATAACAAATTAATATCAAAAAAGCAAAAATAACATTTATAATGTAGCTAAATAGGAAAGATTACACAAAACAGTTTAAATAGTGGCTATCTAAACCTTGTATTAGAACGAGATCTTTTTTGGGTTTTGATGTAAGCTTCTTCTTATTTGCTTGGAAACTCAAATAAATATAGTTGCCTTTGCCGCTATTTAGGAATTATTATTTTGCCGCTTATTTTTTGTTTGTTTGTGATAGGTAGTTCACATTTTGTTGTCGACTGTCATTGGTAGAAGTCTGGAAAATACCCGTCACCAACCCTCCGGCTAAAATGTCTTAAAATGGAGCTGAAGAGGGGGATACTAACCCAGATATGTACTGAAATTTCCAGCATAGAAAATAATAGCCGAGAATATCTTTAAATAGTTCCCACAAAATTTTATATCGTGATTTTTCATGCAAAATCGTTAGAACGTTTTTGGACCATTTTTGATATTTGTTTAATATTGTTTTTATTTTGACAAAACGTTCTAAATTGTTTATTCGCATCGTAATTAAAAACGTACAAGGAACGTTTTATCAACGTGAACTTTGAAACGTTTTTTGGGAACGTCAATTAAACGTTTTTGAAACGTGACACTTTGAAACGTTTTTTTTGGAACGTCAATTAAACGTTTTTGAAACGTTCAACAGGCACTTGGACGGTGAAACCGAAAATAAACGTATAAAAACGTTTTTTTAAACGTGTTGTGCCCACTGGGCAGCAACATCGCAGCAGCATGCGACTGATGAGCCTGAACACAACAACAACCCATGGTCTTACTTAAAAGAATATTTTTGTTTTCTTTGGTGTAATTACGGCAACAAAAGTGTCGAATTTGAATGCTTGTTTTGCAAACCAAAAGTGAAAAACATTTCTGCCAACATCACGCCGCTGAAAATTTAAAGAAGCATGTTAGGGCAATTCATCAAACATCAAACAATGATTTCCTGCCTTGAATCGAAAGATGCAAGGAGAGGCATCAAAAGGAAACAGCCAGAATCCGATTATTCATCCCCAGTTAAACTACAAAAGGAAAAAGGATGCGTACAAATGACTATGAAACAATCAATTCAACGTCCAAAAGTTGACAAAAAACTTTACGAAAACAAAGTAAGTGTATCATACTTTTCACATTGTTCTTTGTGTGTTAATATAGTCTTTTTTGCACTGTTTCGTTATTCCGTGCCACCTCATAGGCGAGGTTTAAAATTAGGGCGATTCAGGCGTCGTATCCCGATGTGGCACGGAACTCCGAAACATTGCCAGATATTTTCCCTAATATGAAAACAATCCTCTTATCTTTCACCCAATTCCCCCGATAGGCCTACTGAGTTTTGAACCTTCGAAACAAAACAGCTGTTTTCAGGACATCAATGTATTTGTGGAAAATATGCTGCCACTGGACATTGTTGAATCCGAGTCATTTAAAAATTCTGTGAAAAGTTGTGTGCCCGGTTGAAGTTCAATATCCAGGCGCACTTTGACAAGACGGATTGAAGATCGGTAATCTAGGCATCTATTATACTTAGCAGGCTACCAAAAAACAGAAACTGAAACTATAGTTTTGTCAATTTTAGGCACCTTGAGAGCAAAATTAGAATGAAAGAAATTCTTAAAGATATTAATTGGCTTAAAACTACTGCTGATGTTTGGACATGTAGAGGAAGGATGAAAGAAAACATACATGAAAAAGTATTTGTTTGTGAATACAGTATTGTATAAAATGACATATTTGAACTTTTGTCTACCAGTATAACTAATTAATCATATGTTTTGTTACTTTAATTTACTTGGACGTATGGTTATAGAATAGATCATACTTGGGTATGACTGTTCACTGGATCGATGAGACTACACTGCAAAGAAGAAAAGCTATTTTGGCTTGTAAACGACTGGAAGGTTCTCATACTTTTTTCCGTACATGGTCGAGAGTATCTTTTAATAGTCGGAAGTATCCTGTGGCGATGGTCGGAAGGATCTTTCCGGTCAGAAGGATCTTTGACTTAGCGAATTCTAGATTCAGATTCTAAGGATTAACTCAGAGAATAAAGTTACACAGTTTCTGACGAACAAAATACCATGGCCTCCTTAACTTTATTTTTAACGGGGGAAAGAATTTCCGAAAGGTTCATAACATCTAAAACCTTCCCCTTTTACATGTCAATGAGAAATAACACAAATGACGGTTACCGTATTTTCTCCATTAATACAAATAAGGATTTTAAATTCCTCACGTGGGAACACGAACAGGGGTGTTTTTATATAATTAATTGATTTGAATAATTAAAGAGTGAAATATGTATATTATTTAAATAAAATGACAATTTGATACCTTCTAAATTATCAAACATGGTCTACGGCGCTTTGGCAAAGGAAATGGACAACACTCACTGGGAGTTCCAAATTGAAAACAAAGTAACAAAGACCACAACTGACAATGGTTCTAACTTTGTCAAAGCTTAAGTAAGAGGGTTATGATTGGATTGATTTCTCATAATTGTATTTTTCATTCGGGTTTTGTGAAAGTTTATTATTGCCTTGGTCCCTTGGACTGGCCTCGCGGTCACACATTTGTTCAATTTTACAGTGTGTTTGGAGTGGTATCATCTGATGATGGAGAGGAGCAACATGTAGACATGGAGGGAACCCAAGATGATGCTGTACAAGTGAATGAACTAACAGCTGTATTGGAAGGAAGTAATAAGCTTTTCTTACGTGTTTCTTTTTGTGCAGAAAGTGGCGATGCTGGGTTCATTCTTCCAAAGCACATATCTTAAATCTTATTGCCAGCGTAGATGCTGAAAAGTCTCTTGCAAGATCTGGAGTCTATCGAAAAATGTACTATAGTGCTATTGCAAAAGTACGGCAGCTTTGGAATAAGCAATCCAGGTTAGCTATTAATGTGTTTTAGTAAACATATCAACTTTACATTCTCTACAACTACAACAGTGTGTTTAACAATGGTAGTTTTTATTAAGCAGCTTACATTTGGGCCAAAATTTTATCTTTAAATAACATATACGTGACCAGTGATGTAATTTACTACAATGACTAAAGTAATTGATGTTTGTTTCAGGAGCAGAAAAGTTGCTGACGCGATCAAAGATAATGTTGACATGCTGCTTGTGGTGCCTACGGTCACCAGATAGAATTCCGTTTATGATTCGGTTGGCCGTCTTGTCCACATACGTGAGGACAGGGAAAGATGCAACGGCCTCAATAGAGCTTGTACTAGTAACTTGGGCTTGAGCACGTTTACTAATGGTAAGAGTTAAGTATATTTTAAGTCGCTGCATGTACCATGTCGGTTCTCGGTTGTAAATAGGCTAATGTGCAGTTTCTGATTTGCGATATGAATTCTTGCCCAATTTTAAACTTCAGTCACTAAACCTGCATCCGTATGCCATAATTAATTTATTGTTCCCTGACGTACAATTGATAGATCTAATCGGTTCCAAAACTTTCAGGTGATGTGGCGTTCTTGAAAGAATATTACGCAGTGATGCGCCCGGTGTGGCCGGTATTGCTACCCACACTTGCAATGACTCTGAAAAGGTTGTCTAACATCAAAACCAGCAACAGCATTGCTGTTTGCTTCCCGTTGGTGGACGTTCCTTGTGGAAGCAATACAAACCAGATATGGCTATTGGTTTGAGGACAGCGATTTTCAGCTGGCGACTGCATTCCACCCACAATTTAGACTTTCCCGTGTCTAATGGCTGACAAGCGACGCTGCTGAATCGGAGACCAAAATAAAACAGAAAACTATATATAAAGCATTGCGGTTATACTGGACTTGCATGCAGAGCTGGCCAGGTGCAGAATTTTATGTTCAGATTTTTGAGTAACTGAAAGTAACTATACTAGTAACTGTAACTCGTTACTTTTTAAAAATCGGTAACTGTAACGGTAACTCAGTTTCTATTTTGGCCAAGTAACTGTAACTGTAACTCAGTTACTTTTGAAAGTAAAGTTGCCCACCTCTTTGATCCTTAAAGTATATACTTATAGTTCGGATGCTAAATGAGTGTTTTTTTTGTGGAACATCTTTTTTTCGGTACACATGGAATTTTCTTACATAATTTGGTTAGTTGAGGCCTCTAGAACGAAAAATCGAAGAATGTCGTCACTTGTCACCATTGAGCGATTTGAGATTTTTCAGTTTATCAAAAATATACCTAAAATGTCGCCATTTTGATATGACAAAAACTTAATTTCGCCTTAAAAGCCTCACTACAAAGAGATTGTATGGAGAATAAACCTATATACAACACTATGGTTGAAAGAGGGTATACCCTCTTTTCTATGATCCGAAAATAATAAAATTTGTTTTCAACTTTTGCACTCTTGCAAAGATACGCGACCATTTTCTATAGAAAGTTTTCGGAACCTTTTTCTGAACCCGTCGCATTTTAGAAAAAAGAACCTTTGCAATCTTTCCAAAGTTACAAAACAATGTTACCAAAATATATAATGCTTTGACGAAATGTAATATTATTTTTCTATTTGAAACATAGAATATATGGATGAAAAGGGCATGTTGCTTGTTCAGCAAACAACTGACCAATTGCCCTGGCGAGTTACTTAGAATCTATTAAAGTAGCTAGCACAGCAAGAAACGATGGTTTGTGTGACATTTTTAACGGCGTAAATGAGGAAATTGATATCACGTACAAGGCACATCAAAACTTTCAACTTACACCTCGAAGACCCATATTAGCCGATTTCTCAAGCGCATTGTTTGTTTTGCTGTGAACAGTGTGTCATCACTCCAGACCAATCAAAAGAGAAAGTCTTTCACTTGCAGAACGCCTGATCATGGCAAGGGAAAATTGACATTTATCGAAGTTGTTCTACAGATAAAGTTTCTATCTAATTCAAGATATTTGAATATTTAATTTACTGAATTTCAGGTTTGCGAAACTCTCAAGGACAAATGCGCAAACGAAGTTCTATTGCGTTTAAGTGAAGCTGAAAGTATGGCAACAGTTGCAAGAAACCATGAATGAACAAGATAGCGCTTCTGAACGTCGGTTGTGGTTTATAGATAATATTGTTGGAGGCTGGAGAGCAAAGAGCACTTGTAGATAAGCGGTCTTCTTATTTTGGCAAAAGTCTAGTTATTTTATCTACATGTGGTATACTTTAAAGGAAGAAATTGTTGTGGGAAGAAAAAGTTGCGGGAAGAAAATGTTGCGAGTAAATCATCATCATCATCATCATCAATTTTTCCTATAGGAGAACAAAGTTCTCATCAGGCGCTCCCACTTTCTTAGATGACATGAGATAGCAGTTGCAGAAATTCTTTCCTATCTCGCATAGTGCGTCTGAGTTGCATTTCATCAACGTTTGTTATTTTGGATAACTTGCCCCAACGATTGGATTGATTGCCAGAGTCACAGAATAGTAACTGTTTTTGTAAACTGTCATTATCAAGACGGGTGACATGTGCGATGTATTTAAGGTGTTGTACTTGACAAAAGTGTTTTATTTCGGTGGTATTAGTAATTTCACGGATTTTTTCATTATTTAACAAAAATGACCAATCGATTTCAACTTCTGGAATTGAAGTATCATTCTTGTTTTTGGTGCATTTTTTCTTTTAAAACCACCTCTGACCATGCGTCGCAAAAAGCCCTGCCATATCGACTCCAGTTTCTGCATTTCTCTGGCATTCAACTGCCAAGCTTGCCAAGCTTGAGGCGGCTTCGGACACATGCTTCAAGAAACTTAACTCTGGCAGATAAAAATATTCGTTTGTCAAGTAAAATAGATTTTAATTCGTTTTTTGGGGTCTGTCAACAACGCTCGCTTCCATACATAAGCTTGGTAATTAGCCCGTTTAACGTGTTGGAGCAATTCGTCTTTGTTGGTGTTGGTGGCAATTGGTGCAGTTCAGGTGTCTTCCTTTTGCAGAACTTCTTATATCAAACATCATTGATGTCACTTTCTTCAGGAAAGTTATAAAGGTGGCAACCCACCAATTCAACGGAGGTGAATAGATCGTGGGTTACGTCTAACGATTCACCAAGCTTGGTTATTGCGTGCAAAAATTCTTCTTTTCTTACTTGTAAGCTGGTTGATGTCTGTATCCAAATTTTGTATAGTGACTGGTTTGATGTTTCTTTTGCTTTCACAAAGGCAGGCAACTCGTTATGTACTGTAAACAATAATAAAAAGAGTATGTTTTACAATGTATTACGACTGATAGACTAGTGTAGGGAGGAGGGAAAGAAGCATGTTTGTTTTGAGAATGTCACACCTTTGAATACCTTTTACAATTCCATTGGTCGCATGTAATGTAACATTGTAAATCTATTCAGCATTGTGGTCACAGTTATCGTATACGAAAGTCACAAATACGCTTGGCTGGATATTGTTGGGTACATAGACACGGAATTTAGGTTTCGAATTTGATCTTCTGCCAACTTTGTTTCAATAGCGTTTATTTCGTCATAAGATATTGCATGACCAAAATGATTCAGCCAACGGATGACACTTACAGAGCCCGTCTTTCTTTTCACTGAGATAGCCAATTGCCCATGCTTTCTCGTTTTTTTTCTTTCCCATGCTTGCATTGTAAAGAAAATGTTGTGCAATAGCATTCACGATGCGGATTATTCTTTCATTTTTTTGCCTCTTGTTGATAGAATTGATGAAAGTAGCGCGCTTGTTAATTGGGGTGCCTCAAAATCACCTTGCATCAGGTCATCTTCAGTTGGAGGCCAAAAGGACATTTGTCAAATTCATCAGTTCGTTGCAAACCATACGACCAGTTTCCTTTACCTTCTCCAAAGAAGGCTCTGTGTTGATGTGAACTTCTTTGGTCCCATAAACTACTTCCGATATGCCATTTGATTTCTAAAAGAATCCAATTTCGTCACCAAACACCTTCATCAATCGATTCTTCAAATTTCGGACAATACATCCCTTTCTTTCCAGTTGACGATCGTCTTGAAGCTTTCCGTAATATTCATCCTTATGAAATCACTTTCAATTCTTCAAAGCATGTTTCACGCAGAGTTATTTTCCTGTTTTCTTCGCCGTTGTCATTTGCATCTTTTGTAGTTGTTCCACGTGTTATATTTCTATAGCATGATCTGTGATATTTGAACTCTTTTGCGACTATTTCGGATGCATTCAAACCAGCTAACAGCTAATTGACAAATAATCATCTTCACTTTCAGCGTAATTTAAAAGGGTAGTGGCGCTTGATTCGGTAAAGCATTGTTGGAACTTCTCGTAACCACTTCTTCTCTTGTCAGTTTTATTTTTCTTGCAGATCACGCATTCTTTAGGTGCAAGGATGGAAGATACTAAAAATGAATTGAATGATTACAAGGTTAACATTGATGTACTACATTGAAAGGGAGTTACTGCAGACAGATATGCGGAAGAAGTGCTTTGAAAAAAATTCACTAAAAACACAATAAAACATAATTTTAGCTGAATGAAGCTACCTGATGAAGAAGACGAGACGCGAGAGCTTCTTCTCCTGTTCGGTTTGGCATCTTTTTTCTTCAGAAAACCCTTTAAATTCGTATACACAGCATAACATGTTGGATGTTTTCCGTACTTGGTTCCATCAGGCATCTCCGAAAAGAATGAAAGGAGCTTGTTTTCTCTCACAGACGAGGCTTTCAATGCTGTTTATAAAAATGAAGATAATTACAATTAGAGTGTTTGATGAAGATTGATGAATTTCTTTCATCTGCTGATAAACCGAATGTTTAGAAGAAAGTAGTCCTCAAATATTGTAACAGTTTACCTTACTTACCTCCCATGATTGCTGCGTAAAAGCAGAAAATGTCCACGACATGGATGATACACTCGGTTGGTTTACTTTTAACTGATAGTTTCTTTTTTGCAGGGCTTTCACACTCCATGTTATATTTTATTTTCTATTCATTATTCACCTAGACATCCAGATGTACATGCCTAATCTTATATAATGAATTTAATTAAATTTCTGGTAGTGCCTATTACGTCGTTTTAAGACTGAGCACTACTTTCGAATCGACTTTTGTATAGGAATAATTGACTCTTGTATGAAACATTAAATTCAAGTCGACTTTTGTATAAGAACACTTGAACTCAGGCCTTTAAGCTGGTGTTCTTTTGTAAGAAAAAATGACAACTTATATCTAGAAACATCACTTAAAGTTGTAGAAGAAAACAATTATTGCATTGTTGTTCTATATTTAGTGAACTAATGTAGCTAAAGAGTTCAAATTTTTTTCAAACATACACACATGCAGGTAGTTTTGATTTTCATTCTATTATTTTGAAAAAAATTAAAGAAAATACCTTTTGATAACAAATTAAGTCGAAAAAAAACACGACGTTTTCATAAATTTTTGCTTATGTCAGCATTTCTTTTTAATAATTGTAAATTTTTTTTATAGGAAGAAAGAGTATGATATATGATATGATATGATATGTATGATATCCGTATCTGTATGATATCTCTGCAAAGTTTCGTGCAAAAACATTTTGTCAATCGAAAGTTTTGAGCATTTTAAATCCAAGCAATAATAAAAATAATTCTGGTCCTTAAAATTCCAGGTCCGTAAAATACACTGATACAAGAAAGTTCAAGATGGTTAACATTGGTTTTCTAAAACTTCAGACCCATACCTTTTCGATACAATAGGTTAAAATCTGCCCCTAGAAAAGTCAAGGTTAGGTCTACCTAGCTGATAGACTATATTCAAACCGAGTCTTTCTTGTTTATTTTTACTTGAATTACGGCGTTCAATGAGTCGGAGAAAGGTGTCATCAATCTAGGGTTTCACATCGTTTTTTTTTGCTACGTCTGGGAATGACAGAATCAGACGCAGATAAGATAGATTGGGTGATTTTATTACTCAGATCATCAATCTCTGTAATTGTATTGAAATTTTCCAGCGAAAGATCTAGCAAATCAGAGTAACTCTTTGCTACATTTTCATCATGGCGAAGACATTTTATATCTGGGCTTGGAACAGATTTACTACGGTGGAAAAGTGTCTTTCTTTGACGTTTGGAGGGAAAAGAACAGTCCATAACAACTACTCGGTGATCAGAATCAAAACAATCACTGACATTTCTATATACTCTACAGTTATTTGAAAATCGTTTAATAAAATCTTCGCAAAGTATATAGTCAAGTCGTCGTTTGTATCCAAGGTTAGAATGGAAACTCCATCTGTGAATGTTTTTATACTCGTAAAACGAATTCATGATGAACAAATTTTGTTCTTTAGAGAGATTTAGCAACCTAATTCCATTTGGACTTGTAGGATCAGGATCGTGATTACCCCCCCCCCCCCCCCACACAGCCCCATTGGTTTGGTGCACAAACTCTGCCTATTGTTGCATTAAAATCACCCCCGACAATTAGTTTAAAGCTTGGATGTTCAGATTTAACCTTTGTAGTGGCGGCTCCCAGAGTTCTATAAAATGCATCCTTAATCTGTTCAGAATACGATTTAGTATCTGTTGGCGAATAACATGAAAATATTGATAGGTTAATTCCATTTACTATAACTCGGACTCCTAAAATACGACTTGCTTCCACATATAGGATGTCTTCAATTTTGACATGTGGAGCAAGAGCTATTCCAACACCTGCTTGGGCTTTTCTTTTGAAACGGCTGTATATAACACGCCATCCTTTCAGAACAGGGTCATCAAATCCTATTTCGCCCTGACCGGTCTTATGGGTTTCCTGAAATATGCACACATCATGTTTGATATTTTTTACATGTAGTGTATATTCTGCTAGTTTCGCTTCATCTTTTGCTGTTTGTAAGTTGATAGTACCAATGCGAAACTTATTTGTTTGGGAAATGATAGGAAAATATATTTGTCTAGTATGTTTGGAGGGCATCGACATTGTGCCACAGCCAGCAACATATTCAGGGGCGGATACAGGCATTTTAGCGACTATATGAAAATTTCAAACAGCATACGTGTTTACTAAGGGCCGCCACTATGGTTGGCGGCAGAAGGAAAATTTTCGACTTTGATCGATGTTTGACTTTGGCACTTCCGGGAAAACTGGAGTTAATTGAGATTTATTTATTTAATCATTTTGCCAAAACAACAAAAGTTACAATGGAAACTTATCCAAATATATACAACAAATATACACACATTTATTTAATGTTTCGTGATAGTCGGTAGGAAACTCAAAGAAAACTTTAAGAAGTCTTATTATAGAGTACTTTATCATAGATTTGTGGAACTCGTTTACCTAATTCTGTATAAAAGCATCTGAATACTATATATCTGTACAGAAAAGTGAAACTAAATTTATAGAGATGTAAGGAAAATATGTCGAATCAAATATAAAGTAATTATCTCGTTAAAAATGTAAAAATTAGACACTTTCCGATAAAATGTTGACAAGCACAATTATAGCAGAATTCTAGCTGTAAAAAATAAAATTCCGTCGGACTAATTCATCAAACCAATGATTACTATAGAGAGAAATTCAGTTGTAACGACATCTTTAAACAGGAGAACATTCAATATAAAAAGGAGAACTTGCAAAAACATTTCGAATATCAAATTAACTTGCTAGCGATTCATCTAAAAACAGAAAGCATAAACATAGAAAAGTAACAGCCATGAATTAAAGTTATTAATCGTCAGTAGCTAGAATATTCTTTAACTTAAGTCTATGAGGATAATCTTGAGCAAAAATATTAAGAATAGCGTCAAAGTCAAGTTCTATTTCTCTGTGTATATTTATAACAGCAAGGCTTGAAAAACGTTCTTGTGTTATGTTTGATCGTAAGTATGTTTTAATAAGCCTTAACTTAGAAATTGAGCGTTCACAAGAGTTCGAGGAGGCTGGTACAACTGCAACTAGAGTTAAAATGCGATAGACATTTGGAACCCATTCTTTTTTTGAGTCAATAGACAATAACGTTGACGATATAGTGTCCGGTACTTCTTGGTGTATAATTAGTTCTCGTTTCCAATATGATTCACTTTAATAATATGATTACAACATATATTAGCACACTAATTTTTCTATGACAGAAATTTTACAATAATACACAATTTGTTTTTATTAGCAACTGCTTTATAAGCAACAGTAATCGAGTTCAGCAAAAAACTAAGCAACTCCACTATTGAGCTTTTATTACATTAAGCAACTGGTGAAAAATATTTATACTAATCATAGCCACTTTCTTCAATAGCAATAACTTTGCCTTGTATGTGTGTATTTTAACTACATATGCGTATACACCAAGTGAAGACATTGCATTGTTATTTTCTTTATTTCGAATGTCTGTCTTGTTGATTAACGTTTTCTCACCTATGAATCAAATTTTGTTTGTAACCTATTTCGAAAAATAAGCAACCAGTTAAACAACTTGAGTATCTATTTCGGCATAAAATTTAAGCAACATGAGTTCTACCCCAAATCTTAAGTTGCCTATAAAAAAAAATCATGTAGCTAGATAGCTAGCTAAAATCTGGTGTACAGACGTTTCGAAACTGCCGATTCGAAACTGGCCGTTTCGAAATTGACGATTCGAAACCGGACGGTTCGAAACAATATTATTTTACATTTTTCAATCTTTTATTAATTTTTGGAATAATTTTGTTTTACGTCGTTTTTTAAAATTCCATCAAAGTTTTTATAATCCGCGAATTTGAGTTACGAATCAATCAAGTGGTTTATCTTCGAACGTTATTACCTTTAGCCGGCCCCGCGATATGCATTTGAAATGTTTCCGCACGTTCATGTGACAGAGCTTGTGTATATTTGTTCAATATAAATTTTATGATGAGTTCTCTGATATGAAAGATAATTAAATGAAATTTAAAGCATTGAAGTCCAGAGACACGATGGCGAAAAAAAACGCTCTATTATCTACTCTATGTATTTCTTATATACCTCCAAATAAACCGTTGAAATCTATTTATTCATTTCTCTTCAGAAAATTTAAAAACCGCGATAAAAAGTTAATTTATTTTGTTGGCGACTTCAACATGAATTGTTTGAATTACGCAACAGACATCAAAGTAAATTGCTTTCTACACATGTCATTCTGCTACGCCATGTGTAATTACGCGTGCAACCACAAGAACATTTGTATATTTCGAACCATTTTACAATTTCTTCTCTAAATAATAAATCTCAATATGAAACAAAAATTAGCAAAGCAGCTATGTAATGTTTATATATGTGTGCGTGAAACAGTAGCATAAATTTGTAACAATCTAAACAATGCCGAAATTCCTTAATACATATTTTTTTTAAATAAAAACATCTCTATAGGCAAATTTTTAAAAAATTGGACTCTAACCGTAAATGAAAAATTTTTTGATATGGTTTCGAACCGTCCGGTTTCGAATCGTCAATTTCGAAACGGCCAGTTTCGAATCGGCAGTTTCGAAACGTAGTGGAATCCTAAAATATTTACCCACAAAAAAATATATTAGCTGTAAGTATAAATATCAAATTGCTAGCTCTAAATTTTAAGGGGAAATATACTAATAATAAACTTACTGCAATGGCTGTTTTCGTTTTTTATCAGGGTCCAAAAGAAGATCATCTAAACAATTCACTTTAATAATATGCTCAGCCTTTTCATCAACATTGAATTCCAAATTTTCTGTTGTCTTATATTTTCTACTTTCATTGATAGCTTTTTTAAAATTATTTTTATATCTATTCCCCAGTTGTTTTACTGGTGTTGATAATGATTGTAAACAAATGCATTCTTTTAAAAGAAACTCCAACTTGTGTAAATAAGATTACACATTTGCTCTGCTGGATGGAAACATTATTCAGTCTGTCTACAACAACTGTGCCATTTTTAAAATACCAAAACAACAAATTTATAGCGAGCATATAATCTATCTTCATACACAAATATTTATCTTCATAACTTTCATAAGGTTAAAAGCTCGCTTATTCTGATGATGTGCTTGAAATCATAGCACTTCTTTCTGGGTTATCAAGGTCTAAAACGCACGAAATGTCCATGGGACTGATGAAGATGAAAATTAATGCTAAAAATAGTATCGCAGAATGAAGGGCAGAAATTAGCTTAAATGAACGCACGTTTTGCTGTTGCAAATAAGCAAATAATACACGATACGTGCTAATGCTACGTGCGTCGGCGGGCCACAAACCGGGTAAAATTAACACCGATTCTTTCATTTTATTACATTGAAAATTTTGACCTTATGAAATCATCATGTTCATAACGTCTGTATCCGCCCCTGTATTTTTCGACCCCAGCCTGGCGTCTCACTGGGGACGCGATCCTTGGTGACCCGCGCGACGACATATTATATGTTATGAGTATGGTATAGGTTCACCAACACAAAAGCCAGTATTTTTATCGTGACACCATCACTAGAAGCGTTTATCTTAAAAGACTTAAAGAGGCTTTTCTACCCTTAAAATTGAGGAAAGTAATCGCACACCAGATTCCAACCTGGAATTTATACCCTTGTGTTAATTGTTTGTGTTACCAACACTAGAATATTGTCTTACTGCACTAGCGGGCTATTCAATCCGGATTTGTCTAAGGTTTACTTCTCTTAGATGGATTGCCTTCACTACGGCAGCAGAGTCCCATCTACCCCACAAATGTTTGCGACTTTTGCGACTTTTTCTTCCCGCAACAATTAATTTTTTACAATTTGCAACTTTTTCTTCCCGCAACTTTTAATTATTTCTAGTATTCGCAACAATTTCTTCCCGCACCTTTTTCTTTTTTCTTGTTATGTTATAGAAGCATCCGAACAAAAATAACCCCAAGTTTGGCTAGTCCAATTGTCGTTTTTGCAAAAATTGTCGGACAAAAGTGGCCAAATTCCAATGATGAAAATGGTGTCTGATATTGTTTTTCTGAATAAAAAGTTATCTCCTTGGAGCAGCAACAAACTTAATGTGCGAAATTATTCGTCTCTAAACATTTTTTTACAAAATAGATCAGATTTCAACGTAGAATCTAATCAATAAATAATGTTTCTTTATATTTTGTCTCTGTCTTTTTTGATTTCCTTTATCAGAGGACTTCATAAACCACTTCCGTATGTCAGCTTGCTTCTCTTCACCGTACGTTTTAAACTTCGTTTTTGGACCATTTTGTTGTTCATGCGATGATGATTTACTATTGGCAGTGTTAGCATTCACAGTTTCCACAAACGAGCCGACAATAACTTCTTTCTCCTTTGGAACATCCATATAATTTAATTTGACGGCAGAAAGGTACTGTTCCAATAAGATGTTGTTCTTTTGTGTGGCAATCAATTTTGCTGTAAACTTACAAGGTATTTCGAGGCCTCCTTGAATTAAAACCGATCTTCTGTAGTGTGTACTACTAGTCAACTCTACCGTCACGGTCACCCCACGATCTAAGTATTTTCTTGAATGTATTTTCATAAGTTTCTCTGATAAGGAAGGTGGAGATGATGGCGTCAAATATCTCCCGGTGATCAACGTTGATGCTGATGCAGAAGATGATGAGTCTTAGGATATTTGCATTGTACTTACTATTTGTAGTAACCTTGTTTTTCTTTCTTCGAAGCCTACGTGACGTTGTCTAGTGTTAATGTTTTAGTGTATATCTATTTTCACGCAGTGCCCTTTATTGTCCAAGTAACGTTATATGAAGGTTACACCTTTCTGTGTAAGTACATTGAGGTATGAAAATATTAAAGTCTGGTTTGTAGAAACTGCTTCAGGGAATTTCCGTCTCCAATTTTTCAAACAATCCGTAGGAGGCTGTATTAATTTTGGAATAAATTGAGTGTCCAAATGCTAAGTTGCATGGAACGACAAGAAAAATTATTGTAAGTACAACTTCACTCGCAACATTTTATGTACGCAACTTTTTATAAATGGCCTGTCTCGCAACATTTAATGTATATACGCAACTTTTTCTTTAAAAGTTGCAAAAATAAAATCGCAACTTTTTCTTCTCGCAACAATTTCTTCCTTTAAAGTAGTGGCATTTTTGAAAAAATATGATACTTTTTTTCGTTGCGACATATAGTGTTGATTGCGACATATAGTGGTGATACAACATTAACATTTTTGTCATTTAGATACAAGTAATTTTCAGGAGACTCTATTTCAGGTGGCAATGGCAATGATCTAGCGGAGAAATGTTAAAGTGTGTTGTCTTTTCTTTGGATATTGATATTTCATTGGAGTTAGAAAACATGGAATACTTTTTAGCCAACTGGAATTCTTTTTCAACATGCCGAGCATGGGCAGCAGTGTTGATTTCGTTTGCTTTTTTCTTTAAAAAGTAGTTTTTTTAGAGCTTTGCGTTTGGCTCGAATACGTTTATGTAGTATTTTTAAATCAGTATTCGTTGATAAAAGTTGTTTAACTAAGGTTTGAAGCTCAGCGTCCTTCCACGGTTCCCGTTTTTCGGTAGATGGTTTGGTTGGCCATGTTATATTTAAGCTGGTTTTAATTGACTGAACAATGGAATCTGCTAAATCATTAACATTACCAGGTAATAATACAGGATCTATGGCCTGATCAAGTTCTCTAGTATATTTAGCTATTAGATTATCATTATTATGAAGAGCTGTTATGTCAATTTTAGGTTTTGGTGGTTTGCAGGTCTTTTGTTTGATATATTAGCTCTTATTATTTTGAGGAAATTGTATTGCCATAGCAAGTATAAAGTAGTCTTTATCAAAGTATTTCCTGACCCCTGTAAATATACGACAAGATTTTGTAAAATTACTTTGTTGAAAAAAACCATTGCTTTGTTGTAGACGAACGACGTTGTTGCTGATTGACAACACGGCCTCAACCAGTGCCGGATTAACTAAGTGCGGGGCCTGTAGCAGTAACTAAGTGCGGGGCCTGTAGCAGATTGATTTGATATACAGATAATGACCGGGAAGTAATTGAATATTTTATAGATTTGATCTACATTCTACAACAACAAAAGTCTAATGTAATGTTTTATTTGCAAGAAGAAATATAAAGCTTCAACAATATCATTCAAAAGTCTTTTGACGCATTTTGATCTCTGCAAATTTGGCAATTATTTCAGATGAGTTCAGTGACTTAAGAACGTCATTTTCAATATTCAAAAGAGTTAAATAGTGTAGCCGCTCTTTCCCCATCGTGTTTCGCAGATAGTTTTTAATCAACTTCAATTTTGAAAATGATCTCTCTCCAGTACAATTAGTTACCATCATACATAGATAAATGCGTAACAAATTGTCAATGTTAGAAAACGTGGTGTCAATATTGTTTTCTTTAATCAAAATGAAATAGTTGAGTTCTGGGGAGGAACAATCAATAGCAATGTGCTTTACGAATTCTGAAAACTGAGGTAGTTCATCTTTCAATCCGTCTTCCAAATCCTGGGGATATGCTTCTAAAAGTCTGTCAGCACTTTCTTGGATCTGCGCAGGTGTTAGGTCATGCAAATTTCGCAAAAAACTAAACCGTGTGTTCAATTGGGTGTATGCCTTGCGACGTTGCTCCAGCGCAGATAGTAGGCTGTCCAATACTGCAAAGAAAACTTCCACCCGGAATCTGTCGTTAGGTGATTGATTATCCATTGCATCTGGAACTGAACCGCCACTTCCTGCATCCTCATCGCGCCTTCGATTTCGGACAATTCTTCTTGTTCTTGTTGGTCGGTAATCCGGCACTTGAGTCAGCTTCTGCGCCTCTGACTCAAACTTAGCGAATTGTGCTCTGAACGTCTGTAGAGATCCTGCCAAAGAGGCACACAACGCTGAAGCAATGTTGAGATTTTGCTGATTTGCTTGAAGAGAGGCTTGAGTTGCCTGGAAGCGCTCGAGTACGCTATTCCAAAAAACCAATAAGATTCCAGTTTCGAGCAACTCCATCTGCTCGAGGAGTCCATTTGCCTGCTGTCGACATTCTGCCTTTTGCTCTTGGTCATTCGCAAGTTTCTCCAGTGCCTCCTTTATGAAAGGAAAACGTTCTTTAATAACCTTAATGGCATCAGCTCTTGCGGACCATCGTGTTGCAGAGAGCCTTTTTAGCACTCCACCACCTGATCGCTCCAGAACGGACCACCGGTGTGTTGAAGCAGCAAAGAATAGATAGTATTTTCAACGAAGTCAAAGAACTGAACTGTTTCTGGACACAATTGTGCAGCGAATACACCAACTAAATTCAACGAATGAGCATAGCATGGAACATATTCTGCAACAGCACCAAATTTTTTTTTGACAAGTGCCTGTACTCCGTTATATTTTCCGCTCATGTTGGACGCGTTGTCATAACTCTGTCCACGGCAATCGCCAAGATTGATACCCTTCTCACTGGTATACAGTACCAGGCTGTCGAAAATCTGCTGAGCGGTATGGCCCTCCATTGGCAGAAATGCCAGAAACCTTTCCACGGGCCCTGTTTGCTTGACATACCTTACTGTGAAACAAAGCTGGTCCGTGTGAGCAATGTCCGGGGTTGAATCTAGTGATATGGAAAAGTATTTAGCTTTTTTCAGTTCACTGACGATTACATCTTCAGCTGCTTTTCCCAATATTTTGACTACCTCTTCGCAAATGGTCTTTGATAAGTAGGAAGTGTGCCCTTTTCCACGATTTGCATGCATCTTGATGTGTTGGCACAAGAATGGATCTACAGTTGCAATAAGCTCCAACAGTCCCAAATAGTTTCCGTTGTTAGGAGACCCTACTGTTTCATCTGTTCCTCTGAAGGCCAACCCTCTTTCACACAAGAACTTTATGACATTTATGATTCTCTCCAGTAGGGAACCCCAGTATTTCTTCTCGTCCTCAAGTTGTTTCGTCAGGGCGACATCAATTTTTTCTCCATCTTTTCGGAGATTGATCAGGTACAGGACCCCAGTTTTGTGCATCGAACTTAACTCGTGTCTCTGAATGAGCAGCTGTGCATTCTTCCAGGTATTGAAACCTTCACAAAACACGTTCAATTCAGTGTTTGATGAGGCTGCTAGTTTGCAGGTAAAACAGTACAGTTTGCCTTTGGTCTCGCTGTAGCATAACCACTCCCTAAGCCGCTTTTCATTTGTGGTTTTATGCACATGAGTAAAATATTGCTTTTTGCAAAATCTATTGTAACCTTCAGCCTCATAGAATCTTCTTGATTTGGTAAAGTCACTTTTCATGTGTTGACATTCTGAGCTGCCTCTTGCAGCCCAATTTTTTTTGTGTTCATATGTAAGAATTAAAGGCCACTCCCCCAAGTCATTGGATTGAGCTGCCAGATCTACAACGATAGGTGTTGGTGAGTAGCAAAGCTGTTGAGTTTCCATTGCCTCGGTTGGTTCCTGTTGTTCTTGCTCGGTAGTACTTGAGCTTGAGCAAGGCTGCTGAAGTTCCAGCATACTAGCATCATCATGAGTAGTTGAGCCAACAGCAGATGGTGACGTAGTAGAAAAAAAAGTTGTGAGCTTAGGCATTTTTTACAGAAATTTCTGTTGCCGTTCTGATGCCTCTCTCTTTCTTCTAGCTTTCTCTGCTCCGGAAAGATATTTCCTTCCCATATCTCTGTCTCGTGAAGTCATTGTGAAGTCAGTCTGAAAATGAAAAGCTAAACATTACATTAGAGTTAGCAGTAATATTGAACTAAATTAAATTTACACTGAATCAACTATTACAATCAGTTTACAGTTCGTCTGACAACAGTAACCTAAAGTACAACAGATGAAAAAGGCTGGCAGGAATCTAACTCACTCAAGAAATCTAACTCAAATTTACACTGAATCAACTATTACAATCAGTTTACAGTTAGCCTGACAACATTAACCTAAAGTACAACAGATGAAAAAAGGTTGGCAGGAATCTAACTCACTCAATGATATGCAATCGAAAACAACCATGGGGCCTATAGTACCCCCTCCCAACAACTTTTAAATCCAAAGACTAAAAACGTAAACTGGGTGTTGGCTAGCTCAATAATAGCCTACGCTACTTCTAACTAAAACTTTTTTGAAAGCGAGTTTCTTAAAGCGTTGCCCAAGACTCGAGTTTCGCTTAATTCCAAACCTCATCAGCTGGGCTGGCTAAAATTGAAATAAAAATTGCTGACTAAACAATAGGCTAGGCTACGGTATTGAAAACCAAACAGCAAATGGAGTATGGTAAATAGAGTAGGTATGGTAACAAATGGAGTATGGCTACTATTATTGAGTTAGCCAGCACCCAGTTTACTTTTTTAGTCTTTGGATTTAAAAGTTGTGAGGGAGGGGGTACCGGTACTAGGCCCTATGGTTGTTTTGGATTGCATATCATTGAGTGAGCTAGATTCCTGCCACCCTTTTTCATTTGTTGGATTACCTTTAGAAATACCCTTGAGCTCGATCGCCCCAAATGGCAGATCACCATAAATTTGAGGGTTTGGTACCCTTTAACCAATTTTTAAAGTACACTTTTGACTGAAACCCAACCAGCTGGCTAAGTTCAGTACAAAAGGTGCCAGTTCTCTCAATCACGAAATAGCTAGTTAGAATTTACTTACAATTTTCTCTCAGAAGCAATAGGCTAAATGCAGTTCAAATCAAATGTCTTCGCCGCTTCCAATACAAGAGAAACTATTTACACAAATAACTAACCTTAAAATCACACACAAGAAGCGATTAAATTCTGCCCTATGACAACGCAATGCGCGAAGATGCCATTCTCTCGAATGCTCTCTCAAACAACTAGAACTAGCATCGTGGCACTTGATCAAGGCAGTTGCCTCCAGCGGAAATTACCGGTTTTTAAAGGTTACAATAATTAGGAAGGGACAAGACTTTGGGACTAGTAATTTAATCTTACAACTATAATATTCTCTTATGCCATTCCAGTTTGCAAGCCAAAAATTACTTACCAGTACCAACTACAGTATGTTCGACATTTTTTGGCAAAAAAATGTTTTGCTCACCAAGCGCGGGGCCTTGTGAAGCGCGGGGACAAAGAGCAAAGCAACCCAAATGAAGCAGCGTTTTTCTTGTATCGTGTCAACCATGCCAACCAAACTGGAGAAGTAATATAATATTGTGATTTATTAATCACCATTTATTTATTTCATATCATACAACAAACCAACAGAAATCTAACAGCGTGTTGATAACTACAATAAATATAAGAGACAGTAAGAAGTACAAATACGTAGATATTGTTTCGTCATATTGGATTGTTATTGTTATTAGGGTAGGGTATTATTCATCATACTAAATGTGACAGAACTATAGCGGGATAGTGTTCCTTCACATTCCAATGAATTGCAAAACAATTCGAGTTAACGCGAGTTTCAGTGACTGGGA
The DNA here is from genome assembly GCA_963930725.1 of Candelabrum cocksii. Lineage (NCBI taxonomy): Eukaryota > Metazoa > Cnidaria > Hydrozoa > Anthoathecata > Candelabridae > Candelabrum > Candelabrum cocksii. Next base: position 9,674,626 of record OZ005669.1, read on the forward strand.
ATATACTGTATATACTACAACATTCTAATATTCCATTCATGCCAAGAACCAGGAACACATAATGCAGGGACTCTCTCTCTCTCTCTGTACATTTAACGTCTATTTTCCATGCTGGCACGGGTTAGACTTAAAAGATAAAAACAGAAAAGCTGGGAAACATCCAGTTTAACTTGCGTTAGCAGTCTGCATGCAAAAATTGCCTTTCATTGGTGTTTGAGAATAAACGTGAGTAATTTTGGTTAGCCATTTTTCAAATGTTCACACATGTATATATATAATAAGCATGTATGTATGTAATTCTTTATTTCTGATTGGATAACTTTACAGATCTAGTTTCATACAACTAACTATAAGTCCAATATATATATATAAAAAATAATTACAAAGTTATCAATATAAATACTAAACTTATAAATAGCTTATATAAAGTATAAACTGTGCATGAATTATATTTTCCTTTTTTTGTATGTAGCTAGCTAAAACTAAACAAAAATTATTATATTGAATTGAATAATATATAATACATAGGTAACATTGTTGGAAAAAACATTTTTAGCTTCACATTTCCAGTCGTATTATATATTACTTATACTCTCATGTTTGGTCTTAATGTCCAGTGGTGCAGTGGTGTTTATCTTTAAGCACTAAACCCAGTCAGCTTTAAGAAATCTCTCTTGAGGTCATCCCTTAAACTGAGCACTTTAATTTGTGCTTTATTTAGGTGATATGAGTTCCATGATTTGTTTCTTGGGTCAAGAACTGATTGTGGGGTTTAGACCATTTAGTAACATCTTCAAATAGATCAACAAGTATCTAGCTACACAATACTAAACTGACTAAATTAAGCCTCTTTATGATACCAAAAGCTAGCTATTATGGTTCAATATTTCTAAACTTTTAGGGGCATTAGCATACAACAAGCTAAGCAAGAAACGCAATTGAAGTCTGGTTTCTTTAGACTCTCTGACCCATTAAAGCTGAATGCTTACAATTGAGTACATAACATACAATAACAAGAATGATATAATGCTACAACGTTGAATAGAGATAATAAAAAGTGTTGTTGGTAATTAATTTTCATTGGTTGACATGAATTTGTTTCAGAGGGATTATTCTGTTGAAAGAATTTATATTGAATGTGCCTTATCTGACTCTCACAAAATTCAAGTTGTCCAAGTCAATATTCTAGACTGCTCATAGTTGTCAGTCAAAATGGTATGCTGAAGTGTATAATAACAAAATTGTGAAATTATTATGACTGTTTTATTTTCAGGAAATCTCCAACATGTCTGTCAAAGGAAAGATTTCCCTTATGTCTTTCTGTGATGCTTTCTGCTGGAAGAATGGATATTTAGATAGAGATCTAGTAAGTTTAAGTTTTTAAATTCTTAAATTTGATTAATTTAAATATATATATATATATATAATACAGTTTAAAGCGTTTGAATATTTATTGATATTGCTATATGCTATATCATAATTCATGTAGATTTTCCTTGGTTTCATCAATATATATACATATATATAATAAATATTTTCAAACTAGGGCATGCAATATATAACGTTTTGCTCTATAGTCTCTTCTTACTTAACTGTTTAATTTTATTTTACTCAACACCCATATATTTGTTAGCTAGTTGTTATTTTTATTTAGAAACTGTGCTTGAACGGATTTCTTAAAATTGATTCAATTGACCAGTTCAGAATGCTTCGTTGACAGCAATTACACTTACAAACTGTTTGTCCTACATATAAAGGATTTGATGAATGTATGCAGCACATTAGCTCCAAAGGTATTTGACTTGCATAATAATGTATATAATATAAATTCAAAAAGTATCTAACTACAACAAAGTATATATATGTAACCACTTTTTAGGAAAGTGGTTAAGTGTATTATTGCTTGGATGGAAATTTTGGTTTGGTGCGAAAAAAGTTGACATCAAAATCGCTCCGCTTGGCCGCGCGTTCAGATATGTTGTTTTTGCGCGAGGAGATAGTTGACCACTTTATTAGTCATTATGATGAGACAAAGATAAAGTATATATATACATATATATATGAGTCATTTATTCATTTATGTTTTGAAATTTGGCCTGATGAATGTCATTCAATTGAATCTAATTATGTTTATACAATAGAGATATTTATTTATTTTACAATGATCAGCAAACCATAATATTAGTTTCAAGACCTTAATGGTCTAAAACACCATAAAGCTTTCATTCCAACGCTGTATCTTACTATTCTGTATCTGTTTACCGTTTGATAAACAAATGAAAGAAGAAATTTAACTATTAAATAACACAATATATATGCATAAACATGTGTGTACACATATAGCAACAATGCATAAATGTATGTATACATGAAAGAACACTTGGTAGCTGTGTACAACAGCCACAGTGCAACATTATCTCCATCATCTCATGTCGATGTCGCATATACCACTACTCTGCCGTCACTGCTTCGATCTATCCTGATATTTCTGGAATAACGGTTAGTTATGTTTTAGATTTTGTATACTTTATATCAAGCATTTGTCAAATGAAATCTCTGAATAAACGTTTGTTGTTATAGTTATGACTAAGAAACAAACTAACTCCACGCCTGGCGTTCCAGAACACATAAAGCATATGTCGGTGCAGTACTTCCTGAGAAAAATGCGTGCTCAGGAAGAAGTTGCCTTGATCAACAATGAAATAAGCAACTGTCTTTCTTATTGGAAAAACCTATTTTACATTCGTTGCTTTACACGAAAAATGGTGTTATCAGAGTTCTCCTAAATGAAAGGTTAACATACGTCGTGAAGCATATTCAGTCATTAGAAAACTGTTTGTGACTGAAGAGGTTAAAATGAAAATGAAGCATATGAAGAAAGTACAGACGAAGATGATACAGTAGAAGAGTTTGAAGAACCTAATCTAATTTCGGTAAAATGCCAACTAAAATTCAGGTAAGAATCTTTCGTTTTAATTTAGGTTTGTTTTGCCTGTTCAAAATGTTTTTATTGTTTAGAGATTTCGATCAGTGAACGAAAGAAGAATGGTATAAAGACAACAACTTCGGAAGATTTTTGATGTTTATTTTACGTAGCTACACCAAGTTTCATAATCTTACAATTGAGAATTCTTGGATCGAAGTCTGTTATTAAACGTCAAGACTCATTTTACGTTTTCGTAGTTTTTTTTGCGTACGGCTCTTCTGTCTCATTTTGAAAGGTTAAGGGTTGTTAAGCTTCGCCTTTTAGTAAATCCTTTTCTTTCTAATTCTTGCGTTTGTGATGAATCTTGAACAAGTCCAAAATTTAATGAAGCGAAACAAAATTAGAGTTATTAGGTTACTATTGTTATATTATGTTTCCTTCAGTAATTTTTACTTCATGTAGTTAGTATTAGTTATTATCCAGAAATTGACTTGTACATAAAATATTATTTTTTTCCAAAAATATGGTGTTATCTGAAGTAGACATCTCTTCGGATTACGACGACAGCGAGAAGCCGTACGAATTTCACGACTATACATTTACCATTAATAAATAAAAGCTAACTAGAATTAAAATGTTTACCGTGGGAACCGTTCACAGATCTACTATGTCTCTAGGTGTCATCTGGTTTCTAGACATTTTCTTGACTTGTCACCAAGTTCTGATGAATGATTTCATTCTGAAATCAGATATTCAATCATTCTGACATTTTTAACACAAATTATAAAGGGGAGGGGGTGGAGCCAGAAAAGAAAATGGGAGTTTTATTATATTTGTATTTTCAGGAATTTTTGCTCAGAATCAAAATATCTGTCGATTAATATATATATATATTCTTTCAAATTTTTGTTTACATTGTGACGTCACCAAGATTAAAAATCTCCCTAGTTTAACCGTGAAGTAGTTTTGGTATGGCCAGTAATTCTTTTCTTTATCAGGACGTTACTCTTGATCGTTTTCAATCGGGTTTGTAAAATCACCTTTGTTTCCAAGAAAATTTCGGCGTAGCGCATCGTCTATTATTCTTAAACTAACTATTTTATTCATGGGAAAACTAGCAGCATATTAGAAATGTGGCCCGGTGGTACTAGGCTAATTCCCCGGATAATTCCTAGCCATATGTTTTTTTTGCTTCCGAATTCATTTACAATTCATCTTGGCGCTATTTCTTAATAATCTTAAATTAATTTCCACGATAGCGATAAAGAGATACGATATTTGTCTTAGATTAACACGGATCGAAAACTGATTGGTTAAAATTTTTCGCTTTCATTGCAATATCAACCGGTGTAATCCTGGCCCTTCTAGGGCAAAATTAACCGCCTTATACAGAACGAGAGTAAAAATCCTCTTGCACAGGTCTTAGTCAGCCTCTATGCCTTCACATATGTAAAAATTGGGGTTACCTGCCAAGGTTTCACAAAACGTTGGGGTTGGACCCAAAATTGCTTGTTTCGAGCTTCTTATATATCCTTAACTACTGGTCGAAATCACTTCATATATGGCCTATAACTTAAGGACAAAATTCAATCGACATAAAAAAAAAGTTTTGACCTGCGCGTGCGCAAAACCGAATTCGCGAGATACTTATGATCAGAATCTAAAATTTTGCACCAAGAAGCATTATCAATTTTGGTAAGATATTCTGGAATAAAATTTCAAAAAAAAGTTAAAAATGTGGAAGTTATACGCATAAAGGACTTGTTTTTCCTTAGTTACGTGTCATTTCCCTTAGTTACCGTAGTATTTTCGGAATCCTGTTTTGATGGGTCGGTGACACAATAGCATAGCTGTACATACACAAAAATTCGTTTGATATAACCTTCGGTAGCGCTCTATATATTTAATTTTCGTTCACGCATGCGCAAGCCACTATATCCAATTTTTAAAGATAATTGTCATATATTTCAGATTGATACTATTATTTCCAATCTTCGTTGAAAATTTCAATTCAATATCTTGATTATTCATCGGGTTATGCATTTATGAGGTCGAAACCTAAGTCGGTGGTAAAACTCAATATAGATTACCCTCGAATGAATATCGAATGCACTCTAAAAAAATATCTTTCAAAATAGTCGTATCGCGCTATATTTTTGGGGATATTTAGGAGGCAATGTTAGACTAATCATAGCGTTTAAAAAATCAAAAAAAATCTTGTGGTTAGCGTACCACGTGACTTTTAAATCCGGTTTTAGTTATAAATAGTCATCACTTCATAACTCCGTCATTCCTCACCCTTGGAAAACCATTTTCATACTAAAGATACCTTACATTAAGCCAAATGTGGAACTGTAAAGACATTTTAAAAATATTTTTAATTTTTGGGATTAGGGCTGCATAAGTAAAAAATATTCTAACATTTTTAACAATATCAAGTCGATTTTTTATATGGCTTTTAGGTACATATAGAAGACCTCAAAAGTGCTAGTAGTTTTTGGATTTAGGGCATGAGGTCGGGGGTAGTGACGATTATATGCAAAAAATGGGCTTTATATATGGGACAATGTAATTATTACAAATTAGAATTCAGAATTCTTATATCATGCCGAGGATGGCTTCTTCTTTCAGGGAATAATTCACTAAGTTTTAATTATCAAAATTACGGAAGTTATTTGCCATTGCATTTGCTACTTTTTTGAAGAAAAAAAAATTTTCCTTATGGGATTGTAGCGGGACCGAGCCAAAATGAGTAATCTAGTGCCAAACCCCGAAAAAATAAAAATGATCGAAGTTATAGCCATTTAAATATTATAACCCTAACCCTAACCCTTAAATATTTTATTTTATGTCTATGAATAAAATCGGTTTTAAAATTTTATAAGTTTTACACATTTTAATGTTTATTTATAGTTATTATTATTTATTATTTACAATTATTTTAATACACGTTATTCCTATAATACTCTCGTAGTTTTTTATTTTATATAAGACATCGCGTGTTTATTTTTATTAGATTTTTAATTGTAGTTTATTAATATTTTTCGTAGAAATAAAAGTTTATGTTAAAAAAAAAAAAAAAAATTAAATATTGTTTTTGAATATTTTGCTCGGTTTCCATATTTTTTTCACGGGCCGGTGTCACAATATCAGAGCTGTACATACACAAAACTTCGTCTTAAATAACCTTAAGTAGAACGATCTATGGAGGATTTAATTTTACGCATGCGCAAGGGCTGACGCTGGGTTTTGAGATTTTTTAACCAAATTACTCTGATCGTTTTCGATCACCATTCAAAATTTGGAGTGATAATCTTCATTATTTACCTAGATATTGCTAATATATTAGGGTTGGCAGCATTCTTTAGGCGGCCTTTACACGAGACCCAATTTGAACTTAAACCGGTTTCAGTTTTTTTTCGTTTACATAGAAGTTCAAGTTTCATATCGGGTCAATTTCCAAAATGTTTCAAACCGGTTTGAGATGAAAAATCATTTGCAATTATACTATTTTAGTCCAGAAGCCGCAGGACAAAATAAATGAAAACCACCGCATTTCTTGGGAAGATGTAAATATAGGCTTAAACACATGCCTATATGATGGAAAGATATTTTTTTATCCTGGGATTTATAAATTCACTTTAGGATAAAGATATTAAAAAAATAAGCTTGCTTGTTTCTCAATAAAACGAAAGCGAATATATTGCCTCCATATTTTATTCTTCTCTCCCATGTGATTTTGTATCGTTTCTAATTATGCACATTTTAATTTATGCACCTTTGTAACTTTTTGTGGTTTGAAATACTCTTTAATTTACTTATTTTATTATTTTTCACTATAAAATACAGTTAAAAAGATAATAAAGTAAAACTTAATTATAATTTCAAATTAAGAAGCTTTTTAAATAATATAAAAACTATATATTTGTATTTAAAAACGCATTCATTTTTATAATACAACCTCGATCACGGTTTTCACGAAAATATGATTACATCATCTTAAAAATATAAACAAACATTCACGAAAGATTTATAATGGTGGACGCTGTGCCGTGTATTTTTAATTTTCAAAAGTTTTTGGTGTTTTCATATTATTTCACATGAAGAGAATAAAATTAAGCATCAGAAAAGAAAGCGAGGATAGCAAAAGATGTATTGCTCATTACAGCCAATATAACAATGAGATATTGAAACCTCTTACAGAGGAAATTTTTATATATATTACAGAGGATATTTTTAGATTTACGTGTCAAAATAGCGGACGGACGTGTTTTTGTTTTGACAGATTGATTTCGTTGTCCATGGGGTTATTTGTTGTTTACTTATTTAATATTGAAGGATGTCGATGAAAACTCGCAGTAATTTAATTAACGAAGACCTGGGCGAGATTATAGCTAAAAAACTACAGGATTTTGAGGTTTCTTTTGCGAAAAGAATTCTTGAAGAAATTAAAATTGAGTTAAGTAATGTAGTCGCTGAAGCATTTAAGCAACATGAAGAGAAAGTTGTAAAACTGGAATCTACAGTGGCCATGCTTCATGAACAAATAGTAGCGGTGAAAGAAGCCAATATGAAGACTGAAACTAAAAGTGAAGAACTTGAACAGTACGGCCGGCGTTTGTGTTTAAGGTTTGGTAGTGTCGAAAAGGTTGAAGAAGAGACCGCAGAAGATGTTCTGAAGATGATGAACGCTACGTTCAGTGATGCTGGTGTTTCGGTTCCCGATCTTGCTATTGACCGTGCACACAGAATAGGGAAACCTTATTTAAATAACAAAACAGGTAAAAATTGCCAGGACGTCATAATGCGATTCACCACCTTCCGGCACCGATCAATAGTCTACAACGTAAGGAAAAAAATGAAGTTCCGTGTTCGATTAGACTTAACGAAGTAGAGGTATGAATTGATTAAAAAAGTGAGATTGTTGGTTGAAGACAGAGCAGGCTGGTTTGTGTTTGCGGATGTGAATTGTCGACTTAAGGTAAAGATGGGCGAGAGAGGTGCATTCAAATTTTTTGATAATCTTGAAAAATTTAAGCTTTTATTAGACTAGGCTTTTCGACTATTTAGTTTTTAGTTTGTTTCTTTTTTCTTTTTTTAAAAGAAACCTTGCGCTTTCCTTACACTTACTAAGTGTTGTTCAGAAACTTTTTTTAAAATTCTCATGATTTTCGCGAGTTCTATTATATTGAGGGTGATTAGCGCTTTTTCGCCATTCATCATCACCGCTAGTGTGTAATTAGCTTTTGTTTCTTCTATTTCCAAAAATACATTACCTCGTTTAGTGATTTTATGTGTAATATTTATCTAATTTGTTTTATATATCTCGGCGGTATTGTTTATATAAATTAAATGGCTATAATAGTATATATATTTCAAGCGCGATATGACGGGCGTATTGGCGGTGGTATATGTTTATATATTCATAACTCTCTCTCATTTCAAAAACGATCTGATTTATGTGTCAATAACAATGCTATTGAATCTATGTCCATTGAAATCTTTAACAATAGATCAAAAAATACTATTATAAATATTACCTACAGACAGCCAGCCGGTGACATGGATGTTTTCGAGGATTTTTTCAAGAATATATTGTTAAATCAAAAAGATATCAACAAACCAATTTTCATAACAGGAGATTTTAATTTAAATCTTTTGGATTATAAAACAAATTCCAAAGTGAAATCCTACATTGATTTACTCTTTTCGCGAGGTTTTATACCCTTGATTAACAAACCAACCAGAGTTTCCACGGACAATGCAACTATTATTGATCACATTTTAACCAATACATTTGTTAATAACCTTAACAAAACTGGGATTATTAAAACCGATCTATCTGATCATTTTCCAATTTTCCTAACTACGGAAATAAAAATTCATAAACTTCACAAAGATACATTCATTTATAAACGAAATTTGTGTACAGATAATGTAAATACTTTTCGAGTCTCTTTACAAAACTTAAATTGGAACAATCTTTTGAAAATCTCAGATCCGAATAAAGCTTTCGATGAATTCTCAAAGGTTTTTTGTGAGGTTTATGAATCAACTTTTCCAAAGAAAAAAAATTATATAAAGTCCAAAAATCTAGCAAGTCCTTGGATAACGAAGGGGATTATGAAATCATCTAAACGAAAGCAAAGGCTTCATGAAAAATATCTTAAACGAAAGAATCCTCGGAATGATTCAAATTACCGCAACTTTCGAAGACTTTTTGAAACTATCAAACGTAAATCCAAGAAAAATTATTACAATGAACGTTTGGATAAGTTCAAATATAATATTAAAAAAACCTGGGACACTATAACTGAAGTAATTGGAAGTTCAAAACGTAACAAAAATAACTTTCCTGATCGAATTATTGTCGATGGAATTGAAATAAATGAACATATCCAAATTGCTTCAGCATTTAATGATTACTTTGTTAACGTTGGTCCTCGGCTGGCCGCCTCTATACCATGGCCTACTAAAAATACGGCCGTATATGTCACCTTTTCTCAAAAAATATAAGAGGCCAGTTTTTCGAATAATGTTGAAAGTTTTTCAAAATAGGTTTAAACCATGGCGCCCTCTACTACAGGCCTTTTCAACGCGTAACTGAGGGAGAAAACTGGGGGGAAAGTATAAAAACTGTCATTCCTTGCCTTAACAAGCCAATGTGTAATGAATTAAGGGAGGGGCCAAGGAAATACTATAAGGAATCGGTTACATGATATTTATTGACATTTTTTATGATTAAACTTGTCATAACAATAAATAAGTAGTAAAAACTACCAAAATACTAAAAATATAGCTATATATAAGTGTTTGTCAAGTGTGACTGGTGAGATCATTAGTCTGCTATTGCAGTTATCAAAGGATGCTGATCTCTTGCCTTCAAAAAAAAATAAAATAATAAATATAATAAAATATATTAAATATAATATATATTAATATAATAAAATAAAAAATTAAATTTGAAAATATAGCTAAAAGTGATAAACTCAAAACCACAAAATTAAATATGTTTTATACTTCAATTAATGAAAACAAAACAAAGGCAAATAAAAAGTGGTAAATAATCGAGCAAGATATATGTAATGACTGGAAAATTGTTCAATTTTATTACAATTAGTCTTAAAATTAGACAAATTACCATCAAATTTACTACCTCCACAGGTGTACACACTATTTAAAACTAAGAAGATTGGGAGATGAATTTTGTCAAATAATATAAACCGGCATGATAAATTATCAACCCTAAAAAGTATACCCCACCATAACAATGAAAGGGGGAGGTACAAGTCAAAAAACTTAAAGAAAAGTCAAAACAATTCAAGACAAGTCAATTAAAGTACTATACTGATAAAACCAACCACCAAATATATGCATATCATACATAAATATCAAAATCAGTCTTTAGAAAGTTTTAACAATTTTTGCTTCCTTTCTTTTGAAGATACTGGACTGTACATGTGACTACAATTATTCAACAAAATGTTACTCAATGTAAACCCATATTGTTTTGAAATATCCAAACAATATACTTCAGCCAGAGCCACTAATGCATTGTTTAAAGACTTGCAACATACATTGAACTTAATTTCGTTGAACAATATATAGGAAAAAAAACCATTGAACAACAGTGTCGCAAGGAATAGAAAGCTTTCCACGACTAACTTCACCTTGGAACATACCATACCTTTCAAAATAATGAAATGTACCAGATACATCTTTGTCTTTTCAGGTTTTACATAAACTTCATCAATTAAAACTATAAATGTCCTCTGTCTCTCTTCAAATTTCGATATAACATTTTGTAACACAACAGTATCATCCAAACTTGACACTTTAGATGTTAAGCGTGTCAAGGTAGCAATACTTGGCAGTTCATAATCTTCTCGTAACCGCTTATAAAGTGATCTTGACAAAGCAAAGTATTCGAAAGTTCTAACAATAGTTTCCATGCTATATTTTTCCCCCCTATTTGAATAGGGCACATAGCAGAAATGTGCTCCAGTAAAACACTTTTTTATTGTCTTTATCATAAGAATTTAAATACGAGAGAGCCTCTTCAATTGACGACATTAGGTTGAGTTTATGAATTCTATTAGATGACAACAGCTGGATAGTACATGGAACACCACAGTGAAATGATTCATAGTTAAAGTTACCATGTATTTGTAACATAAATGATGGAATACATGATGGCTTTTCCAACTTTTTGGACTGTAAAATTAAAGTATCATCCATCATATATGAAACTATGTCATACCTGTCAAAATTGAACTGTTTATCAATAAACTATTTTTTCATATCATCAATACATGGTATCATAATTTTGATTGAGAATCTTTCAAATCCAATTTCATCTGGCATTATATTTCGTTTCGAAGGTAATGACTTGGTTGATTCACGTTGCTTTGGTGGAGGTTTAGGAATCATACTTTTGGTAATTTTCCATAAAACTTGATCATAGGAGCATCATCTGGCCAATGTTGACTGCAAACGACAGTATCAGGATGATCAGGAATATTATCGCGAGGAATTGTTTTGATCCAACGTTCTCTTTCTATCTTATCTTTAGGCAATCTGTAAACACAAAAACCTTTAACGCCGCTTCCTCTACAATTTGTCACACAGCAGTGTTTGGGCATGTTTTCTTTTCTTTAATCTTTAAACCTTTAATTACTTATCACAGTACGAAGTAAGCACATCAGATTACTATCGCCATGCTTGATGCTCGACTAAACATGTGGAGCTCATACTTAGCGAGATAATGTTATCCCCATTATAAAATGTCCGTTTTTTAGAAATATCTTTTACCTCCCAAATGTTGCGCTACTAGTCGACTCGAAATCGTTGAAAATCTGTTTCCCCCCAGTTTTAAAAAATCACGACACGTTGAGAAGGCCTGTAGTAGAGGGCGCCATGGTTTAAACTCATTCATGGCCTACTAAAAATACGGCCATATATGTCACATTTTAGAGGCCAAAATTAAGAGGCCTAGCTTCAAATAGCTACTAAAACTAAACTATCACTATAAAACACAGGTAATTAAGAAAAATCTCTCTGAGGGGTAATATTGTTTTCGAAGTGATATCAGAGCCTTCCAAAATTTCTTCTATATACATGGTGCACCAATATAATAGCCTAAAACATTGTCTATGAAATGTTATAAATATATGGTTATTTATCATTACTTTTAGGCAATAAACACAAGTCAGTCAGTTTGTACAAAATCTTCATAATTAAGAATAACTAGATTCTTTTCGAATTAGTTTCATTTATCAAATACGTTTCAAGGTTTTCTCTCCAGGTTGTCTGAAAAAGTCTAAAAAGCATGTAGTGGTGGACAAAAAGATGTTCTCTTTACCAATGTTTACACGTCTAAAAGCTGATTTATATACACAATAACAATATACATGACGTCTCAAAATCCAATTTTCAAAGAAACAAAAGAAATTTTGGACCAAAAACGTAACATAATGGACAAATCTACAACTGTAAAATTTTATTTACTATGTTGACGTAATTTAAATAAGGAAACAGCATCTTTGCGAATAATGTCTTGATTGCTTTTGTTTGAATCTGAATTAAACAGTGTTTTAAGTGATGTCAACGCATTTACATTGGAAGAATGGTTATCAGCAACTAACCCACGAACACAAAAGCCAGCATACGCTAAATTTTCAATGACATTGTCAATTTTATTACATAACCATCGACCGTTAAATGTAACCTCTGGTATAGCTTGGGCAACAAATGGTACTGATTCCTTTAAACCTACAACCATAAAAGCCATTATTCCTTTGAATAGATTTCCTTCTTCGCCGGCACCTACGTATTCTCCAGATTGGTATTGAGCAGCTTTCTGCAAATACATCTCGTCAACCATAAGAATTAGATCAGAAGACACTTCTTTTTTCCTTGAGCATTTTTAAAGCTTTTAATGAATCGACTCCTCCCTGTTGTGAAACTGATGGTAGTGGAAATTTTTCTAATAACAGTTTGTACGCCTGAAAAGATGTATATCTTAAATGAAGGGCAAATCGAATCATGAATGCTGAGAAAAGAGGTCTACCCTTTGGTTTGTAAAGTTCTCTTTGCCTCAATTCCTCTAATAGTGGTTGGTGATTTTCAATTGCTGTAGACCTGATGTAGGAAAGGTAATTTTCAAGCATGCTTAGTCTATCCAATTTTGCATTATGACCTTTAACAAACCATGGTGGAAGTGGGAGTGGTAAACCATTATATTGTAACTGGACATGCAAGTCCTCATCAATTCTGATAGACTCCAAGACGGTTGGAAATTGTGAAGCTTCATTAAATTTCAGTCTATAAATGACACTTTTTTCGAAATTCAAATTCTGGAGGACAATGAAGCTCATTAAAATCATTGATTGAACTTATGTTGTCCTGCTTCTGGAAAGAGTCCAGTTGATCTTCTTGAAAAATTCTTTTACGTGGAGGCTCCCTGCATGTCTGATTTGTAGGTAGAACAGAAGGGGTATTGCTACTAAACTCTGCAGAATGTAATGTAGGAACAGGTTTCATAGACCAATTCAAAGTTATTCGTTTTCCTTTGTTTAAAAATCTTCTTTTAAAATGCAAATCACACAATACAGAATTTTTCGAACGAGTCCAATCTTGTCTATTTACAAAGCGAATCCATTTGTGATTTAGCTCCTCATCTTTTGTTAAAGGAAAGTGGAAAGATGAAAGTTTTTCACTCGATGAACTATAGCCTGTTTGACACTTAGGTGCGGAACATTTATTTACCATTTTTTTATTTTTCTATAAAAAGAATGTTTAACATTTTAACAAGTTAAAACTTAGATCAAAACAATATATATATATATATATATATATATAAGTATATATGTATTCATCATTCATACACCCTATCCCTGTTTTTATTTTCTTAATTGATAGTATATCCTCCATTTATGCTTACTTTGAGTTGCAACAAACACAGTATATATATATAATTTATACATGGGCTACTTGATATTATCGATTTTTTAATAATTTGGGTCTTATGTAAAAGATTACATAACTAGAAAGCAACAAAAATGCCGACTAAAGAAGCCTATCATTATGTCAAAAATAAAATAAGAATGAAAATGATAATAAAAATGTTTTGAAATATCAACAACATTCATGAAAACCATTCCACACAACCATCCACCATTTTCGATTTGTAAGTAGGCCTCTTAATTTTAGCCTCAAAATGTGACATATACGGCCGTATTTTTAGTAGGCCATGTCTATACTAAAATTAAACTTTGATGTAAAGTATTTATCAGGAAATTACGAAATTTTTAATTATTGTCCACTCTCTGATGAAGAGTTAAAAAGCGCTGTGGACTTCCTAAAGTTAAATAAAAGTCCTGGTTTTAACGACATAAATTCAAATATTGTTAAAATTGTTTTTGACACAATATCTAAACCGATTAAATTCATATTTAACCTTTCTTTGAAATTTGGTATCTTCCCTGATCAATTAAAAATTGCTAAGATTACCCCTATTTTTAAAGCAGGTAGCAAAGATAGTGTTACCAATTACAGACCCATTTCTGTGTTGCCTTGCTTTTCTAAAATTCTTGAAAAAATTATGTACAACAGACTCATGCCCGTACCGTGAGGGGGGGGGGGTCGTTGGGTGCGAACGACCCCCCTTTTTGTCCAAACTGCCCTTTTTGATTTAACAACAACAACAGAATTTTTTTAGTCATATATTTATTTGCCTCTTCCAAAACCTCCTCGTCTTGTTTTGAATGAATGAACTGTTTGAATGTCATGTTTTGAATGAATGAAAAAGAAATTAATATCTTTTCTGACCTCCTTTGTCTTGATGTTTCGTTTGAATTGATACATTGAATTGTAATCATGCCGAAGAAGAGAATGCGAAAATGTTTCACAACATAAAAATGAAAACACATTTTTGATTGGCATTAAGTATAGAGTAGACAGTTTTAATTTTTAAAAGAAGCGAAAAATAAAATGCCCAACAGAGAAAGAAAACGAGCCGCTGATGAAAAAGAGTTACAAAAGGCTGCAAAGAAATGTAAATCGTTAACTGGATATTAAAACTGTACGATATTGACGAACTCTTAGTTGGGCGTCGTGATTTATCATCGCATGAAAAATATCAAGTCTATAATCGTATTGTAAAACAAAAAACTACGTTTGAATTTCCAAAGAAAGTGCATCACGGTTGCAATCGTTCTTGTAAAGAAGAATACTTGCAGGGTGGTTCGTTTACAACAAAAAGGACGACTCGGTGTTATGCATCTACTGTGTTTTATTTTTAACACCAGATAGAAAACGATCCTTGGGAGCTTTTGTTAACCGCGGGTATAAGGAATGGAACAATATTATGGAAAAAGAAAAAAAACATTCAGGAAATATGTACCATCAAGAAGCTTTAGAACAATATGCTGGCATTTGTAATCGTTTTGAAAATCCAACGGGAACCATACCATTACAAAGCGATGAAACTTTAAAAAGTCGACAACAAACATTGTAGAAGTATTGGCAAGAATAGTACATTTGATGGGGAAACAAGGTTTTGCATTTCGTGGAACACATAAAAATATCATGATGGAAGAATCATCACAGACAGGTAATCCCGAAAACTTTCTTGCCATTGTGCAAGAAATTGCTCAGCATAATTCGGAACTTCGAAATCATTTACAGGCGCCATTACGCAAAGATGTCAGTCACTTGGGACCAAAATGTCAAAATGAACTAATTGACATCATTGGCAAAAAATGCATACAAGAGCGACTAATTAGCGAAATGAAAACTGCAAAATACCATTCCATTTCAGCAGATAAAGTAACAAGTGCAAACCGAGAAATTTTATCGGTTTGCATGCGATATGTAAACGAAGAAAGCGATATCAGAGAAGTGTTTCTTGACTTTCTAAACCTTGACCGAATAACGGGTGAATATATTGGAAAACGTTTGCTCAAATTCTACAAAGATAATGCAATTGATATCGCTTCATGTAGAGGCCAGTGCTACGATGGCGCTGCGAACATGCAATTATTAAAAAAAGGCGTTGCTAGCTATATTTTAAATGGATCGCCAAAAGCTATAGTTACACATTGCAACTCTCATAACTTGAATCTATGCATTGCTTCGGCATCACGAATACCTATTGTCGATAACATTTTGGAGGTATATAAGGGAATAACAATATTTTTCAACACCTCTCCAAAAAGGGAGCGACTACTAGAGCATGTGACAGGACTTCATTGTGCATCAAGTGAACGAAAGAAGATACTTGTTGGGATGTGCAAAACACGATGGTCGGAAAGAGACACGGCCTACGAACATTTTTATCTGGCAATCCCATTTATGGCCGAGGCATTGGAGATTATTGCAGGAGTACACACTGATATGAAAGACTTTTGGTCAGAATTTACAAGTGGATGGGACCCAAAAACAAAAAAGGAAGCTTCCTCTTTTCTAAATGGACTTACGAAGTTCGAGTTTATTATAGGCATCATTACATTGTACCGACTGCTGCACCCATTATCCTGCATCACACAGAAGTTGCAAGGGCGCACTACGGATATTGTGTACGCTTACAACAACATTCAAGAAGTCATAGAAAATTGAAGTTATATACGAGAAAATGTCGAGAAAGAGGCTGATGTTATTTATCAACAAGCCACCAGGATGGCATGTAAATTATTTGTTGAGCCTGCCATACCCAGGACAGCCACGAGACAAGCGCACAGAAATAACGTGCCTGCAGAGACGCCACTTGTATATTATAAACGTGCCTTGATCATACCTTTTATGGATACAATCATTTCAGAAACGAAATCACGATTCCAGAAAACGCATTGCATTGCTGGTAAGGTATTATGCTTAATTCCCTCGATAATATGCAATGAGGAGACAACTGATTTAAAAGAGTTAGTTGAAATGTATGAAAGCGACCTTCCAAACTCTGACGCTGTTGATCAAGAGTTAATGTTGTGGAAAAAGAAATGGTCAGTTGTCAATTCCGAAGACAGGCCTAATACCCTCGCTAAAGCCATTAAAATCTGCGATAAAATCAATATCCAAACCTCTTTGAACTTCTCAAAATCGGATGTACACTTCCGGTAACATCGTCCGAATGTGAACGCAGCTTTTCTGTCATGAGAAGGTTAAGGACATGGCTAAGAGCAAACATGACTACAGAAAGACTCGGTTCACTGGCAATAATGAATATCCATTACAATAAAAAGATCGAGTATAAACAAGTTTCGAAATTATTTTTTTCCTTGCACCCAAGAAAATTGTATGAAAAGAACTTAGTTTTTGAGTAAAAAAATCTATCTTCTAACTACCATACTCTTGATTTATATATCTGGACAAACAGTGTTACTTAAATTGTTCCTTTATCAATTACCAATTTTCCACTGCCTTTTTTCTTCAAAACCGACCCCTCTTCAAAAGTTTCACGGTACGGCCTTGTATATATATATATATATATATATATATATATATATATATATATATATATATATATATATATATATATATATATATATATATATATATATATATATATATAGTGTGTCTTCTTGGCGAAGTGGCTTCTAGAGATTCTAGAGTTGCTAGGATTTGTTTCATGTTTCCGGGTTACGAACTGAGATAGGGTACGACCTTATATAACATCATTTCCAATACACAGGACTCTGTCGAGTCATAGGCTCTGCAGTAATAGCAGTCATAGCCTCTACATAGGCTCTGCCTCTCCTGTGTATTTCCTTTCTACAAGAAATAATTCTTTATTTATATATTACTTTTTACGTTAGTTCTTCTTTACCTTCTGTTTTGATTTTTCCTTTTTTTATATACAAAACTCTCGACATAAATATAAAATATAGTGCTACAAAGTGCTACAATGTGCTATTTAAAATAATAAATAAGGTACTACAAACGCAACCACGTAAATCAGTACAACAGAGGCCATGTATTTTACTCACACATTGATTTCCACATTTTGAATTTTTGCAGTTGCAACAAACTAGCGTTAGAATTTCATCTGGTGCTTGCTCTCGTACCATCCAATCCATGTCAAGTTTACCGTCCACCAGTTTCCAGCCATAACATTCTGGCGAGGGTATGTCGGGATAATTCTGTAAGGATTTATTAATTATTACAGCGGTGACATACGATGTTCGCTTAATATGGCAAAGCAAAGCGTCTCGCGTCGCAATTTTTCATATCGGGCTTCGTCAGAATTTTTGCTCTTTACTCCATACAGCTGGCAGACAAAATTTTCTAATGTTGGAAAAAAGGATTCTCCGAAAGGCATCCAAAAACTCTTTGGTTGATTTCATTAATTTGAATGTCTTGAGCTTTCCAAGGCCATGAAACGCACTTGTATAATCATTTCCAGTGAAGGCGTGAAGAGATGGTAATGCAGCACAACAGGTGACTCCGAGTTCCAATGCAATATTACGAATATCGAAAATCCGTTTTTGTTTACCAACACCAACTTTGACCATCATTCTTATGTTGATTTTGTCGTCGAAATACAGGGAAAAGATTGCAATATCACTCTGAACGGTTGATATGCAAGCTTCTTTTATTCCTTGACTTGCTGCATGCGCACAACAAGGAAAGACTTTTGTCTCGGCTTCTCTTTGATCAGTTCTAAGTTCTACATTTTCAGTACATGCTACATTACCATTAACAACTTTAAGGGTGAAGAACTTGGACTCGACGTTCACGAAGATATTTTTCGAGATTAAATGAACGAAGCAAGATTTATGAGACCAATCTATCTGAACTCATTCAATTTTGTGTAAGAACTTTTTCTTGCGTAAAGGATACATAAAGATTTTGATAAAAAAGTGTAATTTCTACAATGGAAAATACGTTTGTTATATACAAAAAATATCGCCCATTAAAGTGAGTATCGCCCATTTGAGTGTGTATTGAATTCGCAGGCGCTTGCAAATCGCAAACCGCATGCGATTTGCGTTTGAAGTGGAAATGGGCCTTAACGAGTACAAAGAAGTGCACGCTTCACTTACCAGATCTATTTTTTTCCGAACAGAAGATTGAGATGAAGTTTGAACAGCATCGGCCTCATCCGTATCTTCAATTGCACTATTAGAATCCTTTGATATTTTTAATTTTTTAAAGGATTTTGAATGCGTATAACACAATCATAGCACTTTTGATAAAATTGGAGTGCATTAATGTGCCCTGTAGGAGGGTGTTAACGTCGGTATCTCCTCTTACCTCAATATATATACAAAACGCAAAGTAAATCCGTAAATTGAATTAATATAAAGATAAAGAATTAAAAGAAAAAAAATCCTGAATGAATTAGTAAAAAAAGAGCAAAACCTCATATTAAAAAGAATCAATTTCTGAAAAAATCTGCTTATATATCAACTTGAAAACATTTTCATATACTTTAAAGGAAGAAATTGTTGAGGGAAGAAAATGTTGCGAGCAAATTTTTGCAACTTTTGCGACACCTTTCTGTGTACATTGAGGTATGAAAATATTATGGTCTGGTCCGTAGAAACTGCTTATGAGAAAATCAGTCCGATTTTTTAAATAATCCGTAGTAGGCTGTATTAATTTTAGAATAAATTGATTGTCCAAACGCTAAGTTGCTTGGAACGACAAGAAAAATTATCGTAAGTTCAACTTCACTTGCAACATTTTGTGTACTCAACTTTTTATGAATGTCCTGTCTCGCAACATTTAATGTACGCAACTTTTTGTTTTAAAGTTGCGAAAATAAAATCGCAACTTCCGCAACTTTTTCTTCCTTTATAGTATTCCCGTGTATAGTTTTCTGACACTCTCCTACAAGGATGAAAACGAGGGTCCATACTTTATTATTATGTATTTAAAAAGGATTTTATGCGATATTGATATTTCGTCTCAGTGAAACGGGCAAGCACGGTTGCGTTGCGACGATTATAAAACGTTCCTTAAACCTCTTTTGTAACGTTTTGTTTTCGGTTCTTATTTCGTCTCAGTAAAACGGGCAAGCACGGTTCAGTTGCGACGATTATAGAACGTTCCTTAAACCTCTTTTGTAACGTTTTTTTTTCGGTTGATATTTCGTCTCAGTGAAACGGGCAAGCACGGTTGCGTTGGGACGATTATAAAACGTTCCTTAAAAACCTCTTTTGAAACGTTTTTTTCGATTCATATTTCGTTCCAGTGAAACGGGTAAGGCACGGTTCCATTGCAACGATTATAAAACGGTCTTTAAAAACGTTCATCAAAGACCTCAAACAAAAAAACCTTATATTAAAAAGGAAAAAAACAACAAACAAAATCTGAGTATAAAATATATCATATTTAAGCATTAAATGCATACAATATCGTTAAGCAGTTGGTCTTGATCGCTTTCTTCTCTTTGATTGAGTTTTAAACTTCTCGGGGCTTGCTTTAAATGGTCCATATCAACCGATCAACTTCTTTTTTAGAAGAATTATCTGACACTAATGCCTCTGAAAAAAATTAGTGTTAAGATCATAAGATCATTACTGATATTGTTTTGGAAACACATAATCGCCTCATCCAGCGAACAATTGTATTTATTAAAACAACAGCCCTTCTAGTAGATACAAGCATCTTCATTCTTCAATCTGGCCATCTTTTCGTTCGCCGCCTTTTGAGCAAAAATTTATGAGGAGCAGCTAGCAGTTCAATTTAGACATATTGACGAGATTGTTTGAGTCAGCCCGTCTAAAAGCAGTATAGCCTATTAATTGTGGTTCGTCAGGTACTGTAAGTAGGTATCTGTCAAGTTGGGTTTTAAAACAGGCAATAGAACAGTTTTACATTAAAGAATTGCATTTATTTACATGTTGTAAAGGGTTCGTGTTGCATTCTGTTAGCCGTCATTGAGCAGTCTGTGTGTAAAGGGTATGTCACTCTGAATCCATGTTTGTTTGTTTTTTAGCCCTGTTAAACGAAAGTTGTTCCTGTTCACTGAGTGGATGAAACAGAAAAGGTTGTATACTGGCCACCAAAATGGAAAAAACAGTTAAATTACTACGTAAGCAATTGTTAAATTCATGTAAATAGTTATCTTAATCCAATTTTGTAAGGTCAGCAGCTTCAACAGACTGGTGACAACTCTGTAGCTTCTCCTGTAAATCGAGCCTTGGACATAACCAGAAGCAAAGAGGTCCAAGCTTCAGTAAAGTTAGAAAAGACTTTGTAAGCAATTATTAAATTCATGTAGACAGTTATCTTAATCCAATTTTGTAGGTTCAGTAGCTTCAACAGACTGGTGGCAACTCTGTAGCTTCTGCTGTATATCGAGCCTTGGACGAAACCAGAAGCAAAGAGGTCCAAGCTTCAGTAAAGTTAGAAAAAAACTTTGTAAGCAATTGCAATCCTCAAGGCATTAGTGTTCGATAATTCTTCTAAAAAAGAAGTTGATCGTCGGTTGATGTGGACCGTTTAATGCGAGCCCCGAGAAGCTTAAAACTCAATCAAAGAGAAGAAAGCGATCAAGACCAAATGCTTAACGATATTGTATGCATTTAATGCATGGCCTACTTACACAGGCCTAGTCAACATGCGAATGAAGAAAAAAACTGTAGGCCAGTTTTTTTTATCAATAAACTTATTTATCAAGAAAAAATGGATTGGGTAGTGAATTGATTCAATACATGGATATAGTACACCGTTTTGACACATAAATGAAGTTAATATACTAAAACTGATATAGACAATATGAAAAAGAGCAGCCTCGGATAAGAGGACAACGCACCCTGCTAAGTAGAGATTCGATCTCAAGCGTCACACTACGTCGTTTAATTATTGTTATATCTGTTTTACTTTAATTTTTATATCAGTTAATTCATTGCAAAACAAAAAATTCCTTGTATGCATACTTACAAAAATCTCCCTCTATATAATAAGAATTTCAAAACATAATATTTACACATTACAGAAAACCTTACACTTTACTCCACCATCCCAGTAAAACAAGAAGCAAAATAATATAAAAATATATATTCTGAATGTTAGGGTCTACTGTTCACTTGAAAGTTTCAAGACTTTCAATTCAGGTTCTTTTGACGATTTAGGGGTATACAAGTAGCAATAGTTATTAAGCAGGATATTAGAAAATATTCTTCCATGTTTTCTTTCAATTGTATTAAATCCATAAAAGTCTGATATCATCATTAGAGCATTGCACAAACTTGTTCTATAAACATAGTGATTAATATGATGGAACAGAATATAAGAATAAAATACCCATTGGCATGTGACATCTCCAGGTAATGTTAATCCACCTCTATTCATTTCATTGATATATTTACCATACTGTTCAACATAGAATTTTGTATCTGTATCGGTCACTGTAGCTTAGTGGTTAGTGCATTCAACTCACAAAATCAAACGGTGCTGGTTCGAAACCCAGCTCGGATATACTTTGATTTCTGAGTTACAGTTGAGTTCTTGAGCGAAACTCATTGCGTAATGCAAGCCTAGCTCTAATGGTGGGTTGTCTGGTGAAGCGATTTTGTAGGCGCAAATGGGTGCCCTAAGTACGCCAGAACCTAAACCTTGGGATAAGAAGAGCCACTGTAATATGTGGAGAGTCCCGTAAAACTCCATTATTATTATTATTATTATTATTATCTTCTACTGTTGAAGTATCCTTTCGGATTACATAACCAGCAATATAAACTAATGCCATTTTAATTTCATTCGACAAAGAAGATTCATGATTAGGTAAGTTTTGGAAAATACTTAACGAATCATCATCATTAATTATAAAATCACATTTTCCACACAAGTGTCCAGTAGCACCTTCAATTTCTTCTATAAAGACATTCAAATCCAAACAAAGCTTAGTTTTTTTAATAGTTACTTTTTGAAGAACCTGTTGACTGTTTATGAAGTACGTCCCTCCAGATCCTTGGCGAAGTTTGCTAAATATTTTCTCCAGTGGATCACTGGTGAACTGTCCAAGACATACATATTCATGCGTTGTTGTTAAAAGGTACTTCGTTAAATCGACCATACCTCTACATGTGCGGCCTCTCGCAGTACCCTTCGTTAACTGTTTCTTTTGATATCCTTGTTTATCTGGTGACATTTTTTCAACCATGTTAGCAATATTAATTAAAGATATTAATTGGCTATCATCGACAGATGTGATAACAGCTCTGTTTGCATCTCGTAAACGCAAAGCTTCATATGGTCTTTTTACATTAACAATTTTAAAGAAATTGATAAATAGCGACAAGAAGGCAATTGTACCCTCTGCATTTTCTATTAAAGGATGTGTTTTCAATGCATTTATTGTTTCATCACAAAAAACCCTTAAACAAGTAGCAACGTTTTGTCTTTGAATTGGCTTTGGAACCACAGCTGTATCATTTAATTTTGATAGCTTAACAATATTGTCCTTTTTGAAGTCATAAAGTTTTCTTAAGTCACTCCACTTAGCAACTTTAATCAGGGGGCCATCGACTGGAAAATCTAACTGCTGCATTTTTTCTGTTAGCCAGTTAATGCGAACAGATTATATCAAGTGGACATAATCAAATAAAAGGAAAACATTGCCAGTGGTTCGCCATGGAGAAGTACAAACTTTCTGAAAAACGTTTGGTTTACTTTATTATTGTCAACAATAATTGCAAT
The DNA here is from genome assembly GCA_963930725.1 of Candelabrum cocksii. Classification (NCBI taxonomy): domain Eukaryota; kingdom Metazoa; phylum Cnidaria; class Hydrozoa; order Anthoathecata; family Candelabridae; genus Candelabrum; species Candelabrum cocksii. The sequence continues at coordinate 9,698,195 of OZ005669.1, forward strand.
TGTACCACCATTTAGTGCAATGCTATTGATAATCTGTAATGTCTGCTCGTACTGAAAATCAGAATCAAGGCAATATACTGGTAAGGCTTTAAAAAAAACTTCTTTCCACCAAATAGACAGCATTGCAACAGTTGTAGCAATATGATCAGGGTCATTAACTGCTTTTCCAAAAATATTTCCACCTTGATAGGTTAGTTGTGGTTTTACATAAACCTCGTCAATGAGAAGAACCACATTTTTTTGATGATGATCAGTAATATTTTGGAAGAAAGTCTTTAAAAATACACTATTGTCTACATTACCAACTTTCGAGGTCAATCTAGTAAGGACAGAAATACTAGGCAGCTCATAGTCTTCTCGTAAGCGAGTGTATAAGATCTTGAAATAGAAAAATATTCAAATCCTCTACCAATCATTTCTGGAGTGTACTTCCTTTCAAAAACAAAAACAACAAATATAGACATTTTCTCTCTTGAATATAATAAAAAGTTTTTAACACGAAAGATTGATTTTCAATGAAAGGAAATATATATATATGTCAAATTGGATGGTGTCATTCAATAGGTTAACTAGGCAAAGGAATGACACCTTTTTGAAATAAAGAATTAGGCGAGTAAGCATATTTTCAAAAGCATTCGAGTAAAAAATCCATTAGAAAAATATTCTAATTTATTATTTAAACTAGCAAAAATAACATTAGCGTATTAATAAGAAAAATATCCACAACTATAACATATTAAAATAATTAAAAATTTTCGCCAACATAAGTCAAAGCGTTCATACACTCTATATGTTCTGAAATTACATTCTTTTTATGATCCATTGACATAGAATCTAAATAATGGATAGCTACCTAAAGCTTGGAAAAAGAGTCAATACAAGAGACACGGTTAGATGACAAAGGTTTTATAATACATCGTACACCATAATGGTATCCTTCAAACATTAAGTTATTGCATAGTTTCAATACAAATCGGGGTGTACCAGAATTGTTTACAAACTCAATACTTTGAATTATTTAAGACATTTTCAACAAAGTATGTAGTTACTTGAGTAGAAAAGAAAACATTTTTCTGTAAAATCTGTTCCGAAAGGTTTTTCAAAAGCAATATTTTATCTTGCCTTAAAAACAAGTTTAATTCGTCTGGTATTGCAGTACGAGTTGATGAATGAGCTTTTAAAGTCTCTCTTCCAGGAGGAAGAGGTGTTGGAACTTGACTATAATTAACACAATGTGCAAAAACTGTTGGTGGATGCTTTGGTCGTATTTTCCCTTATACAAGTGTAGTTTTAAAATCTTTTGACCAATGGTTTTCACATACAAAAGTATTAAGACTGTCAGGGATATTGTCACGAGAAATAGCTTGCAACCATCGTCTTCGTTCTTCCGGATTTTTCTTACTTGGCAAACGAAACACTTTAACTTTACTGCTAACATAATTCCCCTTACATCCAGTAACACAACATTTAAATACCATTTTAATAAAGATTTTAATTGCACACACGCTACCATATGAACTTTCTCAAAACCTATATTTTCTAACGGTAAATACTTTCTACACACTAGCTCGTGCCAGTGACGTCATTATTTCGAGTAACAAAACTGAAATATAAATGATGCGGTGATGGAAATAAAGAAGCAAGAAAATACAGAGTGAGTTTTTACCTAGTTAGTTGGTGAGAAAACAAACTGAGTAAAGAACAATGATGGAAAATTAGGAAAAAACGGTAGGCTTTTTCCGTCTATAGCGTAAGTTAAATTATAGTTAATTTCCGGATTATGACATAAACATGTGTTAAAAATACTTTAGCTTAGCTAAGCTAGCTATATCTAGCTATATGCGTTCTGCAAAGTTAATCAATCAATATGAATCTTATTACTGTATTTGCATCCTAATCACAAAATAACTACCTAAGTTATTTCCTAGCAACAAGTTAAAACAATTGAAAGATGAAGTTGGACTCTCCCAATACAGAATTTTTTTTATAGATATTATAGTTATAGAAACACAATCAACAAGAACTACTAAATTATCGCCGTAATAATAGCATATATAAATAAACTTCTCTAATATATTTGCATAAATTGCCTTTTTAAGGTGACATTGCCATAGTAACAATTTTGCAAAGTAATTCAACTCGGTGAACGTTCATGCTCTTAAACTTCCACATAAACTGTAGTGTTGGAAGTGTGACTTGACCAGATAATATATCCGTAATTGCAAGGATAGCAGCTACACCACAACTGGCAGCACCAATTCCTGTAGATGGTTGTTTTGAAAAATTGAACCGGAGAATGTTAACAATTGGCAAACTTTGCAACGGGAGAATCAGGTACAATTTCATTGATTGCATATAAAACCTTTTCAATTTTAGACACAATACTTCGATTTAATTTTAGCTTAATTCCTTCGTCGAAATAGACAACACTATAACCTAAATCTGAAAACAAATAGCACTTTTGAGGTCTTCTATATGTAGCTAAATGCCATATAAAAAAATCGACTTGAAGTCGTTAAAAAAGTTAGAATATTTTTACTTATGCAGCCCTAACGACAAAAGTAAAAAATATTTTTGATATGTCTTTACTGCCCCACATCTGGCTTAATCTAAGGTATCTTCCCTATGAAAATGGTTTTTAAGGGGTAAGGAATGACGGAGTTACCAAGTATTGGCTATTTACAACCAAAACTGGATTTAAAAGTCACGTGGTACGCTAACCACAGGATTTTTTTTGATTTTTTAAACGCTATTATTGGTCTTATATTGTCTCTTAAATATCCCCAAAATTTTAGTGCAATACGACCATTTTGAACAAAAAAATATTTGAGCGTACATCCGATATTCATTCGCGGGTAATCTATATTGAGTTTTACCACTGACTTAGGTTTCGACCTCATAAATGCATAACTCGATGAATAATCAAGATATTGAGTTGAAATTTTCAACGGAGATTGAAAATAATCATATCTATCAGAATAACCTGGTTACAAATCTCAAAACCCAGTGTAAGCTCTTGCGCATGCGTAAAATTAAATCGTACATAGATCGTTCTACTTATAGTTATTTAAAACGAATGCTTGTGTATGTACAGCTATGCTATTGTGTCATCGGGCCATGAAAAAATAAATCCAAAAATACTACGGTAACTAAGGGAAATAACACGTAACTAAGGAAAAATAGAACGCGCATGCGTATAACTACCACATTTTTAACTTTTTTCTAAATTTTATTCTAGAATATCTTACCAAAATTAACAATGCTTCTTGGTGCAAAATTTCAGATTCTGTTCATCAATATCTCAGGAATTCGGTTTTGCGCATGCGCAGGTCAGAAATTTTTTCTTTTTTGACGATGAATTTTTGTCCTTAAGTTATGGGAAAAATATAAAGTGATTACAAACAGTAGTTAAGGAGATTTAAGAAGCTTGACACCTAACCCTAATCCGAATCTTTTTGCTAACTGGATGAATGCTTCTCCATAGTAGCAACTTTGTCGACACTTTAATGTGCAAAATGATTCATTTAGTTCTTCAACGCCACTTGTAACCAAATGTTTCAAATGTTGTCCTCTCTCTCAATAAACTTCAAAATCATAATTTCCATGGTTACAAATTTGCATACAGGCAAAGTATTAACTACTATTTTTAAAAAATGAATCACCTTCTATCTTTTGAAGCTTCGCGAATTTAGAGGATGGTTTGAAAAGTGGAAGAAATTGACTATCAAGACACGAATTGCGGCAACAGAATCAATTCCAAAACACGCATGTCCTTGCTCTACTTCCAATTGGTAATGTAGAAGGAGAACCCCCGGTTAAGGTCAGGTTTAGGGTTAGTTGGCGCAAAGGGAATCAATTCTGGTGGGACTATTCGACGTCCTTAGGCGAACAACAGTTCACTTTATCCAGTGAGATCTTACGCATACAAAAAGAAAAGATCCTAGCTTTGTATATATAAGGACGGAAAGAAGTCCATCTGTCACGAAATAAAAGAGCTTCCCTAAAATTTATAAAGAAATCTTTCATTTCTATTTTATAATTCACCCCTTGAGAAAAGCACACTTGCTTCTGTTGGGATCTTTATAAGTCAATGGCATTCAACTGCTGTTGTGTAGCCACATGTTGGCTCAATTTTGAAGGTCAGTTTTTCTCTTTGCCGAAAACTTTGAAGTGGAAACCCGCTTTCATTCTAGCAACTAATCTCTCATTCTAATTGTGATCTGTGACATTTGCACGTACGTTATGTTTATTGAGAACCCTAACCCTAACGTTTAAGAAAAGCGACGATGAAAGGTCTAAAAATGGATGGCGAGTAATATTTCTCTTACAAATGCATTCACAATTACTGCTATTATAGAAAACATATTAAAAAGCCAAGAATGTACTTGTCTGCATAACACAAGATGCCGCAGACGTTTGATTCAAGTAAATTCTCATTACGATAATTAGTACGGAAATAACCATTAGCCTTGGTTTCATTGAGCCTGCACCTTCAGCAAAACCTGAATTGCGTTTACACGCGGCGTTTTCCATATATTTCTTCGTACAGGAAATACCTAATCTCTTACAAGCACATAATACATAAAAATACACCATATTTATTTTTTTCTTCTGTTTAAAAAACAAACAAACGAAAAGAACAAAAAGCAGCCAAGCAATTTAATATGAAAAAGGTTTTTCTCTTATTCCAAACTGTTTTTGCTGTATGCTTTTAAAAATATTACATTCTGAAATCTGACATGTTACGTCATAATTAACAAATGCCAGATCAACAATTTGACATTTCGGGTGGTTTCTCTACTAAAATTTCAAAATGTCCGCGTGATTAAACAATTTTGTAGCATCTAGATGTAGCCTCGCCATTTAAGATCAGTAAATGTCAGCAGATATTCAGTTTCCAGTTTCAACAATGTTATCGCTTTGAGTATATTTATTATCAGTTTAAAAATAAAACGGCAGTGAGCGATCAACGCGTTAAGCTCAAAACAAGAGGTCCATGGTTCGAGTCGTGCAACATTTCGTTGCGCCTTCTGTATATGTGGTAGATAAAGAGAACGTAGCGAATGAGCTTAAGTTGATTATAATGAAATCACATATTGCTGCGTAAGTGCTGCGTAAGCCACCATAAGTAGAAATTTTAGATAAAAAGAGGTTTGTTTGTTTTCATATTGTTGCATTCCAATCACAAGGGTTTTCCAATCCAAGAGTTTTTCAAAAAATATATATGCGACATGAATTCTCATCTCTTTCTTTTCCACACCAATTCCCCTTGAAAACGTTCTCGTTTCGGATATATTTTTCTTTTTTTATCATCTAAAGAAATGCAATAATTAAAAGTTTTATATTTGAGAAAAACATGTCAGGGCAAACTAACCGACAAAATGAACTTTATCGTCAATCGTGGCACTCGTTGGAAGCGTTTCCCGACCTGTACTGCTTGCTAAAAAAAAGAACCATTATTACATCCCTCCAACATTTGTCATAGGTTAACAAATTAGAAAAAACTTGTCAGGGCAAACTTACCGACAAAATGAACTTTATCGTCAATCGTGGCACTCGTTGGAAGCGTTTCCCGACCTGTACTGCTTGCTAAAAAAAAATGAACCATTATTACATCCTTTCAACACTTGTCATATGTTAACAAATTAGAAAAAACATGTCAGGGCAAACTTACCGACAAAATGAACTTTATCGTCAATCGTGGCACTCGTTGGAAGCGTTTCCCGACCAGTACTGCTTGCTAAAAAAAACTGAACCATTATTACATCCTTCCAACACTTGTCATAGGTTAACAAATTAGAAAAACATGTCAGGGCAAACTAACCGACAAAATGAACTTTATGGTCAATCGAGGCACTCGTTGGAAGCGTTTCCATACCAGTACTGCTTGCTAAAAATGAACCATTATTTCATCTTCTTTATTTGCTAAGAAATCAGCAAAAATTACGATTTATATACCTGAAATTGAAATGAACCCCATATTCTCTTTAAGAAGTTCCAACTCTCTTTTTGAACACTTTGATGGAGGTTTGAATGTAGTGCCAATCGGTAGTCCATGAACTTGGTAGAAGCCAACTTTGATCTTTTTATAAGTCACCACGGAATAAACACCGTTTGCCGCTTTGTCTAAAGGTTCCAAGTTTACGTTTCAAACATAATATTTCTACAGAAAATTAACAACAAACTTTTAAAACATCAAAAATGAAAAAATATATATGCAGGGGCGGATACAGACGTTATGAACATGATGATTTCATAAGGTCAAAATTTTCAATGTAATAAAATGAAAGAATCGGTGTTAATTTTACCCGGTTTGTGGCCCGCCGACGCACGTAGCATTAGTACGCATCGTGTATTATTTTCTTATTTGCAACAGCAAAACGTGCGTTCATTTAAGCTAATTTCTGCCTTTCATTTTGCGATACTACTTTTAGCATTAATTTTCATCTTCATCAGTCCCATGGACATTTCGTGCGTTTTAGACCTTGATAACCCAGAAAGAAGTGCTATGATTTCAAGCACATCATCAGAATAAGCGAGCTTTTAACCTTATGAAAGTTATGAAGATAAATATTTGTGTATGAAGATAGATTATATGCTCGCTATAAATTTGTTGTTTTGGTATTTTAAAAATGGCACAGTTGTTGTAGACAGACTGAATAATGTTTCCATCCAGCAGAGCAAATGTGAAATCTGATTTACACAAGTTGGAGTTTCTTTTAAAAGAATGCATTTTTTTACAATCATTATCAACACCAGTAAAACAACTGGGGAATAGATATAAAAATAATTTTAAAAAAGCTATCAATGAAAGTAGAAAATATAAGACAACAGAAAATTTGGAATTCAATGTTGATGAAAAGGCTGAGCATATTATTAAAGTGAATTGTTTAGATGATCTTCTTTTGGACCCTGATAAAAAATGAAAACAGCCATTGCAGTAAGTTTATTATTAGTATATTTCCCCTTAAAATTTAGAGCTAGCAATTTGATATTTATACATACAGCTAATATATTTTTTTGTGGGTATATATTTTAGCTAGCTATCTAGCTACATGATTTTTTTTTATAAGCAACTTAGGATTTGGGGTAGAACTCATGTTGCTTAAATTTTATGCCGAAATAGGTACTCAAGTTGTTTAACTGGTTGCTTATTTTTCGAAATAGGTTACAAACAAAATTTGATTCATAGGTGAGAAAACGTCAATCAACAAGACAGACATTCGAAATAAAGAAAATAACAATGCAATGTCTTCACTTGGTGTATACGCATATGTAGTTAAAATACACACATACAAGGCAAAGTTATTGCTATTGAAGAAAGTGGCTATGATTAGTATAAATATTTTTCACCAGTTGCTTTATGTAATAAAAGCTCAGTAGTGGAGTTGCTTAGTTTTTTGCTGAACTCGAGTACTGTTGCTTATAAAGCAGTTGCTAATAAAAAAAAATTGTGTATTATTGTAAAATTTCTGTCATAGAAAAATTAGTGTGCTAATATATGTTGTAATCACTCAGCACAAGGCTTAGAGGCGGCCGTAGGAGTGTGTGATATCACCCTCCAGCAGGCAAATCGCCAGTTCCATTGTCCATTTATATACCGGTAACTGATATAGAGTATAATTTTTTCATGGAGAACCTCTCTATAACATTCCAACATATGTATAGCTGGTCGATTTTTTCCAGGAGGGTCCATGGTTGTGGGGTCCTCCCATAGTTGTATTTGTATTGTAAAGCTTAATGATTTTTTTTCTTTTGTTTTACGTACAATGATTTCTAACTTTTGCGGCTCACCACTGTATATATAAGCAAAAAAAAGATAGAAACAGATTGCAAATTCAAGATATGATTAGTTGTATAGATATAGTATCGGTATATTGTATATATAGCCATTTTTAAAAATAACAATTTCCCCCACATAGATACAGACAGCATTGCAACTCAATTTCAGTATATAAAACCTTTTTTATCAGCTGTATATTTTGCTATCAGTTTATTTATCAATTTCAGATTATTATAATTAATTATTTTATTTCCATACTGCTAACTTTTGTATATTTGACATGCCATGATATCATATCATATTTATCGAGATATGATTATTATATATATACATAATTTTTACTTGCTTTTGCTCGTGCTTTAAACTTATAAAACTTGATATCTTTAACAAGGAAAACAGAGGACCAACCTGACTGAGACATAAAAAACCATAGACGACACAACATTGAATTGACTGTTTGAGACAATGTCCTATTCTAATACTACGGTAAATTATATGATTTTTATAGATTATAAAATATTCTTTTTGTGAAAGCTTTTCTCAGAAAGTTTTACCAATTTATGTTAGGATATACAGCTACTTGTATTTATTTAGAATTTCAGCAGATGTTAACTGCCTGTACAACGCTGTATCTGTTGGGATATCTGGTAATGAACACTTAAATTTGTTTTTGAGATTGCTGACATCGATTGAATTATGTGAACACAAAAAATACTATCAATCATTGGTTGTGGAAGTTATAAAAAAACATGAATTTGTATGTGACTTGACTGCAGTAAAGCATTTGTTTAGTTTTCAATCTATTGACAAACTTGATTGTCTTAAGAATATGACTCTCTCAATTGAAAAGGAAGCATTACTTAATTGCAAGATATCCAAGTTCTCCAGCATGGTTTGTATATTTGCACTTGCTTCAGTTATTGAGCAGCCAATTCATTCTATTTACAGCCCAAGAAGTAACCTTAAAATATTTCAATTACTTTCTTGTCTTGTTAGGCCAAGAGCTGTAACTATTTCAACTCATTTATCATTACTGTGGACTAGTACTGATACACCTACAACAACTCCAAATCATTTTGTTTTATGTGTCGTAAACAACAAGAACACTCTAATCTCTACTTCACCTATTTCTGCTTCTCCTTCTGTGACAAATTCCACTAAAAGTAAATTGATTGATATATTTAAAAGTAGAAGACAAACCACAATCCAATTTTTAAAAGTAGATGCAACTCAATCTAAATCATCAAATTCAAAAGTGTCTTCGTCAACAATATCTACACCGGAGTCGTCTCCCCCAATGGCATCTCAATCTTCATTGTATCATGAAACTACGTCAGTTACTCCATCATCGACTACATCTCAATCTAGAAAAGATCATTTAACTTTATTGCATGCAGTAACAGCAGATTCAACATATGCAAACGATCCTTTGAATTACGCTTCTAAATCTCCAGTTTCCTCTGTAAATAATGAACATTCTGTAACCGAACCTGTGAAGAAAAAGCGAAAGGGTACTTGCAAAGACTTATGTTGCACTGGAAAATCTCTAACTCGTGGTCAGCCTGTTAAAGCAGCAAATGAATGTCACCCAAATGACATTGGACTACATTTTAAAACGCTTCACAAACTTTCCAATTCCAGAAAATTTAACATAGTTAAAAATGTGTGGAAACCGCCTTCAGATTATATTTTCCCGCAACATGTCCATTGTAAACGACATTGGAGAATGAATCGGAAGTATCTAGACTCAACATCTTCTTCATTTATTCCATGGTTATGTTATTCTGCTTATTTTGATGGAGTGTTTTGCTTGCCTTGTGTTGCCTTTGGACATGGATATACGGGTGCGAGGTTACAGAAGTTATTCATGGAACCATTTACATGTTGGAATGGTGCCCCTAAAAGATGGAATGATCACCAAACTTCCTCCAATTTTCATAAGATGGCTTGGTGCAAAATGGTAGGTTTTATTGATCAGATGAAGGGAAGAATACAATCTATTGAAACGATGCTAAATGAAAAAGAACGGAGCTTAGTAGAATCAAACCGTTTGAAGCTTTTACCTATACTTAAAACTGTTGCATTTTGTGGACGTCAAAACATAGCATTAAGAGGACACAGAGACGATGCGCAACACTTAGAGAAAGCGTCCAATCCGGGAAACTTCCAGTCATTATTGAATTTCCGTATTGACAGTGGCGATCAGATATTGAAACACCATTTTGAAACTGCACCAAAGAATGCTACATACCGTTCAAAGGTTATTCAAAATGAAATGATATCATCGTGTGCTAAATATATAAGAAGTCATCTTGTTTCAGAAATTGCAAAGGCAAGGTATTTCTCTGTAATCGCCGACGAAGCCAGTGATTGTTGTCAGAAGGAACAACTTTCCTTGATAATAAGATTCATTGACAGGAATAGTGAAATTCGCGAGGAATTTATGGAATTCATTGGCTGCAATTCTGTGTCGAGTGAAAGTTTAACCAATAAAATAAGAGAGTCTATCAATCAGCTACCGTTGGAATTTTCAAACCTTTGCGGGCAATCGTACAATGGAGCTGGAAATATGGCTGGCTCAAGATCAGGTGTTTCAACTAGAATTCTTAAAGAGAACCCAAAAGCGCTATACTTTCATTGTTCCTCCCATCGATTAAATTTAGTAATTGCAAATTGCTGTAAAATAAGAGGAGTGAAAAACATGATGGACGCAGTGAAGAAGTGCAGTGATATCTTCCATTTTTCGCCGAAGAAGAAAACCTTACTTATGGAAAAAATCAACAAAATCACGCCAAACGACAAAAGAACAACTTTATTAGATGTATGCAGAACAAGGTGGGTACAGAGAATTGATGGTTTAGAGAGAATACAAGAAATGTTTTTACCAATTATCAATACTCTTGAGTTAATAACAAATAATCTTGACGGTTCATATTCATATGAAGCCCGGAGTGACGCACAAGGTGTTTTCTGGACCCTCCATTCTTTTCAATTTATTGTTCATTTGATAATTGTTCGCAGCGTTATTTCCTATACACTACCATTAACCTACGAGTTGCAGAAGAAGAAAATCGATGTCCTTGCCGTTTACAAAGCAGTTGACATTGTAATCGAGACCCTTGATGATTGCCGGAACAATGTAGACCTGAAACATAATGAATGGTATCAAGAAGCTGTTTCGTTTGCAAAAGAAAACGTTGGTTTTGATCCCTCTATCAAGCGAGTAGTAACCAAGCAAACACAACGCAATAATTATACCACTGATGATCCCGAAGTATACTTTAAGTTGGCTTTGACTATACCGTTTCTGGATCAAGCCCTTTCAGAACTGCAAACCAGATTTAGCGAAAGTCATCACATTCACTACAATGCTAACTTTTGTTATTCCAAGCTCAGTTCTTTCAAATAATCAATGGGAACAATATGTTCGTCTGTTTGCTTCAAAGTATTCCGAAGACCTTCCGCAACCTCTAAACCTTTCTGTAGAGATGTATCAATGGGAATCATATTGGAAACGAGAACTAATTATACACCAAGAAGTACCGGACACTATATCGTCAACGTTATTGTCTATTGACTCAAAAAAAGAATGGTTTCCAAATATCTATCGCATTTTAACTCTAGTTGCAGTTGTACCAGCCTCCTCGAACTCTTGTGAACGCTCAATTTCTAAGTTAAGGCTTATTAAAACATACTTACGATCAAACATGACACAAGAACGTTTTTCAAGCCTTGCTGTTATAAATATACACAGAGAAATAGAACTTGACTTTGACGCTATCCTTAATATTTTTGCTCAAGATTATCCTCATAGACTTAAGTTAAAGAATATTCTAGATACAGACGATCAATAACTTTAATTCATGACTGTTACTTTTCTATGTTTATGCTTTCCGTTTTTTGATGAATCGCTAACAAGTTAATTTGATATTCGAAATGTGTTTGCAAGTTCTCCTTTTTATATCAAATGTTCTCTTGTTTGAAGATGTCGTTACAACTGAATTTCTCTCTATAGAAATCATTGGTTTGATGAATTTAGTCCGACGGAATTTTATTTTTTACAGCTAGAATTCTGCTATAATTGTGCTTGTCAACATTTTATCGGAAAGTGTCTAATTTTTACATTTTTAACGAGATAATTACTTTATATTTGATTCGACATATTTTCCTTACATCTCTATAAATTTAGTTTCACTTTTCTGTACAGATATATAGTATTCAGATGCTTTTATACAGAATTAGGTAAACGAGTTCCACAAATCTATGATAAAGTACTCTATAATAAGACTTCTTAAAGTTTTCTTTGAGTTTCCTACCGACTATCACGAAACATTAAATAAATGTGTGTATATTTGTTGTATATATTTGGATAAGTTTCCATTGTAACTTTTGTTGTTTTGGCAAAATGATTAAATAAATAAATCTCAATTAACTCCAGTTTTCCCGGAAGTGCCAAAGTCGAACATCGATCAAAGTCGAAAATTTTTCTTTTGCCGCCAACCATAGTGGCGGCCTTAGTAAACACGTATGCTGTTTGAAATCTTCATATAGTCGCTAAAATGTCTGTATCCGCCCCTGATATGTTATGATATCTAAACAATTTTGGACCATAATTTTATGAGACTTACAAAAATACTACTTAACGATTCTGTGACGCCTTTTCGAAGATCTGCCACCTGCAATTTTTCTTTTTGTTCTGAACCAACTAAATCAAATAGGTGTAAATATGAACAAACCTTATTAAATTGTACTTGACAACAGAACAATGATTTGAATTGATTAAATACCTGGGGAACAAAAACATGCAAACTCCCATTCATGGTCTCCTCTATCTCTCATAAAATCAACTCCATTGGAACTTCCATACACTTCAACCCGATTCTTTGTCCTCTTCCAATCAACTTGCATAACAGTGGTCTCTACACCAAATGTTTCCAGCTTTACACACTGTAGAGAAGATATTGAAACACATGGATTTTAAAAGGGAACGGCAAAGAATGACTTTAATTTTTTGTCTCCATTTAAATATTTTTCTCCAGGCTTGGTCAAAATCATTAGGAACAGATATAATAAATGCACTGACCAGCGCTTCGATTTGCTTTCTTGTCTCTCAAACTATTTTCATCTGACCTTCCACAGAAAGTTGGTCAAAAGAAGGAAAAACTTTCTCACTAGCAATCTTCTTAAACTTTTGCCTTTCTTCTTCCGAAAGTCCTGACCAAGCATTATTCAGGTCTTTAAAAGATAAATCTAATAAGAGAGAGAGAGAGAGATGTTTGTCTTTCAGGTGTCGAATTGCACCCACTGGTAATTAGAATCACTCATTGTTTACGTCTCGTATCTATTTTTAAATAATAAAGATCGACAGCTTGAGGTTATAATCTTAGTGATAATTATGCGTAAGTACGTGAGAGGGGGGTTATTGAAAGAGTACAGGTGCATACAAGGGGGGGGGGTCCAAAATTGACGATTTTACAGCGTACGTACTTTATGGATGCCCTCCCCCGAAGCAACGTTCCTCGAAAGAAGCGCAACGAGCGGAGGGCTTGCCCGGCTATGAAAGTCGTAATGCTTAACGCATCATTACTTCGCTTGCGAGAAATACCGAGGAACACCTTAAACATATTACATGGTTTTATAAGGAACTGAGGCTAAAAATTGATTATGCTTGTGAAATGAGTTAGAGTCATTTAAATATAAATATATTTTAATGTTATTAAATATTTTATTACATACAGGAGGTAATCTTTATACAGTAACTATAAATATCGTAATATCAAAATATTATAAATTATTCGTCAAATTATACATTATAATTATTGTGAATATTATTATTTATTCTAAAGCCATTTTTCATGTTCTAAGATGGAATGATCGTGGAAAACGAAGCAACCAACATTTCAAATAGCAGTCGAGTCCTGTGTTTTCGGAGCAAATTACCTTCCGTAAAACAATGTAAGTCGTATGGCTTACGGAAAATAACCCCAACTACTTTAACAATCCATCCTTTCAATATGCGCTTTTTACCTCCTGTAACATCGTTACTCCATTGGAGGAGTGAGATTGATGGTGCTAATACGTTAAGCACACAAAACATTTATGTTTACAGCAAGTTTGGGAATTTCGATATTGATTGTACGAGAAGTGCATTGAAATTAATCCAGGCAAAGGATGTTTAACAGTCAGTAAAACAAGAGTTAGAGTTAGTTTGGTTTGCTTTAGAACGATTGAATCCTCATGTTATGGCGCAACCCTCAATAGCGAGCATAAACAACTTTCGTTCGTTGATTCACAACCATCCTATAAATAACGAAATTCCAGGGGTAAATATGGTACCTGGCGAATTGGCTTGATTGTGCTGCAAAAGATATCTATCATGTGATCATGTACATTGGATTATTGACAAATTAAACACGCAACAAAACAAAGTATCATGCATCTATCTAAATCGAGTTTTCAATATAGAACGATTTGTAAATAAAAAAAGAGTAAACAAACTGTTCTTGCATTTGTGATAAATGTTGGGAGAAACACTGATGAGTCTACATACCTTGGATCAGATGATAAATCAGGATGCCACTGGGTAAACTGCATATATGACTCAAAAACAAACGTCGCATTGTACAACGATTCACTTGGATGGAAACCACCAACAAAACTGATTGACTTGTTAGAATCGTTTAAAAAAAATTTTTCTCCGACCATTGAAGACCATGTAAGCTAGAACTTTCTCATAACAGCGACAGGACCAACATTTTTAATAACCACTATTGTGACAACACGTGTTCTATATACCCATTACAAACTATATTATAGATTAGGCATTTGATTTCATCAAAAAAACATTCCATCTTTCTAATTCAGAAATAGCCAAGTTTTCATGATCAATGTGGTAATTCGCAAAGACAATACAAATTATGATTAGTTGACCTGTAGAAAGGCTCTTCACAAGTTAGCTAAGTAATGTTAGCTAAACAAAACAACGAATATACACGTAACAACAATAAATACATGGTTCATAACATTCTCCACCACAAAATGTAGTTCTGGGGATACCAACACAACAATATTATTCTACAATACCACTTACAGCGCACGGCGTGCATAAGGGTTTGTATTATCATAAATCAAGACGTAATGGTGCACGCTTTGTTTGATGCGATCTTCGTAATTCAACAACATCACTCTTTGGCTCAGCTACCACAGCGGGTTCGACGTCGACTACATTCGGTTCGGCTGCGAGTGCATCACGACTTGGCAGTGTTTGCGGTTGCAGTGGAAAGGATTTTTGGGAGTGTTCTTCAAGTACTTTTCTTTGTTCGGTTACATCTCCACAAGGGGCGAGATCTCGTAGAGAAACAGTACTTTCACGACCGTCTGAGTGACGAATGTGGGCATATCGAGGGTTCGATTCCAGTAACTCGAACTCGTCGACAAGTGGGTCATACTTCGACTGACGAACGTGGCGTTTCAAGAAGACTGGTCCAGGGTTGCTTAGCCACGATGGCATTGACTCTCCACTGGCAGATCGACGTTGAAAGTTAAACAAACGTTCATGAGGTGTGGCATTTGTTGCGGTGCACAGTAGGGACCTGATAGAGTGTAACGCATCAGGTAGTACTGCTTCCCAATGTTTAACATCTAGATTTCGAGATTTACATGCGAGTGTAGTAGCTTTCCAGATAGTTGCATTATAACGCTTGCATTGTCCGTTACCTTGTGGACTATAAGGTGTCGTTCTGCTTGTCGCGACATTCTTTGAATGTAACCACGCTTTAAGATCCACCGACATGAACGAAGCACCTCTGTCTGAGTGGACATAACTCGGCATACCAAATATTGAGAATATGGAGCACAAACTCCTGATGACCGTAGGGGTACTAACGTCAGAACATGGTATTGCGAATGGAAACCGAGAGTATTCATCAGTGACAGTAAGGAAGTATTTATTTCGACTTCCTGAGGGTAACGGACCCTTGAAATCAATGCTCAGTCATTTAAACGGCTGAGTAGCTTTTACTAACTTCGACCCAGATGGTCTAAAAAATCGTGGTTTGCATTCAGCACATGTCTTACAAGATGCTGTCATGGTCTTAATCTCCTCAATAGATGTAGCTATGTTCTTTGTTTTAACGTAGTGATTCATTCTTGTCACGCCCGGATGGCAAAGCGACTCGTGCATTTGATAGAGTTTCTCCGAGCTTATGGATGAGCAAAATAGACGAGTGAATGAATCAGCCGGTATATTTTCTTCTCCTGGTCGGTATTTGATATCGAAGTTATAGCAAGCTAACTCCATCCTCCATCTCTGGATCTTGTCGTTCTTTATTTTTCCAGCTCGTTTTGAATCGAACATGAAGCTAACGGATTGCTGATCTGTTATTAATGTGAAGTGTTTTCCTGTGAGGTAATGCCTCCAATGCCTTATAGATTCAACAATTGAGTGTGCTTCTTTTTCTACTGACGGATGATTTAGTTCGCTTTTTTGTAGGGCTCAAGAAAAGAAAGCAACGGGTCCGGTCTTCCTTCCTGATTGAGAGTAGCAGCAATCGCAAGATCAGAGGCATCTGTTTCGACAACAAAAGGGAGGGTTTCATCGATAGCACAAACGACTGAGTCTTCAATATCCTTCTTTAGGCAATGGAATACGTCGAGAGCTACTGGTGGTAATAGGAAGATGGTGTTGCTTGAAAGTGGTTTGATCTTTTCAGAGAAGTTCGGTATCCACTTGGAATAGTATGCAAACAACCCAACAGTTTTCTTTTGAAGCGTGAGATTTAGCGGAGCGGGCAAATCTCTTAGGGGCTGGAGACGTGTCGGATCAGGACGAATCTCGTAATTAGAAATTTCGTACCCAAGCAGTTGGATTGATGTCGTAGAAAATATACTTTTATCTTCATTCAATTTCAGGTTGTCGGCTTCAGCAGCTACCAGCAACTTTGAAAGGTTTATGTCGTGCTCTGCTTGATCTATACCGCACACGGTAACATTATCTAAGTATGCAAATGTCTTATTTAAATCATGTTTGGCTATAAAATTATCTATATTTCTCTGGAAACATGGTACGCCATTCGTCACACCAAATGGCATTCTTGTGTTTTGGAATAATCTCCCGTTTGCTTCAAATGCTGTAAATGGACGGTCTTCCATTCATATCGGAATCTGGTAGTAAGCGTCCTTTAAGTCAATCGTACTAAATACACAATTCTTCGCAATTTCATTAATTTGGTCATCAATCCTCGGGAGGGGGTAAGCGTCGAGTTGAGTATAGCGGTTAATCGTTTGTGAGTAGTCAACAACCATGCGTTTTTTGTGACGTTCATTGGTTGTTACGACGACCTGGGCTCTCCATGGAGATGTACTAGGCTCAATGATCCCTTCTTTTAGGAGTCGTTGGATCTCAGAATCAATAAACAGCTTGTCTGATTTACTGTATCTACGCGACTTAGTGGCAACCGGTTTGCAGGCAGGCGCTAGGTTATGGAATAACGAAGGTGGTTCGATTGAGATTGTAGACAGATTGCAGATGGATAGTGTTGGTTTATTCCCACCAAATTCAACAGTGAGGTTTTTATGTTGAGATAAAATATCCTGACCAACAATAACATCAGTGCAAAGATTTTCAAGTACAGACAAATAGGTATTGGCATAGTAGTTTTGCTGTAGTTTCAGGTTCACATTAACTTGACCAATAACGTTGACTTTCACTGACGATTCCGCCATTGATACAATTGACTTTACTGGTGAAAGTTCCAAATTGAGATCATTAACCAGGCGTTTACAGATAAAGTTGTCAGAACTTCCGGTATCAATAAGGGCATCGACGGTATGGTTATCTATTTCTATAGTAACTATGGCTCTTGTGAGACTACGAGGCGACTTGGTGCTGGCAACGACGGAAGCGAGAGTAGGGTATATAGACGCAGTAAATTTGCTTGATGTTTTTCGAGGGTTACGAGATTGACATACTTTCGCAAAATGACCTGATTTGTCGCAATTGTGGCATACCGCATCTCGTGCTGGGCATTGTTGACGATTATGGCGACTTCCACCACAGTAGAAACACTTCAACGTGTTATTAACAACGGCATTAAGTTCTGCAGGCTTCTCTTTGTGAATGTGTAAAGAATTCAGTGGAAGAGTGTTATTATATACAAGTGAACTTTTCTGAGCTAGCTCTAGCGATCTAGCTTGAGTAAATGCTGCATCTAGTGTTAAAGTAGTGTTCTCAAGAAGACGTTGACGAATACTTGGAGAGTGGATTCCATTAATGAATGCATCACGAATCATTTCATTGCGGTACATCTCAGCGCACACTGCTTTAAATTGACAGTCCTTCGCCAACAATCTTAAGGTAATTGATTGTGAAGATTGTGGTAATTCGCAAAGACAATACAAATTATGATTAGTTGACCTGTAGAAAGGCTCTTCACAAGATTTATAATGTTAGCTAAACAAAACAACGAATGTACACGTAACAACAATAAATACATGGTTCATAACAATCAAAAACAAAACATATTCACATTTTACTTTGCTTTTATAAAGAGATATAATGATACTAAACTTGAAAGCTGCTTTTAAACTGTGTATAGCTAGCTATCTTTCATATTTCAATAACCATTTACTAGTAATAAAGTGTACTACAAAGTTTTGGCATCTTCTTGTATTTGAATATAAAACAGAAAAAAGAGAGAAATTAATCAAAATGTTGTTTTGCCTGGCGAAAGGTTACGCATGCGCAGGATTAACGAAAAACGAAAACATCGCAACTCGTCTGTGGTTTTGAAGTATATTTTTTTCATCCGCAATATCAGCATTTAGCCGCTCGTCTATCGTATCAACATGTTAGGGTTAAAGGGTTAGGGTATCTAGCTTTTACTATATTTTCGTATATAATAATATTCAAGCAATATGTATAGAAAAAAGTGTTTTTTAAAGTATTTTACTTATTAAAGGCTAAGAAAAACAAGTTTTAATCTCATTGTTCTTACTTACTTTTCAGTATTTTTTAAAAAGAAAATTTTATTTCAAAGTCAATTTAAAAAGAAACTGTTACTGATACGCTATCGGTAATGGCGTTCTCTAAATATTTGTTCCTGAACTGTAAGCGGATGAGCCATCGCGTTTTTTTCGCCCGTTTTACGATAAGTATCGGTTACAACCAACAGAAACGGGTGGTGCATACCAATATCTACGAGCGATCGCTCATAACCTTAGCTTTTGAAGATTTTACGATTGTATGTACATTTTATGTTTGAATAATGATTTACTTCAACATTAGAATACTAACTACTGAAAAGAAAAAATTGAATAAACCCTCTGTTTATAATAAAACCAGTTATCCAAAGAAATCCACAGGTAGAGCAACAGGAAAGAAAAGATGAATAAGACCTTTCAACCTCTTTTCCACTTTAGGTCGAAATAAGTTCCAGGAACAAAATTTTATTTTCAAAAAAAGTATTTATTTTAACTTATAATTGTTTTTGTAATTCTTATAAACCATTTCGACAAAACGCCGCGGTGAAGAAAGAGTTTATCAAAGCGCGGTGTTTACAGAGTACATACGGCATTCCAGTGACCAGTAAAGTCCTTCCGACCCGGGGGAATTTGGTCGATGAGATTCACCGGGGGGGGGATACACCAGGGGAGAATTTAATCGGGGGGAATTCACCGGCGGGGAATTTGATCGGGGGAATTTACCAGGGGGAATTCTCCGGACAGCCCAAAAAATAAGCAAGTGTCAGGCTGTTTTTCTCAGTTTGTACTTCACGGTTAGCAATTTATAACATAGACCAAAAGTACAAACATTATTGAAAAATAAATATGCTAATTATGCATAGATTGTTGTTATTTATTTTTATGTGGACAGTATCAAATCAATATAGAAAGAGATGTAACCTGTCTTATACATACAATAGTAATAGTTTTTCTAAACTACCTTTTCCTTATTTCGCGAGAGAAATTTTACCCAACAGAATTCGAATTATTTGAAATATTTTCCTGTAAAATACAATTTTAAAGCTTAAAAATCTAAAGAGAAAAATATATTATATATTAAAAGTCTAATTTCACTTTTATAACCCGATAAGAGATATCAATCCGCACTATAATTGCGGGAAATTTTGACCATTACCGCACTAAATTAGAAGAGAATCAAAAATTCCCTAACTAATAAATAAAGGAAAAAATATTTTTCGAAAAATAGGCCATCCGCACTAATTAGAGGGCGCACTAAATGAGAGGTACTACGGTAATAAGCTATAATCTAGCTATATTTACTGATGGACCGTTTTTGCATAATTAGCATATTTATTATTCAATAATGTTTGTACTTTTGGTCTATGTTATAAATTGCTATCCGTACTTTCACTGATGTAGTCTTTGGATTGTTGTGATTTGTTGCATTCTAGGTAAATGTGCAGTAAAGCAAAGTAGATATTGTGAGAACAGGCGTTTGGAAGGGTGGAGCAGAAAAGGACACAAAGCCTTTGAAAAAAGAAAAACGCAGACAGAAAATAAAACGAAAATGGCGCATTTTTGACCAAAATTTTTACAGGATTTCTTCCTACACATCAAATAAAAATTAAAAGTATGACTCTTTTGTGAACTTTAGTAAAAAATGATTACGCCACCCTTTTTAACAATAAAAAATGGTACTATAAACGTCAAAACATTTTTTGGGGAAAAATTTCCACCTTAAATTTACTCATATCTTCTGATCATTTAATATTGTCGCATTTCTTAATAAGCCCATTTACCCTCTCATAAATAAACTACATTAAGCTAACTTCAAAATAAGGCATTTTAAAAAAATTGGAACCTTTTGTTCATACGGTAACATTATGCTTAACTTTTTCCACTTTTTACCGTAATTATGCTTATAGCTGTCTTGCTTATAAAAAAAATTAGTGTACGTATTTAAAAATATAAGTCTCGCATCGAATCAACAATTTGTAACAGCGACAGCAACACAACAGTGAAATTTGGTTTGATGAGCGCATTTAGTTTGATGAAAAGTTTGTTCGAGACTGCATCAAACACGATTTTTTCCTTCTTTTTTCGAAATTATTGTTCATCTCAAATGCGTTAAACTTTCCATCAAACTCGCGAGTTTGATGAACTGTTTGATGCATTTGCGCCCGCCTTTACATATGTGTTCTTCTTTACACAGACCCGTGATAATAAAAGGTTTTCTTTTACTAAGAATTAAATATCATTTATATGTGAAAACTTCAAGACTCTGTTCACAATGTTAAGGGCTCACGAAAGTTATAATACAAGAAATTCCAACCTGAAAATGACATTTTTAAGGTGTTTAACCTGTTTGTTTTTTTTTAAAAAAATTAAGGCCCCCAAACTTCTTTAGCAAATTCGTTTCCAAAAAGAAGGATATCATTTTTTTTAATGGATTCACTCCCGGTTTTCATCATTACATTACCTGTAAGAAAAGTGGTCTCCCCTGTGGCGAGTGTAATGGGATTGGTTACAACAACGAATTCAACACTGCAGCACAATCAGATGACGACGATGTCGATAACGTTGATGACTTTGACGATGGCAACATATTTGTTTTAGATAATGAGTGCAAACCAAGCAAGAACTCTTAAATATTTTTCCAGCTATTTATAACACATTATTGCAATTCATGAAGGCACAAGTTCTGGGTCAGTTTATCTTAAGCAAAATTATTTATTTTTATGATTGAATGATTACCAGAAATATTGACATATTCTCTTCAGAACATTTTTATTCTTCGGGTCTGTAAATTATTATTAGATCTGGTTGGAAATTTGATGTCTAATTTATTTAATTAATATTTCAAACTGCCCCTGATTTCTATTTATCTGAGCATTAATTATGAATATATTTTCTCTATTAGATATTAAATAACTCATAAGTATCAGCTGTCGTATTTTTGAAAAATTATCGTTATTTTGCTTATTTACCCCCAGTTATTCAAATGGAAACAAAACTTTTTGCCCAAATCGAATTTCGATGGAATTTCAGTATGATACTCACTATAAAATTAGCTTTATAAGAATTTTTTTTAGGTTAGCCAGTTTTTTGAGCAAATTTGACCAGACTATACCCCTGGTAACAAAATGTAATTTCCAACAGCTACTTATTTCGCAAATGAAAAGGTATATGATAATTTAAGATTCCCACTAAACCTTTATAAACCATCTTACGAGAAAATACACCCTTTTTAACGTCTTACTGACAATTATTGCACATCTACAGACCATTTACCAATATCAATATTAAATGGAACCAACAATTTTAATTTTTTTCACAATATATTTCGACATTGCTGTCATCATCAGGTATTCTACAATCAATAAAATCAGTTTTATAACCGATAACAATATTCAAAACATTTTCCAACAAAATATATTCATATAATCAATACACTAGATACGACCATTCATTGCGTATACAGAAAGAGATTATATTACAATCTATGAAGCGAGATAATTAAATATTACGCCTAATCACAA
Source organism: Candelabrum cocksii (assembly GCA_963930725.1). Lineage (NCBI taxonomy): Eukaryota > Metazoa > Cnidaria > Hydrozoa > Anthoathecata > Candelabridae > Candelabrum > Candelabrum cocksii. The sequence goes on from OZ005669.1 coordinate 9,720,479, forward strand.
TTTAATGACCAAAGTATGGCTTCTAAATTCATCTTTTGTATTAAAACTTAGCTTAAGGTCATTAATAAACAACGCTTCTTTAATCAATAATTGCCTTTGGGAGTTAGATGTGGCAAGAATCTTTACATCCTTGTCAATTGAAATGTTGTTGTTATTAGTACATGCTAGAAAATGTGATCCCACGGGAGTCGATGGACGAGAATGTTCTCTAATGCGGGTAAGTAGATGCCGAACCGATTGTCCAACATAGCGCGAGTTACATCGCGGACATGAAATTTGATAAACTATACCGCTCTTAAAGGATTTCTCGATGGCTGGTTTCAGTGACGGGAGCACTGTTTTTAATTTTCTCAACGTTAGGATAACTTGAATTGGAACCTCCATTTTCTTCAACGAACATTTAAACTTATCAGTAATTTTCCCACGATATTGCAGAAAGAACATTTTCCCATCCACAATCTCTCTCTCCTCTGGATCTTTTACCTCCTTAATTTCCGGTGTAACAATTGACTTGACACATTTCGCAATAATCGGTTCATAAAATGATGGAGGGTACTGATTATTATGGAGTATTTTCTTGGCTTTTTCCAAACTCTCGTGAATGGATTTCCATGTACTGCAAGCACGAATTACTCGGTGGACCATACCATATACAACTGAACGTTTGTAAATTTCAGGAGCTAGAGCATGATAATTCATAACAAGACCAGTGTCAGTCTTTTTACTATACCACGTCGAAGTAATATTACCATCTTTGTCGCGTTGAAGTAAGGTATCCAGGAATGGTAAAGAACCTTTATCTTCAATTTCCATGGTAAATTTCAGTGATGGATGTAACTCGTTTATCTGCTCAAACTTTTCATTTATGGATTCACGTTTGATATTGCGTACATAGTCGTCCATGTACCTTGCAAACAATGAAGAATCACCTTTTACAATACTGTCAAACTTATACATCCATCCGTTGGCAAGAAGTGGGGCAGGAGGGCTACCCATAGCCAGTCCCTCTATCTGTTTGTAATATCCCTCATTAGTGAGCATTATCACATTGCAGCTACAAATTTCCAAGAGATCTTTAAAGGTTTGTTTATCTACTGGTGGTTCCTTATATTTGCCGGAGTATAAGAAGTTTGTACATTCCTCCATTGCTTCATATACAGGGACGTTTGTGTATAAAGATGAAACATCGAAGCTTACTAGGACATCATTTTCCTGTAACTTGTTGTCTTTTAAGCCGTCGACAATTGTTTTTGTCGACGAGTTAATTCTACACTCTTCCACAACTGAAAGCCACTCTGCAATTTGGTGTGCGATTGTGTAGTATGCGGAACCAGGCATTGACAGGACAGGCCGAACGGGAACATTCGGCTTGTGGATTTTTGCGAGACCGTATAATCTAGGTGGCTGACTTCCAATGGGCTTCAATTTGTTAAATAACGACTCCGAGAGTTTGTTATTTGTTCTCATAGATTTTAACATAGTTACAATTCGTTCTTCCTCCTTCACGATTAGATTTTTGCCATTTTTTCTGTTCACTGTGAATTTCTGAAACTGGGGCAAGCCAATAATATCCCGCATTTTGTTGTTGTAATTGTCTGTTTTCATGAGACAAATTCCAATACCTTTGTCAAAAGGGACGGCTAACAGTTTGTTATCTTTCAAATACTTTTTTGTCAACTGAATATTACGAGATGACCTTTGTTTCTTGCAATTCTTTATGTAAGTCAACGTTTTTACATTGATGTCGGTGATCAATTCATCTTTCACATCATTATCTTGACAATATTTCAACACACCGTCAAGCTCACATAATACGTCATTTTGATTGAACTTCTCCAAAACAGCATTTTTTGGACCAAGGGACAGCGTTTCCAAAACAAACTTTGGTGGCAAATTGTCAAGCTGATAGCACCTCACAGTGTTGCGTACATTGAATAGTGGTCGATCTTGTTCATCAGATAATGTCCGTAATTTATTGTTGAGTTTCTGTGATCGCACGTTACGTAATAGTCGTAATTTGTATCTTGTGTGTAAAATTACTGAAGGAATACAATAATTTGGTAATTTCTGTTTTAACCTCCAGCGACTTGCATCCAATTTCTGTGATGTTATTTTCCTCTCTTCAGATGCTTTGAACAATTCTTTTCTCAAAAGGTTAACTTGAAAATCTTCAACCGAACGATCATCGAAACAACCGTTGTTAGGAATCCGAAATTTTAAGAATCGCGGAATTATTCTTGATTTCAAACAATCATCAAGGAATCCAATTCGTAGGTTGTGGTTTTCAACTTTTTGTAGCATTTTCTGATACTGTAAATAGTTTTTCCAGCAACCATTTCTTTGTAATTCCAAATGTAGTAGTTTAAAAGGTAAGAAATTAATATTGTTAATAATGTTCTTACCATTTACCAATACGTTACTAAATATATGGAACTTTAGCAACCGAAAAACAGTAATATAAATTTTTCATCACTCGGAGACCCTAGCCCCCGATTTCACCTGGTCTAATAGTGTTATAAACGCACTTAATCGCCTAGTGAGGACCATACTTTATAACCTTCAAAATCAGTAGAAACTTGAATGAAACAAAACAATGATACAATCATGGAATGTCTCTTATTGACAGTTTTTAAGCAACAGTTCAGGCAATAATCGGCGTATCAAATGACGTGACAAAATCAGTCACAACAAATAAAAATATTTGTACATGCATACTTTATAGGATATTGAACAATTAAAACTTTAAATAAATAGAATAAATTTAACACATAAAAGACATGGTAAACTTTTGGTTATTTTATGAAATAGAGGTTGTTCACTTTAATCAAAGGAATTAATCAAAATATGAATATGTATAAAATGCAAAAACTGAGAAAACCCAACCTAGACAAGCATCAAACTAATTTGTATATTTATTGAAAGAAACGAAAGGAAGAATGATAAATTTCAGTTACACCACCAATATAAACTTAAAAAATATTTAATAAATAGTTATAAAAAATCAGATATTAACGAAAATAATTTTCACCGTATAAATCTTCGAAAATAAAAGTAAAAAATAAACTAAATAGATAAAAATAACTACATCAATTCCAATCATAAAAACCTTTTATGACACTCGTTGCTAGAAAAGCATTGCATGGTCGCCTTCTTGCAATCTATTAAAGTGAAATTCTTCTGCTGCATCATTCGGTAGTTGGCGACCTCCAGTTGCATCTTCATCAACAAATTCTCCTGTTGAGTGCATTCGTTCAAGTTCTTGTTCGACGATAGACTCAATATCAACATTTGTAAAAGTTGGTTGATATGCACTTAGACTAGCAATAGACATAGAAGATGATGTTGTTCCTAGACTCTCGTCATTCATGTATGAGCTGTCTGCTGGATAGGAGCAAATTGTTGTGAGATTTTTCGTAGCGAAAGTAACAGTTTTCTGTATCAAACAAAGTTATAGCAATTACAGTCAACGGTTTTACTTTCTATACATTCTATTTAATAAACAGAACAGGAATATAAACAAATCATTGGCCTATTTCAGTTAACATTTTTGAGTTCTTTCAGAAAATGCATATTCAATGCCCTAATGTGTAAAATGTAACCAATCACAATCCTAAATGTCACCAAGGACCTACTTAATGTTAATATTCTTGTTAAAAATTGAAATAACAAATCACAACTGAGAATACAACTGGAGAATGTGGTTATGTTTAGTTTAGTAATACAAAGCAAAAAACTTATGCCAAGAGTTGAATTTAAACGATTGGGTAAATTATGGTGCACGTTGAAGAAAAAAAGAAAGCAAACAATGCAATGAAACAGTAAATTTAAATTGGAATGAATTTGAAGTAAAAACGATGTGCACATAAATTTCGTTGCACCTGCAATTGATATGAAAACATGTAGAGAGCTGTAAAAGAAAATCATATTATAGCTAGTACACTTTTCAGCATACATACCTTTCTATAATTTGAAGAAGAAACTTTCAAAATTGATGGCAACCCAGCAACTGTCGAATTAAAAACAATTTCAGGAACAATTGTTGGATTATCGCAATTGTCTTCTAATCCATCCAAGAAATTTGATTCAAATGATAGGACCTTGCAATTCACAACTTTATATCTTTTATATGGTCGTTCTTCACCTGGTTTGTATTTTCCATATTCTAATTGAACATCCCTTTCTAAACCAGGAATTATTATCAATTTCCCAACACGCTTGTTGATTTGTTGCAATGGAAATTCTTTATCAGAGGATGACACCGAAATATCAAACCTTTCTGATAATAATAATCCATCACCAGCCTTTGGATTTTTATCAATAATTAATTGCTGTATGGTATTGTTTCTAAACAACACACCATTTTTCTTTACTGTATGTTCTTTGGAACTATGTTGTTGAATAACCGTATTTTTTTTTATAGTGCACACTTTTTTAATTTCTTTTTCTTTGGTTAACCTTTTTGTACTGTTCATGTGGTTCTGTTCTCCAGTAGCCAATAATTTGCCATCTTCACTAAACGACGGATTAATAACAACCTGTCCCAACTTATTTACACTTGAATTGGCCTTGACTTCATATCCTCCCTGTTGATTACCTGTATTTTCCGTGATACCACAATCAGGCATATTCAAGGATTGAGATGTCAAAACTCTGACCATTTTGGTTGCGCCATTAGATACAAATTTACTTTTTGTGTCATTAAAAACTTTCTTTACTGCAACATTTGATTTTACATGATTATTATTTTTCACCTCCATTGAGTAACTAGAATTTGAGTTTGTTTTTAAAATATCGTCTTTTGAGAGATGCATATCAATTTGTGCATTTAAATTTCCTTTTGTTACTTTCTTTGCCACTACTGGTTGTTTGTATACATCAATAGTTAGATTCTTTTCATCCTGTTTCAACAATTCTTCCAGATTCAAAACCGGCTTATTCTCAGTTGTTGGGGATTTGGGCTGACGAAAAATTGAATTACTAATTTTTTTCCCCAAAGAACTTTTAACTTTGAATAGTTCATCATGATCTTTTTTATGTGATAAGGCTAAATTAGGTATTTTTTCATTGACGGATTCACTTTGTACAAAGTTCAAAAAGTCCATTGAACGACTGCGATAACCTTTCATTAACTTCTTTGGTGGGTCATTGACATCCAATAAATTTTCAGAACTTGCAGACAATCGTCTTAAGTTTGATATATCCTTTTGGATTATTGGTGATGTTATCAAACCTTGGCTTTCTTTCATTTGGACATGTCTCAAATTAATACCCCACATATTTTTTGCATCTGGTAAATTACTGTTCTCTGATACATTATTATTTTTAGATGTGACAAGAAGCATTTGATCTTCTTTAGCCAAATCACGTGAAATAAATGCTCCTCCCAACTGCTTTGATAACTCCATTTCATGTTGACTAACTGTGATGTTCTTTGAATGTGAAATCTTTTTTTTTACTTTACTTCTTTGCATTTCGTCAAATCTTTTACTCTCGGCAGTTAACTGAAACAATTGGATTGTTGAATTACGTATTATCTTCGTCTCATTAATTTTTTTATATTCATCTTTGTTATATGAAGGTACCACATCGCTTCTGTTTTCTAGAGTTTTATTGTCACAATCATTTTGAGGATAGTCATCTCTGTTTGCAAATTCTAATTTCCATGATTGCAAAGAACAACTTCGAGTGAATGAGGCCATTAATTCAATTTGTATTGTTTCTTTTATTATGTCATTTGTTCATTGACAATAAAAAGGACACAGCCCAGGATAATCACAAATACTAATAATAAGCATAATACAGTGTCTTAGAAAACAAATGTTCTCAAACGGATTGTAGCTAGCAGCTGGTTAATGTTACGGATAAAATTGGACCAAATAAATAAAAAGAGAAGATGTATATATTGATTTTTACCATCTGTTACCGGCAGGCTAATGACTTTAAAAATCATTACCAACTCATTGGCTTATTAATAGTTAAAAAACTATATATCCTCAAACTCTTCAAATCTTTCAAACGCAATTTTCGAAGAGAAAAAAAACGTTTTTATGAAGATTCTAAGTTCATAATGGTAGCATTAAACACAAACACATGTTTACTTGTTAGTTCAAATATTTGGCAAAAAGGTAAACAAAATATGCTTATAATGAAATAATTAATTTCTTTTCCAAAGTGTATTTCAGTCATTTCAAATCAATTTCTGTTTGGTAATTTAAAGGTTCGAGAAACATGTATTCAAAATGTTCGGTTGAAAGTTGGACAGTTAACTCTTGAAAGCGACTAATTTGACCTGGTTTCTGGGTAATACAGATAAGTTTTTGTTACTCTCTTAAAGTTACTATCTTAAATACTTGTTAAATACTTGTTACTCTCTTGAATCGTAAGTTTTTACTTGTTTAAAGGGGCGTATTGAGGGCTGATCAAACGGAACGTGATCATGCGTGAATTCCGAGTAAGCGCAGCGGCGCGCGTTTTTTTCTGTAGTCCGGCTAAGTATCCTAAGCAGTAAAAGTATCCCAAGTGGGAAAGTATTCTTAGCGGAAAAAGTATCCTGAAATTTTGAAGGAGGAATTCCCAGCGGTCTCAGTATCCCAAGCGGAGTTAGTATCCTCAGAGTTATTTCGTGTCAAATTGTACACTGCTCTATATATGTTGCTTTCGGTCCGCGCTTTTGTAAACAAAAAAGTATGTAATATATACAATTGTTCCACACCAAGTCCGTTTAATTAATAGTAATATATTATAGTTTATTCCAAGTTTTTATTTATTTTTTATAATGTCTTCCGATCATCCTCAAAACTTAGATTCTGCAGCCATAGAGAGTTTGTGAGTATTATTTGCTTTTATTATTATTATAGAGAAGTTTTAGTGTTTTTTAACTGGCGTTAACATTTGTATTCCATGTTCAAAGTATTTCAAAATACAGCCAATCAGAGGTTTTGTGACAGGTCTTGGGTGGACTATAATGGGCTAGTGTTTTATTAGAACTTTAGTTAAAAACAGGCAGTGATTAACACATATTTTAATTCTATTTTTAATTGTTTAAAGAAATAAGAAATTACTGGGAAAGACACCGAAGAATAGAAAATGGTATAATTTGTTTTATAAATTAAAATCCAAAAAATATCTAAGCAAGCATGTTAAAAAATTTCATCAAAAATAATGTCTGTCATTAATATTACTTGTTTTTGAAAGTGTTATTGCGATGTTTTTATTTTTTTTATCGGGTGGGGGAGCAGCGTTAGGATGTTGTGTTTTGCTTCCCATAGTGCGCCCTGCTTATTTTGGAGTTGGATTGTTCTCTAAAACGTTCTGTGAGAGAAAATGCTTTCGCTTCACATTTTGTTGCTTGACTTCAAAGGTATTTTTTTTACTTGCCCTTTTGACTGTTTTGACCGACTGCCTAATTTGTTTTTCCTTCTTTTCACAGCTTCAGGCTGAACAAAAATCTTTCCTCTTTTTACACGTCTCAGCACAGAAGTTGCTTTGATGCGTGTGCTTGATGTCCCAGATTTATCAAATGTGTGAAACAAGCTGGTTAACCTTGAAACTGGTGCCTCGACTACTTGGTGGGAAAACTTAACAACACTAGTCAGAAATGATTGGTCTTTAGAGTTGGCCTTCTTTAACAGGCATACTGCGGTATTGTATTTCTTTAAATTCACTCGGACCAGAAACTTGTTCATGTAAACCTTCATATAGTTCAACTGGACCTGAAACTCCAATCGCGATTTCTGCGAAAAATTGGCGCTCTTCTTTTGCGAAAACGGGTAAAAAATTAAACGAAGATGCTAACCTTGCAGCCCATAGCACGTACTGGTGCTTGCACGGTGATCCGTTTTCTCCTACTTTACACTGGCATAACCCAGAGTTCATATCAACTAAGTAAGTTGTGTTTTCTTTATTTAAACTTCTTACGGTAAATGTGCCATTTCCAAACTCTTCTACTGTCTTAATCATAGCCGCTTGTTCCACAGTCGTAGGAACGTTATATCCTATACCTTCCTTCTTTACTTTTGCCAATCCTCTGAATCTTCTGCTATATATGCAATCAAACTTACCTGTGGCTACAGATAAAAGTCTATTTTTGTAGTGATCTTCAAGATTTTTTGTTAACTTATCGAGCAACCCAACAATGTTGATCTCTTTTTTCCTGTCTAGGATGTCATCCTTCAACACCAGAAATTGAGCCTCGCAATAATTATTTGCGTTGTTACCACTTGTAGGCAGTGATTTTCTAAAGCAGTGGGCCCAATCACTTTTATCTTTGTAGACATCTGTAATGTACTTAATAAAGTTGTTGTATTGAGCAATATCTTCATCTGCAACTAAATCATCAAAGCGTTCTTCCATGAGTTGAATCGATTCAGCATAAATAACCTTTTTTTAGCAGAATGAGTATTTTTGGTCTATGTGCTTTTGCTATGGCATTTTTCAAATCGTGAAGCCATCTCCAAACTTGTTGTAATAGATGAAATGTACAAAGCACAAGATTAGTTTTTGGCCAAGCAATCTTTAGAGCATCGCTTAGCTCGTCACTATTGTCGGTCATGACAACCTATAAAAAGACATAGACCATTTAATAAGATTTCTTTGTCAATTTTCCTGATACGTGAAAGGATTTAATGGTTTAAACTAATTTTCAATTTTAGCGGAATTTGTTTTGTATGTACTTTAAGAGAATTAATTTTGCCAGCAATTTAATTCTGCGGATTTTGGTCGACTTTGCAAAAGTTACTTCCCACAAAAAACTAATGAAAAACTGTCAGTTCGCGAAATATTCCCGCATAAATTAAAATTAAAAAAAGATTAACTTCATTAGTTGTTTTTTTTGCACTGTAAATACTTCTCATACAAAATAATGAAAACAAGTAAAATCTCTATAAAAATTTGATAAATTTAATTCTCGAGAAATAGCTTTCTTTGCAAAAATTAATGTATTCGAAAATCTTAAAAACATAATTTGAAAATTCTCTCACGGTAATTATTCAGCACAAAAATTAATTCCCATAAAGATAAAAAATTACCTTAGGTCCTTCTTGAGGGTTTGCTCCAAAGAACGCGTAACTTGGTAGCATCGACTTGAATAGTAAAAGCGCTTGGGTAACTGTTTGCGTTTGTTCATTGCTCGTAACAATTATGCCAAGTGGTAATGCTCCTACCACACTGTGAGTAACCATAAGAAAAACCCAAAGGTTAAACTCATCCATTTTTCCAGATGCGTCCATAAACATTAAATCTTTCGCTTGAGGGACCTTTAAACAAGACATAAAAAATATATGATCACACTCATGATGCCCATGCTTGTTAGTAAAAGTTTTACTTTTTACGTTTAGATGCAACCTAAATACGATAAATTCATCAGAATTGATTAAAAAGATAACCCAAACATCACTTATTTCCAAGTCAACTTTTTATGCTCACTTTTTCATGTATTCTTTTCATCAATGGTGTTATAACTACTAAAATGAAGGGTTTATCGTGTTCTTGGTTGTACTTCTGATAAACAATTGACAGGTTTGGGTCATTGTCTTTCAAATCTTTTACTTTATCTTCCAGTCGTTCAAACATTTCGGAAAGACTTCCTGTACCAAATATCTCTCTTGTAAACCTGACATAAGTTGCATTTACGTCCACTCTGCGTGGAATTATAGATCTGTCAGCCATTTTTAGGTGGTAGTCCATTTCATCTGTACATTCTGTTCGAAGTTGGCGGAGAAACTCCTTATGCACAGCACTTGGAAGAAGACCCTTCTCAAATAATCCACGCATTTTATCTGTAATCTATAACAAACAAGTGAAGGTTTTTGAGCTTTTACAAGACCAACTACCTTATGTGATGTTTTTTATGTTAGTCATCTATGATTTTTAAAGCCACTCATTACAGTTATATTTGACCTATTGCTTTATTTTAGATTCTGTAACAAAATAGTGTTTATTGATTTGCGTTTCCATTATGCAACAAACTTGAATTTAAAGGGCAAAAATCAAACCGATGAGTATTTACCGCACTGTGGAAACAAGGCTAACTGAGATTTCAATAAAACAGCAACAGAGAGACAAAACCTTGTGGGGAAAAATCATGTAGCAAATAGCTGATACCTCATTTGGAATATCTTTAAAACTCAACGCTTGCAGTGCAGTAAGAGAATGATTGTGATTCCATTCAATAGAAATCTCTGCGTTATACTTAGTATCTTCATAACTTCTTTTTAACTTGATTGCCATGGAAAAGTTGCACCCGGTATTTTTGAGGCGTTTATAAGGGTTGTTTACTAAAGAACTCTTCACATCCATAGTATGAGCGTACCTTAAAAATTAATTTATTACATACACTCATATATGTGCATATATATGCCGTACTACATCTTATACCTCATTTTTTTTCTTACGATTTTATTGTTTTAATTTTGAAAATACAAATCTCAGATCTCTGATTATTATATAAGCTTTGTAAAAAATACATTAATTGTCAGAAAATTTTGCGGGAAGAAAATTTTGCGAATCAAGCGTTTCGCAAAATTTTCTTAATTTCGCGAATCAAGGAATATTATGTATTTTGTAGGAATTTAATTTTGCGCGAAATTTTCTGACAATAAAGTAATTCAACACGATCTCACACCGGTTTTTAATGTCAGACATTAAATCTACATGTCCAAAATTTTTAATGTCAGACATTAAACATAATTACGATTTTTAATGTCTGGCATTAAATAAAAATTATTTTAAACGAAAAGTCTATTCATTTGAAACGAGGCTGAGGCAATATGACACATTATATCTTCGTTGGAAAAGAAAACGCGCCACGCTGATAATATTATGGATTTAACACCAGGTATTTACCTATACAAATTAAACGTTATCTGAAGATAATAGGTAGAACAAGGGTTGGAAGAAACAGGTAACGGTCTCGGAAAATTCTAGCTATGAATTTAGTGCCGCTTAGGAGAAAATATATAGTCAAACAGAGCTCGGTTTTGTATGTACTGGTTAGTTCTAGTTAAACACTTTTAATTTGTGATGCGGCTAAAGTGTGATTATTTATTAACTACCCATTACAAGTAGTTAGTTTTGTAGACTTAATATTTGTTGCGTTTTTGGTGTGTATCTGGTTATTTAAAATTAAGAATAATCATCAGACTTAAAAAGTGGTAAAATGAAATTCACTGTAATTTAAATATGTCAAAAGGTAGATTGGAGTAATTTGGGACAGTACTTAACTTCTGACTGTTACTTTTTGCTGTATGATGTATGCGTTTATTTTTTCATTTTTAACAAGGCTTCCAGAATTAAGCTAATTAAGCATTATCATGAAGACCTCAACCAGAATTTTAGTGTAGTATTTAATTGCTCCCATTTGTGCTGGGGTTATTTTTGATGGAATACAATGTGTATTTTTTTATACTAAACGACTATGATAGGCAGGCATGGACTTGAACCCAAAATCTTTGGGTTGAGAGTTGAACGCTTTACCAACTGCGCTATTCACTGGATAGAAGCAACTCCTTAGCTTAACATTGATAGGTATATTATTAATAATAGCTAAAAGTTGTTTTGTAACATAGAATAATTGCAGAGGAGGGATTTTCAGCCTAAGATTTTTATTATGAACTGTGGAACTTTGGGGAAAAGATACCCTTATAAAACATCCTTGGTTACCTTACCATGTTTGCAAAGAACAGAGGCCACCCTCTGATGAAGAATGTTATACTGAATAAAGAAATTAAATGTGAACAATGTCTGTGGATGACGGTACCAGTTGAGTGTATATACCAAAACCTATGATAGCCCATCTTTGTTTTGTTTAAAAAATTGCACACTTTTAGAAACTCTTTATGCTTATATTATTAGATATTTACATGTTAAGTTTGTTGGATGCACAATAATTATAATCATCATTATCATTTGTTTTTACGTGACCTTTTCCACTCAGAGTGGGTTGCACGTTTTCAAAAGATGATATTCCCCACAATTGTGTAGGTTTAATTATCTGATGGTTTATTGAAGCATATGTTTTTACAGCTGGATGCCTTTCCTAACGCCAACCCCAGTAAGAGGGAAACAGTGGTGAGTTAACCCACGCAAGATACCAAATTTGTATTTTAAACTCTGGATGCACAATAATACTGAAGAATAATGTGTGAAAGAAGTTAATTCAGATATGAGATTGGTCTTCCTTAAGTTTAAAGTGATAATTTATATCAATTTGAAATTCTTGGCAAAAGTAGTGATAATTTGGGACAACATTCGTTTCATCGCATTTCTTACCTTTTCTTAGCATTCACAAAAATTATTTCAGACACTTCAAATGGTTTTATAAATGTCAGTTACAGTTTGATATTGCAACTTATTCAGGCCAGCAGCGTTGATGATGAAAGCAGGAAATAGTTAATTTGCTTGTTAATTTCCCAAATTTGCTTGCTTGTCCTAAGCATTTTCACTTGGCCTTGCTCGATATGGTATTCAATGCCGTTTTTGAGATTCAAAACTTTACTATATGCAAAATAATAAATAACAAATCTTGTGTGCTGGTGTAAGCTAAATGCAAGCTAGTTACTTAATTTTCATAAAATTATCTGTTTTTACCAGATCAGAATATTAGGACTGTAAACCCTGCATGTTGAGCATGCCTATTTGAGTTCTCCTCACACCAAAATCTGAGGTATTGAATTTATTTCATTATTGTCATTTACATTTTTCATGTCTATTTTCCATGCTAGCATGGGTTAGACGGGGTTTCAACAGATGATATTCCCCACAATTTTGTAGGTTTAATCATTTGATGATTCATTGGAGCAGATGTTTTTTACAGCTGGATGCCCTTTCTAACGCCAACACCAATGAGAGGGAAAACAGTGGTGAGTTAACCCACACAAGATACCAATTTTGTATTTTAAACTCCATGGCAGCATTGCATTAAGGTTATGGGTGCTTATATATCCATGAGGTCAAAGAAGTTACAAGACCCGCATACCCGCTATTTAGTAATTATAATAAATAAATCCACATCAGTTATCCAGTTATTGGGAAGCAGTTGGCATCTGACTTAAACCAAAGATTTTTAGTTTGAGACCAAATATTATCATAAAAGTCGTATAGTGGGCTGGTTATAAAAAAGCACTATTGTTTTATCAAAAAGTGATGTAGATGTCACATTGTAGTCTTGTTAATGATTTACTGTAATATGCTTAATTTGTGTTGTGGGAGTCTTAGTAAAGTAGAAAGAAACAAAACAAGCTAGAAAACTGACTGCTTTTATAAACTGCTTTACGAAATAAATTACTAATGAAAGAAATGAAAAGCAAGAATTAGTTTTTCATTTTTTCTATTCTTTGCAAATTATAATCCTTTTCCCCCAGCCTATGATCATATAAATATACAATGTAGTTTATACCATACATTAAAATAATAATTTTCTGCTGGCAAGCGTATTACTGTAACATTTATTTTGTATATATAACTGGTCCATACTTACCAGGCTTTCTCATATAAGGCGTGCGATCACAGATGGAACATGTTGAAGGTTTACAACCTTTTCTATGATACCGAAACACCTTGTATTTAGTAAACCGACGGCCACAGTTCTCGTTGTCACACGTATACGTTTTTTCGTTACTAGTTGCAATTGCTTTCCATTTCTAAAACAAGATAAAAAATTGTAACTTCCATCCAAAAGAAAAAAGAAATCACTAATTATAATAATAATTATGATAAAAGATATAGAGAGAATAATCGAAACAACCAGTATGTTGAACTATAAGACTTTTAAATTACGATAACATTTTGAAAAAAGGATGTTAATCATCTGGAATCCTACTATAATGGAAGAAAACCTGAGTATGTTTGATTGTTGTCCGCCAATCACACCCAAACGACTGGACCGATTAGAACCAAATTTTCAGGGTATGATTAGATTGTGATGCCCCTGGGATGGTTTTTAGCCAAAGAATTTTTTGTTTTTGACAAGTTTTTATTTAAATAAATTAATTAGATGTGATGTCACTTATCGATTGCGTAGGTTTAAAATTTATAATAATAATTAAATATTTTATGGCTAACTTTGTTTCCCAAACAAATTCTTTCTCAATTTAAATGTATAATTAATTTATCTATATGTACATGACTACCCATATATAGACTTCTTTGGGAGGAGATTGGCATAGATTGATAACATACATACATATATACAGAATTCCTCAATTATCATATTATTGTTAACGTCCGTAGGACGGGTTCATTGCTAGTAAAGTAAACCCATGCTGATAGTAATCCTTTATTACCTTTTTTTATTTTTTACTTACGTTTTTAACATCTTTAGATGAACTTCTCCAAGAAAAAGCAGAAATCTGGCTTATTTTTCCCATTGGTAGACTGGTTTGAGCTTCAGAAATTGTAGCCTAATCAAATAAAAACATTACAAATAGTATCTCGGAAATATTTTAAAAATTTATTTTTAACGGATTTAGCTATAAGAATATTACCGATATACTACTTTGATACATGTTGTACCCTGTAACTCTTGATTGAGATTTCACTGGTTCATTAGCAGCTGACTCTCGTCCAACTTTACGATCAATAATAATCATTTTGGGAGCACATTTTTCCATTATACTATTTTGCAAATAACACTGAAAATAATGAGTTAATATGATTGTAGATATAACAAGGCATGTTAGAGGGACACTTACACACGTTTCGACTGAACAACATGGACAATTACTTGTTTTTACGTAGCTAGTTAATTATTAACCTGTTAAAACACTTTTATCTCCTATTTACTTCAAAATAAAATGTAAAAAACAAAAAATAGCCTTGACACATATGTTTATCTGTATTACATTAAATACATAGTATATTCATTTGAACATTGTCAGAGAAAACAATAAATATAGTGTAGTAATTATAATGCAATGCGTTTTTAATTTAATTTTCCAACTTTTTAATGATTTTTGTTGATGTTGATCGTTCTTGTAACTTTGGGTACCTTGTTTTAGAAAACAATGATCTACCGGCTTTTTTTGCAACAGCTTCATTTTTACATACATTTTCTGCAAAGTTATGAGATCTCATCACATTAGGTTTAACGATGAACGGATTGTGTTTAACACTCATACCTTTAACACATGCACTTTTACTTCCATTTTTACGTTTACATGTTTTCACAGCCTCTGGTTGGACATATATTTTACAGCGTTTAGCTTTCTTTAACGACGAGGTTGCTGTTATCTTCATACTTGTGTTCGATTCATTTCCAAAACTGTGAAGCGCACTTGACAGGCGTGAGACCGGATATTTTTTTACTCTTTCACAAAACTTCATAACACCAAAAAGTAAATTATGGTTTTCACTACCGTTGTCTAATCAACCAAATAAAAAGTTAAACGTGTTAGTTAATTCTTCTAGTTAATTCACCAACTGTTATCTGGTTGACCGTTGTCAATTTTGGTAATGCGTTACATTTCTTCTTTGCTTTGGGTTCTGAAAAAATCTGTTCATTTTCTGAGGTATGGCCTTCAATGAAACTTGTGCTGTCTTGGATACAATCGTGAATCCCTTCATAAAAGTCTAAGTTCATTGAACTCCCAATTGCTATATCTGCATACTTTTTTCTTTCTGCAGCATCAAGATAAAGTAAAAAGTTTACTGAATTAGATTTTCCTGATACCCATAACATGTACTGGTGTTTACACACACCTCCATTTTTTCCAACTGGACAATCACAAATGTTAATGTTCATGTCTACAGTGTAAGTAACATCTTTATTCTCAGTGCTTGAAATAACGAAAATGCCATCAGCAACTAACTGGGCATTTTTTGCCAGACTTAACTGTACATCTAGTGGAGGTAGTTTAAAACCTAGATCTCCAGGTTTGTTTTTATTAATGCCTTTGAAGCGCCTACCATAACAACCATCAAACTTTCTTGATGCAACATTTAACAATTTAACTTTGTAATGATCTGTAAACTGATTTATAAGTTTGTCTAGCAGACCATTTATGTTGACTTCTTTGGTTCTATTTAAGACTTCATCTTTGAGAACTAAAAACTGTGACTCCACATGATTGTTAGTGTTGATTCCCTTTAAAGGTAATGTTGTTCTGAAACATATTGCCCAAGACTCTCTAATTTTATATACATTTGAAAGGTACGTACACAGTTTCGGATATTGAATAATAATCTCAGATTCTATCATTTCAGAATATGCTTCACCCATGGACTCCTGGTCTTCGGCATAAACAACTTTTTTAAAGAAGAGTAGTATCTTTGTGCGATGTTGGGGTTGAATGTTATGATTTCTATCAAACAGCCATCTCCAAATTTGTTGCATAATATGGAACACGCATAACAACAATGTTGAGTGTGGCCATGTTTGCGATAATGCATCTCGAAGCTCAGAGCAATTATCTGTCATCACTACAGATGGGCCAACCTCACTACCTCTACTGAAGAATGCATTTTTAGGTAGACAGGATTTAAACAATGCCATTGCCTGAATTAGTGTTGATGTCATTTCATCGCTTGTGATAAAGATTCCAAGTGGTAAAGCTCCAACCACACTATGGGTTACAACAACAAATACTCTAAGATTGTATTCTTCCATACCAGAGAGCTTGAGTCCAAGAATATAAGTTCTCCAGAGTTAGACACCTAAAAATCAAAAATTAATAAATTACATTAGACCAAAATTAATATTTGCCCTTATACACGTAAACAGATGCATATATTAAGCACTCTCATACAAAGAAAAGACATGTTTAAAACACAAATAAGAATAGAATATTTGTAATATGTTAATTAATACTAATAATTATTAACTATAGTCAAGGCGGGTAAAAAAACGCACCACTAGTTTATCTGCTAAAATAACGCACTCATATTCCAAGAAAACACGAGCCACAAGAGTATTAGTTTCGTTTCATACGTCTTCTTCCAATCTACCATATTTTATTTGATAGATTTATCCCGTCCGTAACCGTAAAGGTTTGTTTACATATTCCATCGAATTGGACTGCGCATTTTTTTCCGAGTGCGAAGTTTTGGACAACTCGGAAATTATTTTATAATTTTCTCTGTTCCACTTATAAATGTATCCAAAAATGTACTTTTCTAATTGTTTAATAGTTATTTATTCGTACTATATATACTTTTTGTTTCTTTATATTGTATTTTTTATAAAAAATGCTGCGCAGTTTTGACCGCCGATATCTCTGACGTTCTGGTAAAAATGCGCAGTATTTTTGTCTAAGTTTTTTCGAAGGAGATACTATTGAACTTGTTTTCAAATTTATCTTAGTTCTTAAAATAATAAACCAAGGAAGAGAAACGTTTATATATATCGATTGTTCCAAGTTCTTACTGATTATTTTAAACATAAATTCAAAATCCTTGTTAAAAAATATTGATCGAAGACAATTTCAGAATCAGGCCTATCATTATTACGTGCGCGCACACCTCACCTATGCGAGGAAAAGTTCATGCACTTCGAGTTCCTTCACTGTGCAATTTCCCCCCATCATTGTAGCATTTTTTATTAGGAGAAAAAACCATTTCAAATGGCAGAGTTGTTCAAACGATAACTCTTGATGGAAACATTCAGAGGGGCTTTTACAGGAGCCATAATAATGGCACTAGAGACGGGAACGTTTAAATGTAGTAGTATGGGCCGTTAACTGACAGAACATGGTCATTCATAACATGATTACAAACTTATATAATTTAGAAACTAACAACAGAAACTAAACCTGTTTAGAAACTTGTTGATGTTTAATTGTCATTATATATCGAAACTGCCACCTGCGGTTTTGCGGAAAATTGAATTCCCCAATATTGTTCTAATTGTATCACTCATTGGTTCGATGTCTGGTTCTAATTCTTCTGTAGAGCACGCGTTTTCAACTCTTACACTAATTGTGGGTGACAGGCGACTATCGACAAGTTCATGATATCATGGAAGATATATTATATTGAATATATTGTATTATATATATATATATGTATAATTGTATTTTTAGGATGTATTTTTAGCCATTTTCAAAAACAAAAACAAGAAATCTTTATATATCGGTAGAGCCACCCGACGATTTCTTGTTGACACTGATGGGCCTGCTGCAGCAATTGAATTAGATTGTTTAAAACCGCAAGTAGGATCTTCAACAGTCTTCAGCTCTGTACCAGATCATCTTCCAAGAGACACTGGTGTATTTACAATCCCCAATATTATTTCAGAGGTAGTAGTTAACCCTCTCCGTTGGGATAAGTGGGACGTACCTCAGTATCTGAAAATAAAAGGAAGATTTTATAGAGTACATTGAGAAAATAGAAATGAACTCCTGGATTCAATATTCAAGTCAAATCAGGACATTTCGCAAAGTTCGAGCAAGTCTTCATAGTTTTTTCTTCATGTTTTATTATATATATATATATCAGTTGTCAGGTTGTAAATATTTTACACAAGAGTTTCAGTTGCTTTAATATCCGTATTGTTGATGTTCTTTCGTTACCTAAAACAGAGCTAATGATAATTAGAAAGTTCTCTTCAACTATTTTGACGGACCTACCTACATGAACTAAAATCTCTAACAAAGAACAAAAAACATGCTAAATGATAAATAGAACATATTAGTTAACAAGTGTCACAATTTAAACTCATTTCTTTGTATTGGTCAAATTTTAAACATATTATAAATGGGTACTCAAAATTTACATTTAAAGAGAAGTTTTCTTTCGTAATGTTTACACCGTTTTACGACAATATGTAGCCCTTTGCATTTATAAATTATCTTATGTGCTTTAAAATTCTTCTTCTTATTTCCGGTCAGCGCCTATAAGACGCCTATAAGCTCTAAAATACTTATTGTGTATGAGTATAATCAGAGTCTTAGAAGGTGCGTTTTTTTAACAGACTTAGTGCGTTTGAATAATCGACACATCTGCTAGAAAAACCAACCACATGCGCAATTTTCATAGAATCGGAGGGTTAAACTGCGCACACTAAATTGTAAAAAAACCCTATGAGATGAAAAGCAAACATCACGCAAATTCACGGACGATTGTGGAGCAAGCTATAAAATCTAAATATCCAAAAATGGTAGCGAAAAACGCACAGGCTTCAGAAAGAGTCCAAATTGTAGAAAATATGCGTTTTTTTACCCGCCTTGACTATAATACTAGTAATTATATAGGTATAAGTTTTGAGAGATTAGAAACATAAAGTATGAGCAGGTATTACATTATGTATTCCAGAGTTGGCACAAACATCATGCAGAAATATTAAATAATAAATATGCATACACAATTTGCTTATTTTAAGCGTGCACATGAATTGGGTTATATATATAATGGAAACAAAAGAACCTAACACAAATAAATAAAGTCAAACCATTTCATGAACCCGCTTCATTAGCGGTGTAACCAGGGCCAAGATAAAGGATTCATTATCCTCCAAATTAAATCTGTTAAACTCTACATTATAACTAAATTTTTCAGATTTTAATTGTTTCACGGTATTTTCAAGTTTTCCAAACATTGATGTCAAATCCTTTGAACCAAATTTTTCCATTTTAAATTCAGTGTAAAATTGATTGAAATCACTTCTTCTTGGTACCCCCGAGCAGTCAGCTAACCTTTGATGAAATTCCATGTCACTTTGACAATCTTTTTTCATGTTAATAACAAACTCTCTATAAGCTTGCCCAGCTGTGTAACCTTTTTCATACATATTTTTTACATCTTGTCTCACATCTGCGGGTATATCTTTAAAACTTAAAGATTGAAGTGCTGAAACAGGGTGGTTATAATTCCATTCTAAGTTGATCAAACAAGGATATTTTGATGATTTTTTTCTAATTTTAAATACTAAACTGTATGGACAATCTGTATTTTTAAACCTTTTACAAAGTTTATTTTGGAGAACAAATTTTGGATTGTAAAATGGCTGATGCATGGTTCTGTGATGGCATCGGTAATACAAAACTGCCAGGAATTCACTTGTTCCTTTTGGGTAGCTTGGTGTTTTCTTACGGAGAGTTTCATTTGATAACAAACAATATTTTTAAACAAAAGATTCCACATCCTCAACACTTCTTAAGTTGCAATTTAGAGAAGCTTTTAAACATTCAACTGTTCCTTGTACACTTAGTATTTCAACAGAGTTTTCTTCAAACGGCAATAACTCTTTGACAGTTTCTAACAACTCTTGTGTGTCTTTTTGACCATTAAACTGATTGTTGACTAAGACTTTCTCAACACATGCCAAAACTGCATCAACATTTAACTCAGCCATTATATTTATATTTATTGCTAAAAAGATTTGTAAACCAATAAAATAAGAGTCAAGGAAGCAAGCACGTGTCCAGCCTTAATAGTTTTTTTAATTTAAATTTATTTTAAAATTTTAAAAATTCAATCTGGCTACCCTTTCTTTGTTTCGCTCGCGGTTGCTGGTTTAAGTGTATCTATACGGTTGACGAAATAATAAAAAGATGCTTCTGACTATTAAAGATGCTTCTGACTATGTACGGAAAAAAATTCCGCAACGCCGATCGGAAACGATCATGCCAACAACCAACATTATAACGTCACTCCTTGACCTTCGAAGTCATTTTTATAATTAACAAAATAATGTTGTCGAATATTCTCACACCAGCTACTTCACAAAATTTTACACTGACAGAAATAGTAATAATTGCGAATGATTTTTTATCTCAAACCGGTTTGAAACATTTTGGAAATTGACCCGATAAGAAACTTCTATGTAAACGAAAAAAAAACTGAAACCGGTTTGAGTTCAAATCCGGTCTCATGTAAAGACCGCCTTGGTGTTGTACCCAGTGATGCTGGGTATCTGTTTTAATTTAATCATGCTTATTTAACTGCAAAAAAGGTTAACAAACAATTAAGTTTCGTTTTGTTCCGAAGACCATATGTATTGCGTTATTTTAAATTTAATGAGTTATTTTTTAGTATTTTTCCTTTGTTTCAGCATAGCAGCTATCTAGAGGACTGGAAAAAGTGTGGTGGTGTGTGAAAAGCAATTAACTTGTCTTTGTTGGGCTGATTTAAATTTCAGTGTTGAAAGCTCAACTTACATCATGCACACTATTATTCGGAACATAACTTGTTAGATAATCAACATCAGCATCATCAGAAATATGACCTAATTGGTACTGCGCATGCGTGTGTGGCCTGTGGACAAAATATGAAAATTAACTTGGACTTTTTGTCGATGAAACATTGTGTTGATGTTACATCTAAAACATGAAGTTATTCCGATCAGTAATTAAGGAGATATAAGAAGGTCGACACTTAAAAATCTTTTTGCATTTTTTTAGTATGAGGAATGCTGTCAACCCTAGTATATTAGTAATATCTCGGTCAATAATAAAGATTATCACTCCAAATTTTGAATGGTGATCGAAAACGATCAAATCTATCAGAATAATCTGGTTACAAATCTCAAAACCCAGCGTGAGCCCTTGCGCATGCGTAAAATTAAATCATCCATAGATCGTTTTACTTAAGGTTAAGGTTATCTACAGCTCGGCTATTGTGTCAAGGGCCCATGAAAATTTTTTTTGAAAAACCTACGGAAACGGGGCAAAATATTCAAAAATAATATTTAAATGGCTATAACGTCAAGAATTTTTATTTTTTTCGGGGTTTGGCACTAGATTACTCATTTTGTTACGGACGCGCGTTGACCCCATGAAAAAAAATTTTTTTTTCAAAAAGGTAGCAAATGCAAAGGCAAATAACTTCCGTATTTTGCACCATTAAACCTTCGTGAATTTTTTAGTGAAAGAAGAAGCCATCCTCGAAATGATATAAGAAGCCCAAATTTTAATTCGTAATAATTACGGGGTTATTGTCCAACACATAGACCCCCATTCTTACATATAACCGTCACTACCCTTGACCCCATAACCTAAATCCAAAAACTAATAGCACCTCTGCGGTCTTCTATATGTTGCTAAAAGCCATATAAAAAATCGACATGATGTCGTTAAAAAAGTTAGAATTGTTTTTACTTATGCAGCCCTAACCCCAAAAATAAAAAAATATTTTTTCAATGTCTTTACAGCCCCACGTCTGGCTCAATTTAAGGTATCTTCAGTATACAAATGGTTTTCAAGGGGTTAGGAATGACGGAGTTATCAAGTAATGGGTATTAAAAACCAAAACTGGACTTAAAAGTCACGTGGTACGTTAACCACAAGATTTTTTTAAATTTTTTAAACGCTATTATTGGTCTTATATAGTCTCTTAACTATAACCAAAAGTTTAGCGCGATACCACCATTTTGGAAGGAAAATTTTTTTGAGAGTGCATCCGATATCCATTGGAAGGTAATCTATATTGAGTTTTACCCCTGACTTAGATTTCGACCTCATACATGCATAACTCGATGAATAATCAAGATATTGAGTTGAAATTTTCAACGGAGATTGAAAATAATCATATCTATCAGAATAACCTAGTTACAAATCTTAATACCCAGTGTAAGCCGTTGCGCATGCGTAAAATTAAATTGTCCATAGATCGTTCTACTTATGGTTATTTAAAACGAATGTTTGTGTATGTACAGCTATGATTTTGTGTCACCGGCCCATAAAAAAAAAATCCGAAAATGGTACGGTAACTAAGGGAAATAACACGTAATTAAGGAAAAACAGGTCGCGCACGCGGATAAATTCCACATTTTTTGAAATATTATTCCGGAATATCTTACCAAAATTGACAATACTGCTTGGTGCAAAATTTCAGATTCCGGTCATAAATATCTCGCGAATTCGGTTTTGCGCATGCGCAGGTCAGAAATTTTTTTTTTTTTGTCGATGGATTTTTGTCCTTGATTTATGGACAAAATATGAAGGGATTCTGACTAGTAGATATAAGAAGCTCGACAAAGGCAACTTTTGTGACGATCACAAAGGTTCCTGACCCCAAGTAAAACCTGTGCAAGAAAATTTTGTCTCTCGTACTGTATAAATTCAGAAACTATTTACAGTATATGATGAATGAATGAATATGAATATAAATAACATTTATAGAATACGAAATAAAGGAATAAGTTTGTAAGTTAAAATTAATAGCACATTAAGAAAGCGCCCTGTGAAGATGGGCTTGGTGTAAGATAAGTAAATGGGTAAGTTTGATGTAAGATTGTTGCAGACGTTGTGAAGTGCAGCAATGGTGTTTGGTGGGCAATGTAACTAAGATCTGTTCAAAATTCACAAATTAAATCCTTTACACGTTTTCTACTAAGCGATAAAAAGCGATAACTAGCACGTAACAAAACGTTATGTTTCCTCTAGCAATAGAATGTTATCGCTCGCTCAATAGCGCTAGTTACCGCTCTTTAGCAACCGTGTTTTACAGTAATCAACGGTTTTTCTCTGCCGTTTGATTCATTTTATTATCTTAGATATTAAGGGTTATTTTAAAATTACGTCAAGCCTTTTAGAAGGGAAAAGTATGGTAGATTGTGACAGTGCTTGACAGTTGTCCGAAGATTATGACGTCACGTATTTCAAAAATATCTAGGAAATTTATATTTATTCCGAACAAAACATTGCCAAAGTAAGTGATTAACTAGACTGAATTTGGGCTGGTATTATACTTATTGAAGCAGATGACTGTATGCACATACATAGATTGACTGGAACTTCTTAGTTCCAACCATTATTTATAATTTATATTTTTATTTTACGTTATAACGTTATTTTTGAACTGTCTTTAAGTCTCTAATTCGTCTATACTGAAAACGAATGTAATTTGTGCATAGATAACTTTGAGGCGTGGGATTTTTTATTGATACCTAATTCTGAATGATCTGCGTCGCATTATTTATTCTTTTCTTATGAACTTCATGTTTTTATAGAAGCATACATATATCGTCTAAATATATACGTTGTTTTTGCCTTTCAAATATCCAATTTATTATTTATTAACCTTAATTTATCTCGACAACATGACAACGGAAAGATATAGAAACGCATTTAGGATATATTCACAGCAAAAAACTAACAATACATATATACACAAGAGCGTCTTCTGTCGCAGGGAGGTATTCAGAAACTACATTTAATCGTTCAATTTCACCTGTCAATATCGACGCACCAAGGTCACCAGCAGCATGTGAATCAAATAAAAAAAAAAAAAGATTTTCATGAAACACAAGACTGAGAGTTACTCCAGCAACGAGAAGAAGTGATTCATTGGCTTTCACCACGGATTGGTAGTAATACAAAACAGCGGGTAGCGTCGAGACAAAAGCGTTTTGTTCCTCTTTGATATTCATATAGTGAGAAGACAAAACTTCTTGTGCTTCTTTAATTGTTAGGAAAAGAGAGTGGTTATGTAATATATTTCCCATTTCCATTGAGCCGATAAAAAGTGAAATCATTTCATTTAGCTCAAACTGGTTTGAGCATAGAACGGCGTATGACAAAATTGCGGAAATTAGCGAGCAAGCGCTACTCCCATTTCTTCCGTTTATTCTTGACTGACACAGGTCAAAAGGAAGCAATATGCGGGTCAACTTATTTTCGATTTTGACAGTGCGATCAGAAATGTTGAAAGAATACATCTCTGTCAGGTCTTCACCAAATGAAGACACCAACTCTACGTTGATCTCGTCAAATAAATTCACTGTACTTCCATTGTCACCTTCCTCAGATTCACTTTCGCTTGCAGAACTAACACTTTCTGATGAATCCAAAACACTGAACGATTTCAATCCTTTTTTTAGTTGACCTTCACAGAAAAAAATACCTTCGCGTAGAAAATTCTTCATTCCTTCCTAAAAGCATGTAGAGTAATAAAAAAATGTAAGAAAAAATGTACACGCAACTATATTCTCTATCTTCGAACTTTAATGAATTAACGTTATTGAATAAAAGTACATAAAACAATTTTAAATTGAAATTCAAGTTTTCAAGTAAAAATCTCAAAGATCAAACCAAACCTGAGCGGGATCAAAAATAATAGAAGCCAGTCTTGATTGTAGCCGTTCTATCTTCTTCTTATAAAATTCTAAGTAATTATCCATATCTTTTTTCAACAAAACCAGCTCTTCCTGACAGCGTTCAATTTTCAGATGCGTTTCTATCAAACAGCGCTTGTCAGTTGCTATTTAAAAAATATATACAAATAAATCAACATATATACAACTCATAAAACTAATTTACCGATTTTTTTTCAAAAATATGAAACTGGCAATTTTGTAGATTAAAAAAGCATCACAAAATCATTAATGTAGGACAATTTACCGGACATAGAAAGCTGATTTTGGAAAAGTCGACAAGACCATGGAAATGGACTACCGACAGCTTTAACCTTGGAAAACTTGTTGTACTCTTCTTGCAGAGTTTTCATTTTTTGGGCGCACAATGAAAGCTTCTTCCGCAATAGAAATCGTTGTTTACAACTATCTAAACAATACATTTCACAATTTTGTAAAGTTTTGATATTCAACTATACCAGCAGACTTCATAATTCTTGCGCTCCAATAAACCTGCTCAAAATGACACTTCTCTATAGCTCTTTCGAAGGCAGGCAAAACAACATCATTAGTAACGGAGATAGAGAGCGTATCAATTTGGTTTACATCAATATATTCCATTGAATCAAGCAAAGTTCTTTCTTTGTCAAATTTCTTCTTTTTCAATATTATTCCTATATGTCGAGTAAAGCAGTGTCTGGAAGAGTGGTCTTTTCAAGAGCTGCTCTAGTAGCTGAGGGAATTACTAAATTTTTGGCGCAATTTAAATGATGAAACAACAAAAAAGCAGCCTGTTCTCTTGACAGTGGAGGAGGAGATCGGGTAACTAAATTGAAAACATACTTGAAAATATAATTAATGTACGAGCAAAAAATGTGCCAAAGTTTTTATATAAAATGGAAATAACATTGCTTAATTTAGACGCATAGATAAGAAAGCGACAATAGTTAGAACCTCCACGAGCGATATCTTTGACTTCTTCAAGCAGTTTAGGAAATTCGATGCAAGAAACGTTAGTTCCGCTGGATTGTGCTAGCGAATTTAAATTGCATATTCTTGCCCGCAGGTCTAGCTCCACCTTAACAAACGGAGAAATAGTTTATGCCTTTTTCAAAATAAACAATGATTCATAAACATTGAGTTACACTATACACATACGTTCTGGTCGCTGATATTTTGTTGTGTTAGAGCAGCGAGAAAGGTAACTGAACACTTGCTCACATTCTTCTCCTGTTGAACGTCCAGTTCCCTCTACCCACTCACCATCCCACAAAATCTAAAATAAAATAATTATAATTAACTAATTGGTTAAATGTAATATATCTTATGTCTAAAGAGCAACATTTTTAAGCATCAGTAACGAAGTATTCTAACCTGGCAAGCAATACCATGTCCTTTTGCATGCATAACTAATAACGCTCCTTTAAAATGAGAAGCAGTATCAGGGTCGTTTTTTTGTATAAACTTATACAGCTTGCACATCACATCTGCATACACGTATATAACACTGTGTGATACCATGTAATGTTTTATGAGGAATAACGCATATCCATATAATTCTCCTTGCTTCATGTTCACTGCCTTTTGTCCAATTTGGTGCCGACAGGTAGCAACTTCAAAACCAGTGTAATCTACTGAGCCTTTTTTTCTGGAAACATTCCTTGCAGCAAGCCACTCTTCCCCACACACAACATCAGAATTCTATAAAATTATCATTGTGCTTACTAAATTAATGTAATGTGCAGATAGAAATCACTTTTCTTGTAAATCTTAAAATACACATGTCACACAATAAATCCTAAGCGAGATATATAAAATTCTACGCAAACCTTGAATTTTTTCCCTTGATATAGGGTAGCAATAAAGCTATCCACAACACTATCTTCAACAATAAAACAATTTTTATAGAAGGAACTTCTTTGACGCCTGAAAATTAATAAGGGAACTAAAATAGAGTTAACACTCAAAAACAGGACCCACATTGATAAACAGTTATTTATAAACTGAAGTGGTTATCCTGTATTAATAATTGTAATTATATTTTTTTCAATCAAAATTTTCAACAATTTTGAGCTATTGCAAAAATGCTTAGCAATCTGTATGATAATCAACATGTTGAGAATAGCCTAATAATGAAGGATAGAACAATGTGTAGAAAAGTTTTTATTAATCATGATATTTAAATTACAAATGTTGCAATTACCGGCCAGAGTTCCGGTATCAATACAATTTGCAATTTCCATCGACATGACAAGAATGTTGTTGAATAGAGCAGCAAGGACATTCCATCCAGTCTTGCCCTTTGAACATATCTACCTGATACTTCATATAAGACCATTGCTTAAATGTTTGAGAAAAAGAAGTTGGTACAATTTTTCCAACCTAAACAATAACGAAATTGTATAAAACTAAAAAGTATAATGTTAAAAATTAAAAATTAAGTTGGTACCCTTCCGTTTGATATTGTCAAATTATCTAACGATTGTAGAAATGCTTTTTCAGATGATCCTGGCATGCATTTACGAAATTGATCCCAAAGTTCAAACACATCTGTATGAATAATACAATTGATACGCTTTAGTGAGCAAGGCCAGTATCCTGATTTTATTATGTTTTCCAAAGTGAATGGATCTTTCGTGGCGCTGCAGTTTAAGCATTGATAAATGTGTTTTATCATTTCAAATCTTCCTAAAGATAATATTGACTTAGGCAAAAGGGTATGTTCTTCTTCCTGTGCTATCTCTTTTGAACAAAATTCTTTTGAGATTTTGAACTATTAATAGTATACTATTGATCAATATTTAAAATTAATATACTGATAATTTAATAATTTAATATAATATATATTTATATAATTTAATATACTCAGGGTGTTAGCCAGGTCTGAATTTCTTACAGCGTTTTCTCCACATTGGGAATTTCCTCCGTAACCCTGGTACTTGATTTGAAATCATCATCCTTTAATTAGTAAACCTACCAATTTTCAAAGCAAACGGAATATTTTAAACTTTTGGGCCCAAATTTGCCCAAATAAGGTATTAGGGGTGAAAATATCCCAATTCTGGTACTTGATTTGAAATCATCATCCTTTAATTAGTAAACCTACCAATTTTCAAAGCAAACGGAATATTTTAAACTTTTGGGCCCAAATTTGCCCAAATAAGATATTAGGGGTGAAAATATCCCAATTCTGGTACTTGATTTGAAATCATCATCCATTAATTAGTAAACCTACCAATTTTCAAAGCAAACAGAATATTTTAAACTTTGGGCCCAAATTTGCCCAAATAAGGTATTAGGGGTAAAAATATCCCAATTCTGGTACTTGATTTGAAATCAGCATCCTTTAATTAGTAAACCTACCAATTTTCAAAGCAAACAGAAAACATAAAAATTTTTACATTTTTTTATGATTTTGTTTATATTTTGTTTCGGTTTTACCGTATTTTTTTTGCTTGGAATTGGGAATTTTGAGTTGGTAGGCAATTAGGAATACCGCGTATTTTGCGATGCCACAAAGCTGGCTAACATCCTAATACTGTTATATATCATTAAAAACATAACGTCTATATAAAAGTAAGTATTATTTCATACTAACCTTTCCTTTTTTTATATGTTTTTGGAATCAGTTTGTGTAAATCTGTGATATTTTTTAGATACCTCACATCCTTATCTCCTTCTAACACTAAGGTAAAGCAAACCAGTCATTATAATGGAGGAACATATATACTAACACTAACTATATATATATATATATACACAGTATATTATAGACCTGCATTTGCTACATTCTTTTTAAAAGCCTCAATTCTTTTTAAATCTTCATTTATCTTGTTGGCATCTACAACATATAAAATACTATGTATATATTTTACCGTATTTTTATTATATAGAAAAATAATGTAAACATAATACCTGTGTGGTTTTCATCCATCATTAAAAGAGATTACTACTCGAAAAAGTACAAATACAATTATTCTTTTTAAACAAGCTGTTTGCGTTTGTTTCTGAAACAATACCACATCTATATACACTACAAATATCTTCTACTATAGCAAATAAATTAAATTAACAAGAATACTTTGAACAAACATCAATTCATCATCGATTTACAAAAGATCACTTTCACCAATACATTATTATCAAGCCATATTGTAATGACCACACATTGTTTTGTGTGGTCAAAACTGGTTGCTTGGTGTGTTTTTAACGAGGCTCTCAGAACACTTGCGCTATCGCCGGAGCACAAAAAAAATTGTCAAAATAATGAGAAGATTTCCATTTAATTCATGGGAGAAGGCAATTGTGTGCAAGTTCCATGTAAATAATCAATACAAAAACTGGAGTGTAAAATGCACGAAACAGAAATCCACAATTTCTATACAGATTTATAATCATATTTTAAATGTAAATATTTGGTGTTTATAAATTTATAAATTATATATTGTTGAATCAAATACCACCAACAAGAAGGTTTACATTTCAACATGAGATGTTGAGTAGATATTCAAGTTTCCTATTAAGGCACTTATGAGTCGCACTTATGAGTTGATTGAAACCGCTACATTTCTTTATTCTTTCACATTAGTTAAGGTAACTTATTCATCATCTATCATTTAAAAAAAATTCTTTGGTAAATTGTCGGAATCGGTGTATGGCCAACTCGGCCTACAACCTCGGCCTAACTATGAATTTGGCGTTTCCTATATTCTTCATGTATTTTTGTCTCAATATGTTTTTATTGTTTAATAAATCTATATATCATGTGAATATCAATATATTTAGTCCGCTAATGATATCTTTAGAAAACCTTTTGTTGGTATATTAGCAAGATTTCCGAACGCCGGCAGCCATATTGATTTGGCAGTGTCAGTTAAGTACAAAATGAGGACTCGTCTGTTTGCTCGGCAAAATGAAAGCATACTTCAAACTGTGTGTGCCAACTTCGTTTCAAGGTTCCAGATCACCCATAACAGTGCTTGTCATATGATAGGCAAAAAACTCTATCTAGTAGACCTATGTCCTAATGTTAGGAAAACAACAACATAAACTTGTTTTCTTTATTTCATATTTTGTCTAATGAATGTAGACAAGGCCAATTTTTTTTTCCTGAAATAAAATTCCGATATATCTGACCAATCGGGACTTTATTCTTTATATTAATTCCGCCAATCTTGGTCTAGACCTGTCTGCAGATCGTGGCAAACGTGCACCAGAGATAAATGTGTGAAAAAAGTTAATGCGCATCTGAGACCGCAAAGCACATACTTTTTGTTAAGCTGGGCATATGGGGTAATTAGAAAAAATTTTGGAATACAGATTAGCTAAAAATGCCATAATATATAATGTCAAAATTAGCGGTGCACCTGAGAAATTTTTGGTTGGTGCACCCGAGATCTCAACGAAAGCTGCCACGATCTGCAGACTTGGGTCTAGAAACCTCAAAAACCTTGATTAAAACTTAGTATATAAAAGAAACGCAACAGTCGTGGCCAAACAGTTGAGTCCTCGTTTTGTACATAAATTGGAAATCTAGGCCGAGTTGGTATTTGGCTGAGTTGGCCTGTAACCCTTGAATCATATAAAGTGGATAGTGTAGTGTAGTTTAAACCTGATCTCAAATCATAACTTTTCCCATAGTGTGTTCACTACTGAGTTCTATGATGAACAAAATCAATTGCAACTCTTCTGCACAGGAGTGGTTGTAATATTGACTTTAGAGTTATGCGAGTTGATTATGGCATGCAACAGTTGTTGAATGTTACTTTTTTCTTAGTTTAATATGTAGCAGGAAATTCGGTGAATGTGCGCTTCTATAAAAGTATCTGTTCCAATCAAAAGACGAAAGTTTAATGGTGCACATGATTTTAAAACTGGACACCTAGAAATGATTAAACATCTAGCTAGCTATATCCATTTTTGCCGAGGCAAAATAGCTATGTGAATAGAAAATCCAATTCAGGAAATACCAAGAATTAAACTCGAAGCTAGTTTCTATCGCACTGTAGGAAAGCACTAACCGTCTTCTCATTGAGTATATATAAAAATCTAGCTATAAATTATAATATTAAAAGAAAAAATTTCCACCATTTCTTTCGTCTAATCTCGCTTTATCAATTTGCCTTGCTTACTTTGACGGATTTACCAACAAGGGCATTTAATGTCAGACATTAAAAATCGTAATTATGTTTAATGTCTGACATTAAAAATTTTGGATATGTAGATTTAATGTCTGACATTAAAAGCCGGTGTGAGATCGTGTTGGAACAAGAACTACACGACCACCCTGCCCTTGGCTTAATCAACACAACATCAAAGATTTACAAGCCCAAAGGAACCGACTTTGAAAAGAAGCTCATGAAAACAACAACGAAAATAAATGGGAAGAGCTCAGTTAACAACTCCATTAAAAAAAAGATTAAAGATACTAAACACACATTTTACAAGACCGGTCTAAACTCAAGAAACAGCAAAGAGGTTTGGAACACTATTAATAGAATCCTGCACCACCTGCCAAAACATTACATTTTGATGTAAATGATACGAATAAGTATTTTGTGAACACAGCTCAACGCGTTACAAGTGCAGTCCCTGAATCGACAGATCAACTGAAAACACTACTAAACAATTTAGTCACTGATCATGAATCACCATTTGAATTGCGTCATGCCACCTATCATGAAATTTTTGACGAGTTAAAACACCTAAGAAAAGACTCATCGACTCACTACGACCACATACCAGTGAAATACACACATATATAGTTTATGCAGCTGAGGAGTTGTGCTCTGCCGTAACACACGTAATAAATGAGTCTATTGATAAAAAAAGTCTTCCCGAAAGACTGGAAAACAGCCCGAGTTGTAGCTGTACCTAAAGTTGACCACCCCACAAATCTATCTGACTTACGTCCTATATCAATACTACCAGCTCTGTCCAAGATATTTGAACGAGTCATTTTAAAACAGATGTTAACATTTATAAACAGCAAGAAATTATACCAAAGCACAATATCTGGGTACAGAAAAGGACACTCGACTACCACTCTACTCCTAAAATTTAAAAGTGATATTGCAACAAGTCTTAAAAAGGGTGAAATTTCTCTTTTACTGCTAGCAGACTTTTCGAAGGTTTTTGACACAATCCAGTTTTCAATAGTGTTAAAAAAGTTAGCTAAATTGGGTTTTTCAAATAATTTTCTTAAACTCATTCTATCTTACTTAAATGGTCGAAGGCAACTAGTGCAGATAGATGATAATATATCAAGTTTAGAAGATATAATTTTTGGTGTGCCACAGGGCTCAATACTCGGCCTCGTTCTATTTAATTTGTACGTGTCTGACTTTCAAGAAAGAACAAAATCTTTCAGTATGCAGACGACACATCATTCTTATTGACCGGACGTTTAAAAGACCTCAAAAATATGAAAAAGATTGCAAAATCCGAACTTCAAACTTTATCACCTTGGTCGAATGAAAATGGTTTAGTCTTAAACGGAAAACTAAATTTATGCTCCTATCAACATCTCAAATGTCGAAAAGAAATAAGTTAGACTCAGAAGATTTTTCCAATCTTTCAATGAACAACAAAAAGCTTAAACGAGTTTCAATGTACACAGTCTTGGGAACAACTTTCGATGAGCATCTAGATTGGGACCAACAAGTATCAGAAGTTGTTTGTAAATGTCACAGATCTTTAAACCTGTTACGAAAAGTGAAACGTTTAGCCAACTGTAAACTTCAAAAACAACTTGCTGAAACCCTTATTTTAACGAAACTTGATTTCAATAACATCGTTTACCAGCCATTAAAACAAACGCAACTAAGAAAACTACAAAAGGTTTTAAAATGCACTGCCAGTTTCGTTTACAACAAGTATTGCAGTTCTGATAATGTGACGAAACTTGGATGGTTATCTATTAATGACGGTATTGATTACAGCATGATGATCGTTGCTCACAATAACATACATAATGAACATTTTCCTGACTATTTAAAAATAAAACTGAAAACTAATATTCGTACATTGCGCAGCTCTTCTGATATACTTGTAGACTTTAATCTACGGTCGTCAGAATTTGAGAAACTAAATACATTGCCATTCAACAAACTTCCACATGACATCAAAGCTTTGAAGAGTCTGCGACATTTCAAAACTGCTACAAAGAAGTATTTGTTGAGTATGCATTAACTGATGTTTGTTTTGTTTTTTGTTTGTTTTTTTAAAAAAAAATTATTTGTAAGTGTATAGTATCGCATTTGCTCTATATCACATTTGTCTTTATTCCCATTTGCATTTGTAATTATTCCCAGAACACTCTCGCAATTTGAGTGATTTGATTTATTGAGAAGAGAGTTGTTGACGTGTTGTAAATGGCGTCCAGTTCGTGTCTTCTTTCGTCAACTAGCAACTGACTCTACATGGCGCTGTGAGTAGGATTTTCACTACAAATCATCATCAGGCATACGAACACTGGCACGACTATTCGACAGCAAGAATATAACTAAATATCGAAACGATCCGTGGTCACACCAATCTTCTATAACGCATCTATATCGTATACCGTACAGTACACCTCGCCGGAAATGACGGAAATATCCACTATGGACGGTCGCACCCCATCATCCGACACCGCCGCCAACGAAAATGATCCAACCCAGACATTACCAATGATGTTGCGGATGCAACAACAACAACTTGCCATGCAACAGCAGATTACCCAGCTCACCAGCCACCTGAATCCGGCACCCCATAGCCCCGCACGTCACGCTGCTCTACCGACGCAACGTTGTAAGCCGATCCGCCCCACCATCGAAGCGGATTGTACAGATAATAAATGGGTCATCTTTAGGGACGCTTGGGCCCGTTATAAACAAATAACACGCTTGAATGATGCTACCGAGATCAGAAACGAACTTCGTTCCTCGTGTTCCACTGCTGTGAATGAGTTGCTCTTTAATTTCGTCGGTCCCGATCAGTTAAACCGGTCCACAGAGGAGGAACTCTTGATTCATATACGATCCGTTGCGGTCAAAGCAGTGCACCCCGAAGTGTACCACCAGCAAAACAAAGTGACGGCGAATCGATTACCCATTTCGTCTCGAGACTCAAATCCCAGGCAATGCTTTGTGACTTTACCCAAAGATGTGACAATGGGCAATGCAAGACTTCCTATTCAGCTAATATGATTACATCGCAATTGATAGCAGGACTCTACAACCAATCACACCAATCCAGAGTCCTGAGCGAGGTAAATTCCCTAAAAACCCTCCCTCAGCTTGTGGAACGTCTGCTAACATTGGAAGCCACCGCTCAAGCCGCATCCCACTTTCAACCCACCTCGAACGTATGTCCTGTTAAATCCGAATACCAGAAGAGCAAGCTGACAAACCTCCGTAAACAACCTGATATTAATGACACGGCCGCGCAGAAATGCATCGGGTGCGGGAAGAAACGCCACGAGCAAGGTCGGCGACAATGCTCAGCACAAGGCAAAAAGTATAACAACTGCGGCAAGGTGAACCACTTCGCTATCGTTTGTAAAAGCTTTTCGTCAAACGCGGCTATATCGAATGACTCCAAACACGACGATACGTCGTTTATCTCAACCGTTACAGAAGCACCTTTTTTATGACTAGATGGTGGTCTGCCACATGGGAAATGGACCGATAATAACTTCGAGCCACTAAAACCGGAACCTCACCCGATCGTCTCAGTTGCTATACGCCTCAATGGTAAAGCATACCAAAAAATTGGACATCAGATTAAATGTAATATCAAATCAGCGTGCATCTCCGCCGTCGCCGATACCGGTGCACAAACCTGCACAGCCGGACTAGACTTACTAACTGATGTTGGTGCTACCCGCCAGGCACTGGTACACACACGACACCGTCTGCGCGCTGTAAACGATAAAAACCTTTCGATACTTGGGGCCATAATCGTCGATCTGACTTACAATAACCACCATTCTACCGAGATCGTATACATATGCAATTATGTTAAAGGTTTGTACCTTTCCCACACCGCGTTGAAAAATATCGATATCATCCCGCCGACATTCCCTGAAGAATCGTTTAGCAATGTGTCCGCCTCAGAAACCAAGGAACCGCCGAACAAGATTGCCACTGCTCCGTGCGGGTGCCCGCTTCGATTGCCATGCCCGGAACCTCCATCAGAAATTCCGTGCCCGCAACGGCAGAGCACCGCCAGAACCTCCGGGGCTGGATAGTAGAATACTTCAAATACAGTGCGTTCAACGTTTGTGAACATCAGAAGTTCCAATGCATGTCTGGTAAACCGCTCGATATCACTTTCAAACCCGACGCCAAGCCGATTGCGATCCATAAGCCCATCCCGGTACCCCCACCATTGGAAGCAAACTGTCAAATCTCAATTGGATGCGGACGTGGCTCTTGACATCATCGAACCGGTACCGACCGGAACACCAACAACATGGTGCTCTCAAATGGTTATCGTATAAAAAAAAGATGGATCACCAAGACGGACAGTTGACCTGCAAAACTTAAATTCATCTACAAAACGGGAAACTCATCATACGCCATCACCTTTTAATCTTATCAATATGGTACCGCGTGGTAAAAATAAAACCGTTTTAGATGCATGGAACGGATACCGCGAGGCAACAACTTTTATCACTGAATGGGGGCGTTACAGGTACAAAAGAGCGCCTCAAGGATTCAAAGCCTCAGGAGATGAATATACGAAGAGGTTCGACGATATTACACAAGGTTTCCCGCGAGTAGTACGCGCTACAGACGATTCACTTTTATGGCACGATGATATCGCGTCGGCATTCTGGCATATAGTTACCTACATAAAGCTATGCGGTTATAATGGCATAGTTTTTAACCACTCGAAGTTTACATTTGCCAGTGATAACGTAGAGTTCGCTGTTTTCGAGTTAACACTCGACGGATACAAACCACCGAGGAAACTCCTAAACGCAAACGAAACGTTTCCAACCCCAACGAACCTAACATCGATACGGTCATGGTTTAGACTTATTAATCAAGTTGCCTACGCCTTTGCTCAAGCACCAGTGATAGAACCGTTCCGAGAACTTCTTTAACACAACTCAAAATTTTATTGGGATGAATCGTTAGATACACTCTTCCGGAACTCCAAGGACGAAATCGTTGCGAGGATCAGTAGCGGTGTAAAAACCTTCTAAACTGGTAAAAAGACGTGTCTTGCAACTGACTGGTGCAAAACTGGAATCGGTTTCACCTTAACTCAAAAACATTGTCCATGTGCAATTATTGACCCACTTTGTGGTGAAGGACATTGGGAATTAATTTATGCGGGCTCAAGATTTACGAGTGCCACTGAGCAAAGATATGCCCCGATCGAGGGGGAAGCACTGGCTATTTTCTTTGGCCTGGAAAGCTGCCGGATGTTTACTATAGGCTGTCCCAACCTCATAGTAGCAGTTGATCATAAACCGCTCATAAAGATATTCAATAACCGCGACCTCCATGACATAAAGAACCCTCGACTGTTGAAGATCAAAGAGAAAACGCTTATGTACAGCTACCGTATCATATCAATTCCCTGTAATGCCAACGTGGGTGCTGATGCATTGTCTAGAATTCCACCCCCGTCAAATATATTAACTATCGCATCTGAGAGCGACCTCGAACAGTCTGTCCAGGCCGCATCAATCAGCCAATTCGACCACGACACAAGCTTGCCCCACATATCATTGGTAACCATTAAGAGAACTTCTGAAAGAGATAAACAATACCAATCCATCCTGCATCTTATGGAAACCGGTTTTCCATCACAAAAACGCAAACTAAACGATGATATGAAGCCGTTTTGGAGCATTAAAAACGAACTTTATGTAGTGAACGGACTAGTGTACATCGAGGGCAGAGTGCTAATACCTAAAGAACTCCGCCGACTACTTATCGAACACCTTCATGTCGGCCACCAAGGCATCAACAGCATGAGAGCTAATGCTCGGAGAAGGTTTTTCTGGCCAGGAATGGGTTCTCAACTGAGTCTCCACAAAATCCAATGCAGAAGATGCAACCAGACCACCCCTTCAAACCGTAAAAAGTCTCCCAGACAGCATAGTCAGCCAGAATACCCCTTCCAGATGACCGTATGCGATCAGTTCCACATGGCTGGCCGCATCTACCTCGTCTACGCCGACCGATTTTCTGCGTGGACCGAAGTCGCCTCGACTAAGGCCAATGCAAACGCGAAAACCATTTGTGACATCCTCCGTCGCTACTTCACGAACTTTGGTGTCCCAGAAGAAGTCTCAAGCGATGGAGGCCCACCATCCCAATCTGATGCACTGTCTCGCTTTCTCCAGAGATGGAACGTTTCCCATCGACTATCGTCCGCATATTACGCGCAGAGCAACGGCAGAGCTGAAGCCGCTGGTAAGCACATGAAAAGAATTCTGACAACAAACATCGGTGCCGATGGTTCCCTTGACGTTGATTCGGTCGCTAGAGCACTACTGTTGCACCGTAACACACCGTCCGTCAATATTGGTGCATCACCCGCTGAACTCCTGTTTGGTAGATCAATACGTGATCATCTACCAAGCCCGTCCCGTTTTCGACGTGAATGGATCGACCTTGCTGATCAACGAGAGAGAGTCATGCTTAATAGACATTTATCGCAAACAAAGTACAAACCTCCACGAGACCTCCGTGAACTTAACATCGGCGTTCCGGTAGCAGTTCAGAATCAACATGGAGCATACCTGAGCACATGGGAAAAAACGGGAATAATAGTTGAGAAACTTCCTGATCGCCAATACCGCGTCCTTGTTGACGGCAGTCGCCGGACATCACTCCGCAAAAGACGTTTCTTGCGAGAGATAAATGAGGCGACCAGAAACACTGCAGAACTAGAACCCGTACCAGACCCTGTACATATCGACAGCAAAGAGGACGTTCCAACTAACCCATCTACTACGCTGATAGATCGTTTAAACGACTCAACTGCATCACCATTGCTGCAACAAGATCCGCCCCATTTAGAACAATCGAATGAAGAGAGGGGAAGCACTGGCCTTAGGAGGTCCACACGAATACGGCGACCCCCTGCACGGTACAAAGACTATGTACTAGAATGATGAAGTATTGTACACAGTTTTCATTAACGATTTTTGATGTTAAGTTTATTTGTAAAAAAAAAGAAAAAAAGGGGACTTGTATAGTATCGCATTTGCTCTATATCGCATTTGCCTTTTCCTTTTGCATTTGTAATTATTCCCAGAACACTCTCGCAATTTGAGTGATTTGATTTATATATTGAGAAGAGAGTTGTTGACGTGTTGTAAATGGCGTCCAGTTCGTGTCTTCTTTCGTCAACTAGCAACTGACTCTACAGTAAGAAGATTGTATTCAAGGATTATATTTCTTTTTTTTTGTTATTTTCAGGATGAAGAGCTGTAACTTTTTTATGGATATGCCTGAAATATATCTTTTAATAATAATCATAATAATGCCTGATCAGGGGCGTAGAGAGGAGGGGTCGTTGGGTGCGTACGACCCCCCCTTTTTGCTTTATGTGCCCTTTTACAATCAGGTCGTTTCTTTGTAGACAAGGTTAATTTATTATTATTTTAATTTATTTTAATAAAGTATTCATTGATTAAGTAAGTAAACAGTTGTTTTGTATCAGAATTACACAAACTAAACTTTTACTACTACCAAGCTTCTGATTTGCATTTGGTATTCACTCACTTCTGCTAACGTTTCGAACGTTTTTGTTGCAATTGCTGAGAAATTGGCTATTTCCTTGGGAGTAGAACCTTCCATCCCCAGATTTGCAGCAAGACAAATGCATGGAAATAATTTGCCTCTGGGAAATCCTATTGATTATTACCGTTCCTCCTTGGCGATTCCTTTGTTGGATTGCTTGATTTTAGAGATGAAATTTCGTTTTAACAAATTGTCTCTCATTGCCTCAAACTTGTTGATCTTAGTTCCTTCAATCTTATGTAGTCGTTATGAGATCGAGTTGACAAATGTTTTCCAACAATACGCAGTTGATCTTCCAAACATTGATGCTGTTCATATAGAAATCCGCAACTGGAAACGATATTGGTCTTCCATGAGTGAATCAAAGCGTCCAGAATCGCTGGCTGCAGAAATAAAAAATTGCGACAACAACGGATTTCCAAATCTGTTTGTGCTTTTAAAAATTGGATACACATTGCCCGTAACTTTGTGTGAATGCGAAAGAAGTTTTTCAGTTATTCGGCGCCTTCGAATTTGGCTCAGAGCTTCGATGACGATAGGCCGTCTAAGCAATTTGGCGTTGATGAACATACATCGTGATGTCACTGTAGACTATGATGATGCCGTTAAGACTTTTATGCAACTTCTTCCTTGTAGAATATTTATGAAAAATACGATATTTGAATAGATCGCAAATAGGAAAATTTTTTTTTGTATTTAATAATCATGTGATTTGCACATATTCTTTCTGATTTAGAAAGAATCTTGTGAAAAGAATTACCCTTTTTAGATCTCACGGTGACGAACATCGGCCCTTTTTCTCAAATTACGACCCCCCTTAGAAATTTCTGCCTACGCCCCTGCTGATCGTAATTAAAATTATGAATTTGCAAGGGACGTCTAAAATGTATGGCCCCTTACATAGACAAACCGACAAACATATTTAAATTATTACATTTATATATATATATATATGTATATCTATTGTTTTCCATCTAGAATAAAATGATACAGTTGGTTTAGCCCTAACATGAGCACTACACCAGTGACTGATAAAAAACTTAAAGTTGGAATTAGACCTACACCTTATGATTGCAGGTATAGTGTTGTATCATCCATGGATAGTTTTGGGGTGTGTTTGTTTAGATTAGGATTAAATCATAGTTAAATTCAGAGACATTTTACGTTATATTATAATATGAAAAGTGACAAATTTGTTTCAAACCCCATACAGGTTGATGCCACAAAAACCGCACAA
Source organism: Candelabrum cocksii (assembly GCA_963930725.1). Classification (NCBI taxonomy): domain Eukaryota; kingdom Metazoa; phylum Cnidaria; class Hydrozoa; order Anthoathecata; family Candelabridae; genus Candelabrum; species Candelabrum cocksii. Next base: position 9,760,467 of record OZ005669.1, read on the forward strand.
TCAATATGTACGTTATTTATTTGTCATTTTTTGGTATATTTTTAACAGATTAATTATTGTTTACTATAAGTTTGCAATGTAAATATATTTCAGAATCTCTTCAAAAATGTCAAGGACGGAAATGTGATTTAGAAAAAAAACAAATTCAATTATTTCTGTATATAGTACTGGTAGCTTCTTTATTCTTTGCACAAAGAAAGAAAACATTCTAGTAAGTACCCCCAAAAACTGGACAATTAATTGGAAAATTATGATCAAATGAATATTTTGATATTTTCAGCCTCATGCAACACCCTTCTTTTCAATTTCTCCCATATAGAGTCTTGTCCGGGACCGGTTACTTACAATATCACTGTACTGACTACCGTCGCGTCAACTAGGGGTATGAGCGCATCATTTATATCATCAAAACTTTCAAGGACTTTTTGGGAATAAAGATGCTATATGCAACTTACTTGAATCCTATAAAACATCAGCATTTTATTCTTAAGCGAACACACACATAACTACTGAAACAAACGCCTTATTTGATATTCCGGGGTACGACTTCATTAATAAAAACAGAGCTTCTGGAAAAGGTGGAGGAGTCGGTCTCTATATTTCAGACAACTTTGTCTGGAAAAGAAGAGTCGATTTGGAATGTTCAAAAATTAAGAGTTTTATTATTGGTGTTATTTACAGACCCCCTGATACATCCATGTATGTATCTATATATGTACTCAATTGTAAGCATTCAGCTTTAATGAATCAGAGCTCCTCGCATGTATAATTTGTATTGAGGAGTCTGAAGAAACCAGACTTCGATTGCGTTTCTCACTTGGCTTGTTGTATGCTAATGCCCCCTAAAAGTTTAGAAATATTGAGTCAGGGGTCTCGATAGTAGCTAGCTTTTGGTATCATTAAGATGCTTAATTTATACATGTGTGCGAATGGTGAATTTTCGATTGTATGTTTTGGCCTACAGAAATGAAATGCGAATTGAATTGTTGAGTAATCATATTTAAATCTGTAACTAAAACACCGTTATTATTTAAGCTTGTAGGAAAAGAATCATTTTTCGATTTTAAATTAATGAGTTCGCGAATACCATTCCAAACTTGACGAAGATTTTTTGAACAATGCGAAAAGTAATTTTTATAGTACGTTTGTTTACTGTCTTTTATCAATTGTTTCAAGCGATTTCTGTATAAATTATAACGACGTTTCAGGCTGAATTTTCTAGATTCATCTTTTGCTCTAATGAATTTACGATATAAATTGTTACGGACATTGATTGATTTTAATATACCACTAGTTAACCAAGGTTTTAAAGAAAGTTTAAACCTCTTGATACTGAACTTCTTGAGTGGTGCGTGATTATCTAATAAACCATTAAAATGTTTATAAAATAAATTAAAACTATTATTAATGTTTGACTTAATTAATCATCAAGTTTTGCAGAAGAAAGACGTGTTTATGTGTGTGGATTTTTGATAATTTGAACTTGTTTTGTACAGTCGTAGAAGTAGAAATTATTGTTGATTACATAGTGGTTGTTTTGGAATTTGTTTGGATTTACTTTTTGGTTCTCTTGGAAAAGTTTTTTGGATAATTTTGGTGGAAATTGTTGTGAAAAGAACATTTCTTTTTACTGATTATAATTTAAAATCTCCTAACTTACTCTTTCAACGACTTTAAATACTTCCTCTCTTATTAAATAGCAATTATTATTAATCTCACTTAACATATCATAATAAATTCTCCTTCGCAGTGCTTACTTTTCATATTATTATTTTCTTGTGCGGATTTTAACGCCCGACTGCTTGCCACCGGGCGGAGTATTTCCATTCAAGTAAATTTATTTCATTGTTCATATCACTGATACCAGTTCAATTATAATTATAACCTTTTTTCCATTTAATTCCACATAATTTATATTACCAACTCTGCCTAAGTATGGGACCTAAATCAGATAGCTTTTCATTTGACCAAGTCAAAGAAATTTTATCTATGCACGAGAAGACATTAATGAACTTTTTTAACTCCTCCATGGAAAGATTGGAGAGTAAAATTGACATTGTCGTGAAAGAAAATGGCATTTTAAAACGCGAAATTAATGACCTGCAAGAATCGCTACAATTTCACGGTGATATAGTGGAAGATAAACTAAAGGTAGTTGATTCAAAGTTGAAGGAATCTTCTTCAAACGCTACTATATCAACTATTGAATCTAAGTTGACTGAGCTTGAAGACCGTTCAAGACGGAATAATTTAAGAGTGAATGGTGTAGAGGAAGAGGAAGGTGAATCATGGGCAGACTCCGAGGAGAAGTTGAGGAAAATTTTTAAAGGAAACCTTGGTATAAGATCAGTTATACCTATTGAACGAGCGCACAGATGTGGTCCTTTTTTCCATAATGGAGAACGCAGAAAAAAAGGACTATAATCGTAAAATTTTTAAGTTTTAAAGATAAACAATTAGTCCTGAACAAATTTCGAGAGAAAAAACTCTGGGAAAATGGAATTTTCATAAATGAAGATTTCTCTGATGCTACAATGAATCATCGGAAACGACTTTTTCAAGAAGAAAAATTACTTAGAGAAAAAGGCAGTTACGCTAAAGTCGTATATAATAAATTACTTACCAATAAATCAATCAATTTTAATATGATACCAAAGTAGATATGTGTGTTGTGTTTTTGTATAATTTTCAATTCTTTCAATAATCATACTTAATTTCGAAAACTTAATATTTCGCCCTTTTTCTTCCATCAATTTAATCAATAAAAACATTGATCCTGATGCTAATTATCTTCATGAATTTAATATTCACGCTCAATATTTTTCACCGTATGAAATTTCGAAATTTTCTAACAAAGTTGATATAAAAAAATACTTTTCAATCATTCATCTGAATATTCGTAGTATTTCTAGAAATTTTAATAATTTCAAGCATTTGTTAAACAATTTTCCAAAGTTTTTTAGTGTAATTTGTTTGACTGAAACATGGTCAAATGGTGACAAGAACTCTTCTTTAGAACTTGAAAATTATGACAAAGTTGAGTCGCACAGGGGTGGAAGGGGTGGTGGTGTTTGTGTCTTTTTGCACAAAACCTTATCTTTTGTGATTAGACCAGATCTTACAGTAAACAATAAACATCACGAATCCTTAACTGTTGAAATAATCAACAAAGATTCCAAAAATATTTTAATTACTTGTTCGTATCGGCCACCTGTTAACTCTACAAAAGAATTTGAGTTATGGCTCAGTGAATATCAAGAAATTATAATGAATGAAAAGAAGGAAATATACATGTTAGGCGATTATAACATAAACGTGTTAAATTTTAACACAAACAATAACGTGAAAAATGTTATAAATATTTTTATGCAAAACAGTTTTTATCCCATAATCAATAGACCTACTCGTGTTACTAAGGACACTGCAACTGCCATTGATAACATCTTTATTAATTCATTTGATTTGAAACTTGAAACAGGTACTATAAAAACTGATATCACCGATCATTTCCCTATATTTGTTATAAAACCATTAAATTGTAAATCTGAATTAAATTCTACAAAGTTTATTTTAAAACGAATATTTACTTCGAATAAAATTTTAAAGTTTAAAGAAGACTTAAAGTTTACAAACTGGGACATGTTTGATATCAAAGATCCCAATGTTGCTTATAACCAATTTTTAACACTTTTTCTATCAAAATATAATTTTCATTTCCCAAAAACTAAAATTAAAATGAAAACAAAAACCTTAAATAATCCTTGGATGACTAAAGGTTTAATAAAATCTTCCAAATTTAAACAAAAATTATATAATAAATTCCTTAAAAAACGTACAATAGATAAAGAAAACTCATATAAGAAATATAAAAATTTATTTGAAAAGATCAAACGTAAATCGAAGATTAATTATTACCATAACTTACTTAAATTAAACCAGGGAAATTCTAAGAAAACATGGAACATAATTAGGGAGGTTTTGGGTAAGCGAAATACCTCGCCATCCTTTCCTAAAAGAATATCTATTGAAAATAATGACTGTTTTGATGAAGACAAGATTGCAGAATATTTTAATGAATACTTTGTTAACGTGGGAAGCAAGCTTGCTGATAAAATTCCAATTGTAGGCAAACACTTTTCGGATTATCTAAATACCTCGACTTGTTCCATGACTAACATTGAAATTACTACTAATGAATTAAATGATGTTGTTAACCAAATAGATATTAATAAATCTCCTGGTTATGACGAAATAACACCAAATATCGTAAAAATTGCCTTTCCTGAAATTTGTAATCCATTAAAACATATTTTTAATCAATCACTTACCTCAGGAATATTTCCAGATAAAATGAAAATTGCTAAAATCATCCCTTTATTTAAATCAGATGATGGTTCTTTAATCAATAATTATAGACCAATATCAATCTTACCGATTTTCTCTAAATTATTTGAGCGCATTTTATATAACCGTCTAAATAAATATATATCTGAGAATAAGTTATTGTACCAGAGACAATATGGATTTCAAAAAAATCACTCAACTGACCACGCGATCATAGATATTGTTGATGAAATCGCAGAGAAATTTGAAAATAATGAATTTGTTTTAGGTGTATTTATAGATTTTTCTAAAGCATTTGATACCATAAATCATGATATTTTATTGGGAAAATTAAACCATTATGGTGTTATTGGTAACAACCTTAATTTACTTAAAAGTTATCTATCTAACAGAAAACAATTCATAAGCTACAATAACAAACAAACAACCCTGCTTAATATAACTATAGGAGTTCCTCAGGGTTCAATACTTGGTCCTCTCCTATTCTTATTATACATTAACGACTTAGCCTCTGTTTGTCCGAAGCTCTCTACAATATTATTTGCTGATGATACAAATATATTTAACTCCCATAAAAATTTAGATCAGTTATTCCGGATAATGAATAATGAACTATCATGTTTAAACCAATGGTTCTCTAGTAATAAATTATCAGTCAATACAAAAAAAACTAAATATACTTTGTTCCATCCGTTTCGTAGAAAACAATTAATACCGCTTGATCTTCCTTTACTGTCTTTAAATTCGGTTGCAATAAGTCGAGAAACTTCAATTAAATTCTTAGGTGTATATTTAGATGAAAACTTAACTTGGAAAAATCATATTTCCATGATTGAAAATAAAATTGCCAAAAGTATAGGGATTTTATATAGAGCTAGGTTTTATTTGGATAAACGTTGTTTAAAGGACATGTATTTTTCTTTTGTTCATAGTCATTTAAGTTATGCAAATATTGCATGGGCAAGCACGCATAAATCAAAATTAATGTATTTGTATCGTCAGCAAAAACGAGCATCGAGAATAATTTTTAATCGTGAAAGGTTTGCACATGCCAAACCATTACTAAGCCAACTTAATGCTTTAAATATCTTTCAACTCAATATTTACCATAATTTAATATTTGTCTTCAAACTAAGTAAAGGTTTGGTGCCAGAAGTCTTTACAAACAAATGTAACTTACGGGATTTCCATTACAACTTGCGCTCATCAAAAAGCTTGTTATATAGTACAAGTCTAAAGAAGAGTAAACTTGGCTTATTTTCCTTTTCATACAGAGCTCCCTTTCTATGGAATAATTTTATTTCTTTAAAAGTGAGGGAAATCACTACCTTATTGCAATTTAAGAAGACTATAAAGTCTCTTCTTCTTGAACATGATAATGAACAAGAATTTTTTTAACTTTTTTTTGTTTTTCTCATTCTCCTTTTCTTTTTGCTTTTTGTTTTTACTGTTATATATCATACAACGCTGAGATTATATCAGAAAATGTAAATAATATTTGCGTTTAAACTTTTGAAATTGTTGTAGTACATACATACACATATATAATTTTCGTAAATTTTTGCATAACTTGAAATAAGGTACTCTATGATAAAACTTCTTAAAGTTTTCTTTGAGTTTCCTGCCGACTTAATACATTCAAAAAAACTTTAAATAAATGTGTATATATTTGTTGTATATGTATATATTTGGATAAATTTCCATTGTAACTTTTGTTGTTTTGGCGAAATGATTAAATAAATAAATTAAATAAATACATATTAAGCTCCATAATTTCGTCCCAGTTGACTTTTAAGAAATCAGAAAGAAGGTTTTTCTTATCATAATCAGAAGTGTTTCTGCGATAAATGTTATGCTTTCTAGAAACAAAACTCATTTTATCTTTGAACTCAATAAAAAATTGAGGTAAGTGGTCCGAAATCGTAGATGTTAAATTTCCCGACAATATATTCTCACCATAAAAATTCGTATAGATATTGTCTATTAAGGAACTTGATCGTTGAGTAATTCTTGTAGGTAAAGTTATTTGCGGACAAAAATTATTAGACATCATAAAGTTAAAAAACATAGAAACATCACGATTAGAATTAACGTTCATTAAATCAATGTTGAAATCCCCAATTAAAAAAATGATTTTATTTTCAGAAAGTAATTTTGAAGTAAGAGGAAGAACAAAGTCGTTATGAAATTCATTAACAGACATACAAGGATGACGATAAATACAACCAACGATGACATTACGACTATTTTCGCAGATAACTTCAATAAAAACTGATTCCAAAAATAACCTTTTATACATTAACAGGTCATTCCTTGGTTTATAATTTAATTTTTTTGAAATATAAAGCAAAGCTCCTCCACATGAAGATTCTGTAGCAGTGTGTTCAATGACATAGTTTTCCAGTTTTTGTTTTGGTTAAACCCATAATATCAAATTGGAAATCAAGTAAGCTAAGAAAAGTGCAGAATTCATCAAAATGCTTGTTTAGTGAGGATATGTTTAAATGAAATATTGAAAATGAATTACTGTCGCCATATTTTGAGGTGCAAAAGTCAGTAGTGTCGTAATACTTGCAGTTAATAAGATTTGTAAAAGTATTATGTTCCTCGTCCGATGGATTTTGATCTTCTGTAATTAATTTGTTAAATTTAGAAAACAAGTTGTTTTGTTCATTCGACGGAAAAATCTTGTTAATAATTACATTTGACGAAAATAAAAACTTTAATTCATTGTTAGATATTGTACTGTAAGGAAATATTTCAGATGTACACAAAATACAAAACCAATCAGAAGCATCAGATTTCAACAAGCGATAATCAATGTCGTTTAGTTCATTACACTTTTTATGAACCCAAAGAGTTACAAATATCACATTGTAAGGCGTGATGGTGATTTTTAACTGTTTTGATACAAACATTGCATAAAAATCTTTCCATTTGTATATTAAAGCAAAATTTTCAACGTAAGAAGTGACAATGCTTCGTTAATCCCGTGGTTTAATGGAATGGTTTGAAAATTAAATAATACTATCAACAAAAAATGCGTGTGATTTTGAAAGCAAAAACTTAAAACCAGACACAATGACAATTTTTCATTTCCAAAGGATAATTGGATGTCTGAAAATTTAAAAGAAAGTTGATTGCAAGCAATTCCCTAAGGGAGAAAGTAATTAAAGAAGGCGTATTTTGAAGTTGTAAAAAAAAAAATCAAAAAAATCAGACTTAAAAATTTACATTAAAATATATGCAATTTGTTCATTACAACTCGCCGAAAACTTTTGTCAAATCACTGATGTGACCGACCACCGCAACGTTCCCATGCTCCTTCAGTCTGTATTTGACAGAACCGCCAGAACTCCAGAAAGAATGAATCGCTTTAGTTTGCCATAAATTCTTACACTTACTGTATAAAAATTTATAATGGGGGCAGAGACTTTCGTTAATGTAAATAGGCGCTTTCTTATTGCAAACCTCTTTCAAATACTTTTTCTTCGACAGAATTTGCGAGGCCGACTTATGATTAACGATTAATTTAACGATTGTTATTCGTCTGTTCTTTAGTCGATGGCAAGCCTGGATTTTATCAGGTTGCACACCACAATCGATTGAATCAAATATATCGCATACCTCATCCTCGAGATCACTATCACTAACTGTGTTCGGAATTCCATGTACCTCCACACAATCACGTCTAGAATACTGCTGACAAGCAAACATTTGGCGTTCCAAAGATTCTAAACGAGACGATATACGTAGTAGATATGGTAGTCAGTGTACCATGATCTTATCAACCATCTTTTCTCTGGGTAGAAAAGATTTGAATGCATCCATTGAAATTGGTTACAAAGAGATCAAATAAGATAAATTATCGTTTGTTTGTTTTTGAAATAAAAGCCGAAGCGATTAAAGCGACGACTACAACGGTTGCCTCGATTTCACGTTCGTGTTTCACTGTGTGACGTATTTGTGAAAGGGGTCTATTGGCTCCTTGCTGATAGTAAATTATTTTTTCACAAAATTCTTTCATAGGAACCTCTTCTATATACTAATATCTAAAGCAGACAATTAGCAAGTTTTAGTTCTTTGGGTATAAAAACTTTACTGAAAAACCTATTAATGTTTTTTTACATCATTAGGTTTACATCTTTAAAAATAAAAATGTGTTAGTCTCTTCAAAAACATTTTTTAGAAGATAAAGCAGATATATTCTCACCTTAGCTTAATGAAGTCATATTTATTTTTAGAAGAAGTAGTCCCGCTTGTTTTCGGGCATTTAAATCACCAACTGTGGTAAGTGAAACATTTATAATGTTTCTTATATCTTTAATAATGTATAAGTGAAAATGATTTATTGTTTAGCAAATATAATTATATAATACATAAACAATAAAATTTTGCCAAATTTTACCATTGCTCTAAATTGCTGATAATATTTCTTAAGAAAGGTACCTCTGCAACCCGCACTAAGGTGGATAAAGTGTCTTTGGCAAAAGATGTTGTTTCTCTGAAAAGAGAAATATCTGGTATCGAAGAAGAACTTTTAGTGTTACGTGGAAAGTAAGGTGTTTCCAAGGCAGAAAAAATATTTTAAACAACAACTTTATTTCGTCAGCTACAGTGAAACAGAGTTGCAAGATCGCATTGAAAAGTTGCACGAATACAATGAGATTAGAGATATTGCTCAAATGATCATTGGAAAACTAGGTATATGTATATATATAAATGGAAGTCATAACATTGCACCAGTCAACAATACGTGGTACATCTGCAAGTCTATTTTATAGTAAACAATGTTGTTATGCATCGTTTTTATTTTAGCGGAGTGCGAGGGTACTACAACTAAAGACCTCTACCCACGTTTTGATTTAAAGTTAGATGACTAAGACAAGTTGTTGTGGTGTTGAGTGGGTGAAAGAAATTGGTGTTAATGGATATGAATTTGCAGGATTTTATTAGTAGTGTTAAAGAAATTCCTGCCAATTACCAGTTTTTATTATGTAATCAGTGTGTTTGCTATTTTTGTTTTTCTTCATTATTCACAAATTTCAGTTTTGTTTCTTTGATGTGAATCTTGTTGTGTAAGAATAAATATAATAACTTTTCATGCGGATAAGTTCATTTCAAGATAACGAGATATACGTTAAGTCGCGTTTCATTCTATAAAATTTCACCTTATGGTGATAATTTCTTTCAGGTGACAATCTTCTGTCATAATTAATTAAAAGTATGTACCAAATTCGTCGTTTATACGAATTCAGAGTATTATTTTCAAGTTACTATACCGACTACAAATTGATGAAAGCTTGACACAGAAAGCATGCATTAGGTTAGTAGAGCAGTGTTATCTGTAATAGGGTGGGCGTGGGTATTATTGAGTAAGACAAGATCTACTTACACAATTTCTCAGTGAAGCAGTTTCACGATTGAAGGAGAACTATCACAGCGTTTTAAATGACTTACAGCATGCAAGAATGCGTAAAGAATCCATGAAAATAGATTCAACAGATGTTGCTCTTGCTACTGGTCTGCTGACCATGATTATGGAAGATCAATGGATTGTCCTAACTTATCAAATAATGAAATCCTTGAGTTGGTGGATATAGGAAACAAAGTTCTACAAAGCCGTGGCAAACAGAATATCACATCAGCGATTCATGTCATCAAGAGCGTGAAAGATAGACTGAAGGCTCTGCCTACGCGGTATGAAAGTGAATCGATTATCCACGAAGATGTTGAAAAATCAATGGGCGTTAAACTGTGCAGCGAAAATGATAGTTTTGACAAGAAGCGAAAGAGGTCTGTGCCAAAGGCCATGATAAAAGACTTTTTTTATAACAGAACGTCTGCCATCTGCTCATGTAGAAACAGGACGATTCCGACCAATTTTAGTACAAATGGTTGACACCTTTGATTCCGAGATAGATGATCAATTTCAAGATCAAAATACAGATCTTTGGTCTGCAATGGGAGTCTTATTGCCATCAGCAGATGATTCAACAGCCTCAAAGGTTCTTTTTGAGTACGCAATAACTATCCCTTTGATATCTCGAAGACTTCAAGGAAAATGCTTAGAAAATCTCCGTGCAGAATGCCAAGTGTTTGGCGATTGAGTGGAAAGTCGATCCAACAACTAAGTCAATTAATATGAATGATGTTGCGGGTTATGTCATAATAAATTATTCTATGGCGGCAATGATTCTCAGTGACCTTTACAGACTGAGCGTTACAGCTGGTTATGCAAGTGTAACAAATGAGTGTTCATTTTCTTCTTTGCAGCAAGTCGATTCCCTTCGTAGAAGAAGCATGAGTCCGTATAGGGAGTGCGATCTTACATTTATGTACTTCGAACGCGAGCAGTTGGACTTGAATACCTTCGAAGAATTCATTCATGAATGGTACAAAAAGCCACGAAGATTGTAGACAAGTATCCCTCAACGATCAATCAGTTGCGATCAATCAAAACTTTTGACGTACTATTTTTGTGTATTTTGTCATTAAATTGAGGTACCTCTGTGTTCTGTGATTTATACCAGCTTATAATTATGAACATATTGCTTTCTGTTTTCAATCTTTTTGTTTTTATTTTTCTAAAACTTCGGAAGAACAGTCAAATGTTTTAAGTTGAAAGGCGAGTGGAGGTCCTCGCTTCGCTCGTTTGCCTCACTTCGTTTGGCCCATGCCCCACTTTTTCAACAACCCTAGCTACGTTCTTGATTCGATACAGTAGACCGTGGAATATTATTAAAAAAACTTAATCATTATGGAATACGTGGGATAACATTATCTTGGTTTTCAACTTATCTGTGCGATCGTGAACAACACGTCAGTATTAATGGCTTCAATTCACAGACTAAAATAATTAAACATGGTGTCCCTCAAGGTTCGGTTTTAGGTCCGTTGTTATTCCTATTGTATATAAATGATCTTAGTTCTTCCATAAAATATTCCACAGTACACCATTTTGCTGATGACACGAATCTATTATATGCTAACAAATGTCTTAAAAAAATCAGGTATAAAGTTAATATAGATCTAAGAAAGCTTACCAATTGGCTTAATGCTAACAAAATCTCTCTAAATATCAGCAAAACCGTATACGTCATTTTCCACCATACGAAAAGAGCATTAAATTATGAATTAAAAATAAAATTAAACGGGAAAAAGATTTACCCCTCTAAAGAAATTAGATATCTTGGCTTACTATATGACAAACATTGGAAAAAACATAAATCTTTTAACAACTAGACTTTCAAGAGCAAATAGTTTGTTAGCTAAAATTCGTTATTACGTTAATAATAGAACGCTCGATTTATTATGCTATCTTCTCTTCTCATATGATGTATGGTTCAATGGTATGGGGTCAGGGAAACAATCATAATTTGACGAAAATCGAATCAATGCAAAAAGCAGCGTTAAGAATTATAACTTTCTCACCATTTCGATCACATTCCACAAAGTTGTTTTCAGATTTGAGAGTTTTAAAATTTAATGATGTGATAAAAGTGCAAAATATTCTATTTACTTATGGTTTTTTAAATGGCCTCCTACAAACGTCTCTCTCTACACTATTTACAAAAACAACTGATACCTTATTCCCTTCAAATTTCGCCTCCCTTTAATTTTCGCTCCGAAACAGGGGGCAAAAATTAAAGGGGGCGAATTTACTTGGGGGAAAATTCAGAAACGGGTTGAAACCTTACCTTTGTGAGAGCCCCTAAGGTCGACCCCCTTTTCTTGACCCATGGACATGTGCGTACATCGTCTAATACGAGAAGTCAGAACAAATTTGTCTGGCTGGATTTCTTAATTTTCAGCCTTTTTGTCGATTTTTGACCTAGAATTGAAAATTAAGAAAGTGGAGGAGGGCTACCTGGGTACTTAATTTCTTTATAAATACAATAGTGTACACGCTTTTTAAATAATTTTTTTATTATAAGGAATTACTAATAGGATCAGGTAGGATGTCTCAAAATTTAAGAAATTTTTACTACAATCTCAAATACTAGGAATTCTGTAGAATATATTTTACAAGTAACAATAACTAAAAAAACTAATCGTCTATAACAATAACATCATTATCCTCATCTTCTTCCTCCACATCCACATGATGCACATCTTCCTCGCTCCCCTCTGGGCCATGCTCCTCTTCTAAATCGATTTTGTCATCACAAGATTCTACTTCTAATTGGGTTGCGGTCTTGGTTATTTTCTCGGGTAATACTCTTCGAGTAGTTCTTTCATCTTCTCGAACACATGAGTGTGCGCCTTGTCCTTTTTCACGATCAGGCGAATTGGGATTTCAAGGCCCCTTTTCGGAATGGGAGATCTCCTGTACTGCGTTTTTCTTACGCGAGCCTCTAAGGAACCACCATAATTAAGGAAATAATGGCAAAGGCGACTTATTTCCCGCGCAATGTTTCCCACTACGTTGTACAATGCTAATCGTCTCCTATGTGTTTGAACGTTGAGAGCTATTGCAAAGGGGTCGTGAACATTAGCGTAATCATTTTCAAGCTCGAGGATTTCGCCTTGCACAGGCCTCCACACGTCCTGATATTATTATTATTATTATTATTATTATTATGAATATTTCGACAGGATATATACATTTCAGTATTAAAATTATATACTGCTATTAACATGTGTCCTGTATAAAAATAAATAAATAAATAAATAAAAAAAAAAAACTGACGGATCGGATACATCCACTACTTGCACAGTCAAGCTCAAATTGTTGCATACCTTGATCATTGGCAGCGCCGAATGATAAAAACGAGGACCACTTGACGAGGACCACTTGACAAAGCATCGTGACACGAATGGCACAATGCCACCTGCCGACCCATTTTCCAACCTGGCATACCATCTTCCTCGATTGGTACATTGCATTTTCCACTACGATTACAAATAAATGCATGACACCTTTATGCAACGATAGTTTGCTTACAAACGCTGCAGATTCCCATTCTGAATGTTATGTTATGTTATGTGTACACAGACGAGACATAAACATTCGAATATCCCTCCATGCTCTCTTTTCGAACACCTTCACTTCACTCACTTCATTTGGTTGTTTCGTTTCGTTCCAGCATCAGTATCCGCGCGATGTCACTGCACAAGTATTTCAAACCATCAAGTTCTAAAGAAATTTTAGATGCTGTTCCGGTAGCCGTTACAATAGCGGAACTGACAGCACATGAGAGAAATGAAGTGTCGAATCAGATTAAAAATCTGGGTAACAGGCAGCAAGTGAACAAGAAAAAACCGTATACGAATTATGATGAACATAAAACGATGCGAAGTTGCACAATATGCGATCAGCTGTAGCAATAAGTTTGCTGCAAGGAAATATGGCATACCAATCACAACTGTCCGTAGGTTTTTAAAGTCGTACAATCAATTGAAGGCTGATAAAAACCCTAACGAGAAAATATCGAAACTTCCACACAAAAAGCGTGCTACTCTGCTTCCAGAGGAGATCGATGCGAAAGTTATTGAAATGGCGACGAGTATGCGACTTTCCGGAGCCGTGGTCAAGTACAACGTTCTCATTGCGATCGCACGAGAAATGCCGCGAATGACCGTACGTTGCTGGCGAAATGGGGTGGTACAATTCAACTTGGGTGGAAGTGGTGCACACCAGTTTTCAAACGAATGAATGGTCGATCCAGTTCAATTCTAATATTTTCATATTTGGCAATTTCAGTTCCCAAAAACTTATTTTCGGAAATTTAGCCTGTCTTTGATAGAGTACAGTGTGTATCAAAATAAACCCGACCCACCCAACCCCAACCAACTTTAAGTATAAATAAATCAAGTGAAAAGCACTTGCGTTTGAAAATTAATGGGAAAATAAGACATTGCCTCGAGGGGGGGAAAATTAAAGGGACGAAAATTAAAGAGAGCGAAAATTTGAGGCAGGCGAAATTTGAAAGGAGTAAGGTATACATACCTATAAAACAAGAAATGTCTGTCAATCCAAGCTCATGGTGTTTTGTTTTAACACAATAAAATACGGAAAACATTCAGCCGTTTATCGATGTATTTCTTACTGGAACGAATTTATAAAAAATAACAAAAGCTTTAAAAAACTCTTAAATTTTACATATCAGATGTACTCATTGTAAGAAATCAACTGAAGCAACTTCTTAAAAAAGATTGTTTATCATCTTACAAATACTAACTTTTAATTCTGCGATTATAACGGTACCTCGCTCAGGATTGCTATTCTTGTTGTTACCAAGCGTTTAAGTGTGTTTCCACCATACAATGCCCGTATATGGGTTTTCTTGAAAAACGTGTATAGACTTGAGACTGTGATGAAATATTTCGACACTTCTTCGATAGTTTCAAAAATGCATTCTACTGCTAGGTGTATCGGTGGCAAAAACAGTGGATGTAAACGATGAACCGATCACAGTGGATATTAAGTAGGGCTTGAAATCCACCACACTCCTCTGGCATGACAGACTTACTAAACCGTCTAATGAAATTTTCACATCCTCCAGTGAATTTGCGACTAGCTTAACCAATCCTTTAGCCGAACGGTCTTTTGACGGGGTCATACAAGCAACGTGTTCCACAACCTGTATTCCAGCATTGTCTTCGATAATGTACCTGCACACGATACTGACAATTTCCAAATAGGACTTATCTGTGGTTCCATCCACCATATGTGTATATAATCTAGATTCTTGCACTTGTTTTGATATTTTTCGCTCAAGTAACAACTTTGTACGTCAGGAGAAGTGTATTTGGCATTCTTAGGCAGTTTCTTGGCGATTTGCAATAGATCTGGTCGAAATTTAAATACCATGTCTCCAAGAAGGTCCAAGAATAATCCCCCTAAAACACCTTCCTCAAAATCAGTATGTTCAACATGACCTCGAAAAGGAAGTCCATGCTTGACAAGTGCCTTAATGAGCAGAAAAATTGTTTCGAGCCACTGTCTATGTTCCGAGTCATTGGAAATTTTATGGACAATCGTAGATTCCTGTTGATCTCGAATTTCACGTTCGCTTCACAGTTTCATGGCTTCAACATGACGTGGATCTCTGTCATGAGAGATCAACTCACCAGTTTCCCCTGTTGCATTTTTCCAATTTCTGTATCCATTCTTGTTAAAAGGTACAGTTTTGATAAGAAAAACCCTGCAAGGAAAACAATATGCTTTATCCTCTAGTTCATTATCCTCTAGCTACTTATGGTCACGATACTAGTTTTTACCAAAACGGCGTCCGTGTTGAGAAGGAAAATCAAGAATAGGTTGATGCGGTTCATAGGTATTGCATAAAGCTACATGTCTACTTGTAGTGGTTGAGGAACTAGATAGAGTATCTGAACTGGTTGAAGATGTCGAGATAGGAGTTATGCTTTCAGCAGTATCAGCAATATCAGTTAGTATCAGCAGTATCACTTGGATAAGGATTGACTGGCTTCTGCCATAGTTGGAACAAGGTTTTACCAGACTGGGTCTGCTTCATAATCACTAAAAGTAGCCCTCGTTAAACGATCATTGAAAACCCTTCATTCTCTCCAAGTTGAAGTTAAATACATTATAAAACAATGGAACACGATTTTATCTTACATCTTTAACAATCGAACACTGTTTGAACAGTTTTGTAAACTGGCGGGGGAATAACAGAAAAGTAGCAAAAATATAATTGTTGAACCGAAGTTCAAAGTGGGGCATCATAAATCAAAAATGGGGCATTGCCCCCATTTGCCACCCCCTGGCTACGCCATTGTATCGAATGCCCTTTGGAGATCAATGAATATACCGCAGACATAGTTTCCCGCGTCTATGTCTTTTTGAATTTTATTTATTATAGAGATATGTGCATGAGAGGTCGAATGTTTTTCACGAAATTCAAATTGTTGGTTGCTCAAACAGTCATGCTTATTTAGGAAAGTTATTAATCTTTTATGCATAAGTTTTTCGAAGATTTTGCTAATGTTCGATATAAGTGAAATGGGACGATAGTTGTTGCATTGTGTCCTTGATCCTTTTTTAAAAATTGGTATTACTGTAGATATTTTGAGTAAATTAGGGAATATTCCGGTGGAGATTGATAAATTAAATAATTTCGATAAAATAATAGACATTTCGTTTTCAAGAAGTTTAAGTAAATCGCTGGGAATACTATTTGGTCCGTCAGCTTTCTTTATGTTTAGCTTTTTTATTATTTTTGACACAGAGAATTATTGTTAGGATTTTTAAGAAATTATATTCTATATAAGATGAAATTGTAATCTATATAAGATGAAACTATGGTGGATTGTATTTTATCCGTGTTGTAAATATACTGAGAAGATTTCCTGGAACAAGGCTTTATTCAACACAAAACTATAGTACATGTTCAGTTGTAAATATGTATATAGATCTAAAATAAACAAAAGAAGAACTATATACAAATATCAACGATTTTCATAACATTCTCCGTCGGTTAGGAGTTTTCTCAGTCTTCTTCAAATCCGTACTTCTGAGGTGGACGTCTTGTACGTGTGGATCGTCGTAAATTGTCTGTAGACGGATTCATTAGTTCTGTTTCTAATTCTTGATTTACAACCACGTCTTCACTTTCTTTCACTGTTTCATCACAAGCAGATTCAAGAGCAGTGTCTGCTCGCTCAATAGGAATTTCTAGTTCGCTACTAGTAGGCTGTTAATTCTCGTCATTTCTTGGATATGGCGCTAGGTCGGATAGCGAAACTGTTGACTTGCGGCCATCATTATGTCGAACGTACGCGTAAGTGGGGTTGACATGGGCTAGCTCAACTTCTTCAACAAGATCATCATTCTTGCTTGATCTTACGAATTTACGGAGGGATACTGGACCTGGCGTCAACCACGACGGCAATGATTTTACTTGACTAGATTTACGTTAAAAATTGAAAAAACGTTCGTGAGGTGTGGAATTCGTTGCAGTTGTTAAAAGAAAGCGGATAGAATGTAATACATCAGGAAGTACTCTTTCCCAATGCGACACCGGAAGTCCGTTTGATGATAAAGCTAGTCGAATAGCTTTCCAAACTATACCGTTATAGCGTTCAACTTGACCATTACCGATAGGGTGATACGGTGTGCTGTGACTCGATGCTATTCCTCTGTCGGTAAGATATTTCGCAAGTTCTGCCGACATAAATGATTTTCCCCTGTCTGAATGCATATATTCTGACATGCCACACAAGGAATAGATCAAATCAAGGCATTTTATAACGGTAGGTATTGAAATATCAGGAGTTGGGATAACGAAAGGAAAGCGAGAATATTCATCAATGCCAGTCAAGAAATACTTATTGCGTGTAACAGATGGAAGGGGTCCTTTGAAATCTAGGTTTAACCTTTCCATTGGTCGAGTCGGCTTAATCAATTTTCTTTTAACACCTTTGTAAAATTGTGGTTTGAGTTCTGCACAAATCTTACAATTGGAACATACTCGCTTACATCTTCGGTAGAGTATGGTAGATTTTTGGATTTGACGAAATGTAGGAGGCGGGTAACTCCAGGATGACAGAGCTGCATGTGAAATTCAGCCAGTTCCATACGCCACATTTGGATCTTATTGTTCTTTATCTTAGTCCGTTTTCGATTATCAAACATATATGATACGGAACGTTGGTCAGTAATTAGGGTAAATGGTTGACGTGATAGCAAGTGGTTCCACTTTCTGACAGATTCTATGATAGCAAAAGCTTCCTTTTCTACCGCTGGATACCATTTTTCACTTTTCGATAAAGTTTTCGACATGAACGCCACTGGACGACCATTTTGATTAAGTGAAGCAGATATGACTACGTCTGAAGCATCACACTCGACTACGAAAGGTATGTCCTCATCGATTGGAGCAAGCACTACATTTCCGAGCTCGTTCTTGATAGCATTAAATGATTCAATAGCAGCTTTGGTTAGCGGAAAGGTTTCTGATTCAGCAAGGGGTCAAATCTTGTCGGAAAACTGAGTGATCCATTTTGCATAGTAGGCGAACATACCCAAAACTCGTTTAAGGGAAGCAGCACTTGAAGGAGATGGAAAATCTAGTAATGGAGCAATCTTTCAGGATCTGGTTTGATTGAGTTTTGACTGATTCGGTAACCAAGAATATCAATTGATAATGCACATTGTACAGTTTTGGCATTGTTTAGGGTTATGCTTCGTCTTTTGATCATTACTTGGAAAGCAATATCGTTTCGTTTAAGATCAGCTTCATCAACTCCCCCGATAGTTACGTTATCAAGATGCGGGAAAGTGTCCTCGAGTCCCTCCTCATTCACTAAGTCATCCATAGAGCGTTGAAAACACGGCACACCATTTGTTACGCCAAATGGCATTACAACAAACTCTTACAAATCTCCAAGACATTCAAAGGCGGCATACTTTCGTTCGAACTCTTGTAATCGGATTTGATGGTATGCGCTTTTGAGGTCGTATGTTGAAAAGTATTTATACTTTGATAATCGGTTAACCATATCATCAATTCGTGGAAGAGGGTACGCATCAAGGTTAGTGTATAAGTTAATTGTTTGAGAGTAATCTACACAGAGCCTCTTACGGTGACGGTTGAATTCATCTTTGGCAACAAGAACTTGAGCTCTCCAAGCAGAATCACTTCGTCGGATCCTTCCTGCTTTAAGAAGTGATTGAATTTCGGTTTAGATGAAGTCTCTATCGTCTTTATTGAAAGATCTCGACTTTGTTGCGATTGGTTTGATATCCTTTGGGAAGCTTTTGAAAAGAGACGGAGGTGTGACATCAGCAAACTTTGTTGGTAACACATTGGAGTGAGAAGCAGGTTCTGGCAGTGGAGCCTATTCAGGTGTAGATGCTGGTAAGGGAGAAGAAGTTGGTTCAGGTAATTTGTCACTTCCAGGTGGTGTGACTGGTTCAGGTGGTGCAACTGATCCAGGTTTTGCGGACATTTTGAGTGATGTAGGGAGTGTGGATGACTTGTGTTCATCTAGTGCAGTCACACAGGAATTGACAAGAGGTTTGACCATAAATTCTGGTTGATTCCCTTCAAACTGGAATGTCACTTTACTGTGTTGTTTTTGAAAATCATGCCCAAGAATGATATCACTGCAAAGGTTCTTAAGAATGTCTAATTTATATTCTGGTATTCACGATCGTTCACTAAAAGGGTTGATTTACAACTTCCGATTGTAGTAGATTCCATTGAGGTAAGTGCCATGGATACTAGTTTGTTGGAACGGGTAATTTTGACATTGAGTCGTTTAAAGGCATTCTCACTAATGAAGCTGTCAGAGCTACACGAATCAATCAGTGCGTCCATTGTTAGGCCATTTACAACCACAGGAATCGAAGCATGACGTAGGTTATGTGGACAAGCAGCAGTTATTGCACAGAGTGATGGAGAGAAGATGGTGGATAGACTGGCATCCTTTTTGGACTGACAAACTTTTGAAAAATGTCCTGTCTTAGAGCAGTTGTGACAAGTTGCATCACGGGCTGGGCACAACGATCGACTAGCATGCATAGAACCACCGCAAAAATAACACAATTTCTTACGGGTGGTTTGTGTTGTCCTTTTTCTTAACGCTGCAATCATCATCATCTTTCGACCGCAGTCGATATCGAAGCCACAATATCCCGCCAGGTGTTCCTGTCCTGCATTGCCACCGCTAGGTCTTGAAATCTAATACCTGAGTCCCTTGCAATGACGTCAGGATAGGTTAGCTTTCGGGACTTGCAACCAATTGCCTGCGGTTTCCAGAGGATGAGAGGAGACACAATCTCGTTGGTAGCTCAAAAGCAGTGACCAGCAAATCGGACTCTCCTACTGCATACCACCTGAGACACTCTTGGGAGGTCACCATAGATGGTTTGAAGAGTAGGATGTTTTTTCCAGGAAAGATTTTTTACACGCATTAGGAGTCTGGTGTATGTGCCGTCAAGTCGCTTTTGCTGTCTTGCGTTGAGGGTCCAGGTTTCGGAACCATATAACAGTATAGGTTCTATCATTGTTTTGAAGGTGTTAATCTTAGTTTTATTATCGAGACTGGAGGTCCAGACATTATGTAAATTATTACATGCTGACCAGGCCATTTCTTTTCTAGTTTTAAAATCCTTAACAGAGTCTGAGATAAATGAGCCAAGATATTTGTAGTCCTGTACACATTTAAGCTCTCGACCATTTAAGATTTTTATAGAGAAATCAGAGTTAATGGTCCGGCAGTGGTTCAAGTACTCAGTTTTGGATTCATTCAGGTACAGGCCTACACAGTTGGCTGCCTTCCCTAATGAAGAAAGTAGAGATTGGGCATTTGCGAAGGAACCACTAATTAGGGCAAGATCATCTGCAAAGTCAGCATCAGTAAGATGACGGGCCGGGAAGCGGGAGCTTCGTCTTGGTTGACTTTTGTCTGCGATTTGGTCAACGGACATACGTAAGATGTATTCTACAACAAGGATAAAGAGAAAGGGAGTCAATGTATCCCCTTGGAGAATACCTGCTTTTATGTCAATTGGCTCTGTTTCTCCATCCGGTGTATAAATAGTTGCTGTCGTATTAGTGTAGAGAAGTTGTATAGCTTTAATGAGTTGCTCGGGAATACCATACAGTGCAAGAATCTCGAGCATGAGACTTCGGTCTACTGAATCAAAGGCTTTACTAAAGTCGACAAAGATAAAAACAGCATCTAGGTTGCAGAGCTTTGTTTCTTCAATTATCCTACGTAGAGCTAATATTTGACTTAGAGTTGAACGTCCTGCTCGGAAAGCATTCTGATTATTCCTCAATAGAGGCTCAAAAAAGGGAGCAGGCGATTTAGGATCAGTCTATTATAGATCTTAGAAGCAATGGGTAAGAGTAAAATACCTCTATAATTTGATGCAAGGGAGAGATCTCCCTTTTTGAGGACAGGAATAATTTGAGATGTACGCCAGGGACAAGGACATTGGTTATCAAGGAGACAGAAGTTACAGAGCTTAAGGAGAAGACTGTAGAAGATAGGGTCCTTCCAGACAATTGCTGGAATATTGTCTGGGCCGAATGCCTTAGCTGGTTTGATAAATTTTAGAACGGTGGTGAGCTCGTTGATAGTAAACGGGTGTGTTGGAATATCTAAAGGATCAGATATCTTCGTTCTAGGTAGAGAGTGTGTTGTAGGGGTAGTAGGTACCTTGCCAAGAAGGCTACGGAAATGTACACTCCAGTTGAACATCCGGGCATCACTGGATCCACCTTTGAGTTTAATGGCTGGCTTGGCAGCCTTGCCAGAAATCTCAGAGATGGATTTCCAAGCAGCACTATGTTGTTTAGTGATGTAGAGATGCTTAATATCAGCTATTTTCCCATTAATGTAATCTTACTCGGCTTGGAGGTAGGCGTTATCCAGTTCCTTTTTAGAAGTTGTTAGCGCAACTTTTTTTAGTGTCGAGGGTTTCGCGTGGTAGGCAAGAGAGGCATACTTGAGCTTTTCACGGTTTTCTGATACTATTATGGTGGTACTGGCTGGTTTTCGAGCCGCTGACTTCTTTTTAGGAAGCATTTCTGTCAGATGGGTATTCAAACGACCAAAGCTGGTTTTTAGGCTTCATGAACAAGTAATTGGAAGAAAACAGGTTGAACTCGTCCATGAAATCTAATAGCATTTCACCATTTTTGTTGGTGGCATAATCAAATGTTAATGAAGCATCTTCAGGACCAATTTTCGCATTCATGTCACCAAGAACACAAAGAAAATTATGCCGAGGCACATTTTCAAGGACTGATCTGAGACTAGAGTAGAATTCTTCAATCACTACTCCAGGTGCTTCATTGGTTGGACTGTATCCGCAAACAATTGTAATTTTTGGATTACCCATTAATTCAAGAACCATTATCCGTGGTGATATTGATTCAACATTTAATAGGTTGTCCATAGCCTTGCTAAATAAGAGAAATCCGACACCACCGATTGTGGCATTACAGGCAGTTTTCGTACCTGAGGATGTAACTAGTTGGTATTTGCCAATTGACTTGTACTGGATTGGATCGCCAGGGTGATGGAATCTGTGTTCCTGCACGGCAATGACGTCTATGGAATTGGCTTGCGCAGATTGCTCAAGCTCCTCAAGACGACCCTTTGGCCCTAGTGTCCGTACATTAAATGTACTAAAGATAGTTTTTCTATTGCACTTTAGCAGCATGGGGTTGGTAGGGGGAAGGGGTGGTCTTTCCTCTTCATCATCAGGAATACCCTGTCCAAAAGGATTGAGAGGTACTCCGTCATAAATTCCTATTGGAGAAACAAGATCAGATTCAAGACCTTCAGTAGCAGGGGCTGAACCAATTTCCAGGGGCATACCATCAAAGATAGTCCCTCTGGGAATCGGAACCCTGGTGCAGTTTATTGTGAGGGTCATGATATTTTCAATGGCTGTATATTTTGCACCTCGCCAGGGCTGCAAAACCAGTGACCCAAGGTGGGGTGGTACTCAGCTAACTTGAGTATTTTCTCTCTACCAGAGCTCATTATTGAGACACATGCTAAACAGAAGTTGGAAGTAATACCAAGACAAGGTAAATTTATTGTTTGCTATACATTCCATTTAACTCTACCCGCAATAGAGCGAGATTTAAACGGTTTACTCCTAGTTTTTATATTAGCGCTTGCTCCAGAGTTAATTCTGCACTTTCCAGGAGACGTTGGCGGATATAATTTGATAACAATCCATTGATAAATGAATCACTAATCATCTCTGAGCGATACACCACTGCAGAAACAGAAACAAAGTTACAATGTTTACTAAGTTTCTTCAATTCCTCCAAGTATTCGTCAAGATTTTCACCGGGTTTTGTTTTCGTGAAGCTAATTGGTAACGAGCAAATACAGTGTTGGGTGTTTTAACATACAATTTCTTTAAAGTCTCAACAACTTCTTCATACGTTGTACATTCCTCGACATATTCAAAAACATCTGAAGATACAAAGTTGACAATCAATCTGAATTTGTCTGGAGCACCTTCTCCACATTCCGTAATGAAGTTATCGAAAGTCCTTTTCCAGTGTTTCCATTCCTTGGCAGCTTTGGGAGAAGTTGGATCAACATCCAATCGACACGGCTTCAATGCCTTGCTCATATTTTGTGTTGAATAAATTGTTGTAAATATACTGAGAAGATTTCCTGGAACAAGGCTTTATTCAACACAAAACTATAGTACATGTATCAGTTGTAAATATGTATATAGACCTAAAATAAACAAAATAAGAACTATATACAAATATCAACGATTTTCATAACAATCCGCAATCGTTGTGAAGTAGTTGTTAAAATGGTTCGATATTTCTGTTGGATCTATACTTATTGAGCTGTTATATGAGATAGAGTTAAGGAATAATGATTTTTTTGTTTTTACATTTATTATTTCATTAATACCTTTCCGTGTCTTTTGAAGACTTGAGGCGTTTAATTTAAAATATTTGCTATAATTATTTTTTTTACTTTGCCTTATCAGCTTTACTATCATATTCCTATAGATTTTGAATCTTGTATTTAATTCCGTTTTTTTGTTAGGGTCTTTACTTCTAATAAATTTGTTTTTGATTTTATTTCGTTTCCATATAGCTACTCTGATCTCCTTAGTATTCCAAGGCTTAAACTGGCGTTTATATATCCGGTTACTTAGTTTTTGGGCGGGAGCGTGGCTATCAAGTAAAGAGTTAAATTGATCAAAAAACAAGCGGAAAGATTGGTTAGTATTATTTTTTTCGAGTTCTAGTGTTGTGTCCCAATCTAGTTCAGAAAATCTTTGTAAAATATACTTAAATTTATTTTCTTGATGTTTCTTTTGTAGATATTATGTGTCTTTGAAGATGGTTTTGATGTTTCAGAAGTATCAATCAGAAATTGTGGCAAATAATCTGAGATTGATGCCATGAGATTACCAGAACATATATTAGATGAAGTAGAATTGGTAAAAATATTATCTATTACTGTACTTGATTTATCTGTTATTCGTGTTGGTAAATTTATATGAGGTAAAAGATTATTTGTTGTTAATAAGTTAAGATATTCCAAAATATTTTTATTGTCTTCATACTGTAATAGGTTTACATTAAAATCTCCAATTAAAAATACGTCTTTATTTTCAGTTGATAGTTTATCGATCAAAGGTTTCATATAGTTGAAGGTAAATTCATTGATCTCCATACCTGGGTGTTTATATATGCAGCCGATAACAGTATTATGTTTATATTCTTGGATTATTTTAATAAAGACTGATTCTAAAGCCTTTGATTCATAAATCTTTATATCATTGCGTGTTTTGTATTTCAGGTTATTAGAGATATAAAGCAGTGCTCCCCACACGATGATTCGGTTGACGTATATTCTGATGTATAACCATCGATTTCGATATTAGTTAAAGGAGCATTATTATGTTTAATTCTAGGTTCTGAGATTTCAATAACATCGAATTCAATAGTTAAATTAGTTAATAAAATATTTAATTCATCAAAATTCGATACTAATGACGCAATATTTAAATGCATGAATGAAAAATTATTTTATAGTGTAATTCGTGTAATCTGTCTTCCTCGGATTTATACCGTACAGTTCCATTGAAAACCCAGAACGACGAAATCAGTTTTCGCTGAAACAAATTCTTCCTCTTTCTATGGATCATTGGGTAATGAGAAGACAGATTCTCATTTATGTAAATTCTGGTTCCACTATCCAAACCCAGATCAACATGTTTGAATTCTCTTAGTTTACGGCGAGATTTCAATAAGCTAGTCGATGATTTCCGGTTGAGGAATTTCACAATGACACGCGATCTGTCATACATGCGATGACAGGCTTGTATGTCGCTCGGTTTTAAGTTTAAGTCGATTTTTGAAAATAAACTTAAAACCTTTTCTTCGAGACAGTCGTTCGATACCGATGGAGGGATTCCGACAACTTCGATGGAATCTCGACGAGACTATTGTTGAAGCTCGTAATGTTCTTTTTCCAGATTAACGATGCTGTCTAGAACATCTACATCGGTTGTTGGTAATGAGGCAGACTTGGTTATCTGGCCAACAGAAGTTTGAAGATTTACAACTGTTTCTGTGAGTTTGGAGACTTGAAGTTCCAATGCTTTTAGCGTATCGCGAAGGATGTTATTTTCGCTTTTAATATTGGAATTTCCCTCTTGCATTTTTATGCAATGGGCAACGAGGTTTCCCTTCGAAAATTTATTTAATTGTTCAGCGTTCATATTCATTGTTTTTAATTATATTAAAGTTACACCACAAGAAAAAAGTTGATTAGTTCGAAGTTATCTTGAATATATTTAAGATATGAGTTATATTTATTGATTTATAACGTTATATTATTTATTCAGCGTTTGTATAGACCGCCGTTTATGATAACTAATCGTATACCACACGTATTAGGGAAGGGGTTGCAAAACAATTCGAGTTAACGCGAGTTCGAGTTACTGGGAACATACTGTATATACTAGAATGTCCATTCTAATATTCCATTCATGCCATGAACCAGGAATCGCGAAGAGGATATCGCCGTGCAGGAGCGGCACGTTTTTCTTCCGCTGGTAATGCCGGTACGTCTACCACGTCTTCTTCCTGTTCTTCACGTTTAAAGTTCAATGGAGGCGTTGGTCGGAAATGCGAGACATTGCGTGTGCCGTCCGCTTGAGTCGGATGCTGTCATCATGTTGTGGTTGGTTGCAATCACTTTATATTGTCTCGGCTCGAAGTTTGTAGACAGTTTGTTGTGTTTTCGTTGTTTCAATATCACCGTATCACCTACGTTGACGTTGTGATCTTTTGCGTTCGTTTTCTTGTCGTAGTACTCTTTACGTTGTCGTTTCGCTTCCTCTTGTCTCTCCCACACTTTTCGATTGGTGCTCTCCTCGATCGTCTTTTTCAATGACGGAATGGTGAAGCTAGTTTCTCGTTAAAACATAATTGATGCTGATGATAGTTTCGTGGTACAGTGTGGCGCGTTTCTGTAAGTGAACAAGAAGTTTTGAAGCTGTTCTTCCAGTTCATTCGTTCGAAGTAAGCCGTTCGGACAGCTTTCATCAGAGGTTTCATGAAGCTTTCGGCTTGAGAGTTGGCTTGTGGCCATAATAGCGGTGTGATGCGTTGATGTTTGTTTCTAAGACTCTCGAAGAACTTCCTCAGTATTAGGATTTGAAAGGTAGACCATTGTCGGATACCGTGGTGTGCGGGATTCCAAAAACAGCGATTGTTCGTTGAAGAAAGTCGATGGGTAGGTCGGCAGAAGTGTTGCGTATGGCTTCGACGATCGGAAATTTGGAGAGTTGGTCGATGAGTACGATCAGGTAATATCCGTTTGGTAGGGGTCCGAGATAGTCGATGTTTGCTGTCTCTCACACCTTTTGCCACACCAAGACGCTGTAGGTCAGTGGATAAATTTTTCGGCTCACGAAACCAAACCCGCCGGTTCAAATCCCATCTCCGGCAAAATCTTTATTTCTGAGTTACAGCTGAGTTCTTGAGCGAAACTCATTGCGTAATGCAAGTCTAGCTTAAATAGGTTAGTTGCCTGGTTGAGCGATTTTTGTAGGCGCAAACGGGCGTCCAAAGTACGCAAAGACTAACCAACGCCATGGCATAGTGGTTACTGTGAGTGTTCGCATTCCAGCGACCCGGGTTCAATACCAGGTCATGGCGTCAAAGTTGACTCAGCTTTCCATCCATTCAAAAGGTCGGTAAAATGAGTACCAGTTTACTGGGGTAAAGATTGGGAAAGGAGTGGCGCCCTCCCCTACCCTTGTGGTAGTAGCCATTTGAAAAAGGAGCCCTTCGGGTCTCCTTCGACTGCGGTCGCAGACTTTACTTTACACCTTTGTAGGCGTTTTCGTAATAGACAGTTTCGCAGGTTGCACAGGTTTCGTTTGGATTTGACATGCTGCGCAGTACTTCGGTCTTCTCGTCGATGTTCGGGAAGTAACCTTTCGAACGAAGGAGTGTTTTCGTTTGCGTAATCCCCAAGTGTCCCATACGGGCGAGTTGTAGAACTGTTGTTTCCAGTGTCTCTAGAATGACGATTCTGTTGAGTTTCAGTAGCAAGTCGGACTCCTGGTTGACGGTCAGTTGATCCTTGATGTTTTTGTATGGCATGATTTTCTGCACGTGTTCTTTGATATCCGGGTATCTGTGTAGTTGTTCCAACTTGTGCCAGGCGTTGTGTCGTACCATGGCCTACTATATTTACACGGCCGGACAAGCTGCTTAAAACGGCCGTAGTTAAAAGGCCTACTTAAAATTGAAATAAGAAACGAGGAAGTAGATGTTACTTCGTTTCATGTTTTGTTCTGAATTGAAAAGCTGTTTAGAAAAGAATGTTTTTGTGTTTTTAAAAGAATATGTCGTTGTTCAAAGAAAAAAATGTTTGTAGAAGATATTATGTCATAATGATTCAGAAATAGTTTTTTAAAAGTTTTTTAGCCTGCTAAAACCATTTAATAGCTAGCTAGGTAGCTGACCACTTTAATGTCAGAAATTTTCGCGTGAAGATATTGGCTATATAATTATTAGAACTGCTTGTGCTTGACTAATGTGTATTTTGTAGTTTGTTAATGTTGTGTTGCAGTATTTCATAGTTGTTATATATAGCTATTAATTGTATATATATATATATACTATATATATACTATATATATATATTATATAAACTACGTATATATAACTTTTTAATTGTATATTACATCTACTGTATGTATATTACAGAAATAAAACTGTTTACAAAATTGTTGTTAACTTGATTTTTACATTGTGTTTTAGCTCCCGATTACTTTATTTGATAAAATAATCAATTAAAAGTCCCTTTAAATAGATCAGTTACACTGTTTCGATAGGCCTTTTAACTTCGGCCTTTTTTAGCAGCTTGTCCGGCCGTGTAAATATAGTAGGCATGGCGTCCTCTAAGTAACAGGCTTTGACACGGAAAATTCATAAAAAAATGTGGGGGCCGATTAAAGCGTTTCAAAACATTTCGATGAATTCAGCGTGGTCATCCACACGCAAAAGAAAAGTTTCCAATTTAATTTGAATTTTATTATCGTAAGAGAGTCCACTATTTTTCAAAATAAGTGCAAAACGACGACATGTTCATTTTTAATCTGTTTTAACAGTGTTTTGGTATATAAAAATGGTGAAAAAATGTTGTGTTTATGGCTGTACAACGAATTATTTATCGCAGAAGAAAATCTCACCGGAGAGAAAGGCTGTTTATAGATTTCCAAAGGACGAAGAGAATAAAAACCGTTGGATTAAATCAGTTCCAAATTCCAATTTAACTGTCACTAGCGAAACTGTAATTTGTGAGCTACATTGGCCTCCAAACTTCGAAAAGATCAAACCTAAAAATCCACCAACAATTTGGCCCAATGTTCCTTTCAGCCAGGTTCCGACATCATTACCTCCTCTACGAATAACCAAGCGCACATCCTGCTCTAGTAGGAATTCTTTTGAAGATGAACTTGATTCATTTTTGTCTGGAGACAATTTCAGCTTTGATTTTTTTAGTGACACTTTACTGAATAAAAAGCGAAGATTTTCTGTGGACATTGTTGCTTTTACTGCTGACAGTGAACTTTGTGTGCAATCAAGAGAGTTCATTGATGGAATTCCAAAATTTCTAATAAAAGTAGACAGTTCTTTAAAATACCAATCATATTTAAATGGTGTAAGGAAAAAAGTACACACTGTTTCAAACAACATGGTTAATTCATGGTCTAAATTTGAAGACATTTTACGATATTTAAACCTTTTAACACCAAATAACCAAGAAGTTGTGATAAATGAACAAATTGATTCAATGAATACAAACAAGTACAGTCTAAGTGTAATCATCAGAGCATTTGATTACTTTGCAACATCTAGAACACTCTACAAGAAACTACGCAACGATTTCAAGTTACCTTCTATTCGAACATTAACGCGTATTACTTCAAAGGTATCCAAGTCCGATGAAAAAACGTTTTTGAAGGAAGTTTTTGAGAAATTAAATGATGGTCAGAGGACTTGCATTATTCTTCATGATAAGGTATATGTTAAAAAAATGTTACTCTATCATGGAGGTGCTTTATTTGGAAAAGCATTAGATGAACCAAATTCTTTCGCAAAAACTGTTTTGGGTGTCATGATAACTTGCATGTTTGGTGGACCAAAATTCCTTTCAAAAATGTTGCCTATTAATAGATTAAACTCAGAATTCTTATATGACCAGATTGCTTTGACGATAGAAGCAATTAGAGAGTCCAATGGTGAAGCAAGAGTAATCATATGTGATGGAAATCAAAGTAATCAAGCATTTTTTAAAAGGTTTATGACATTTCCAGAGAAACCTTGGTTGACAACAGATGGAATCTTCTTGCTATTTGATTTTGTTCACCTAATGAAAAATATCCGCAACAATTGGTTGACCGAAAAAACTGGGGAGCTTATTTTTTATGAACATGGTGTAGAGAAAAAAGCATGCTGGCATCATTTAATTGAACTTTATGAAAAGGAATCAAGTTCTTTAGTAAAACTATCTGATTTAAGTGAAGTTTCTATCCGACCTAGTCACATTGAAAGACAGTCTGTTTCTACTTGTCTAAAAGTCTTTTCTGACAAAACATACCATGCTCTACTTAATCATCCTGGAACATCAAACATCCCAAGCATTAATGAAACTGCCGATTTCATAAAAGTTGTTGTGTTCTGGTGGAAAGTTCTAAATGTAAATTGTGTAGGGCTCGATTGTAGGTTAAATGACAATCAACAAGCTGTAATCCGGGACCCAAACGATGAAAGGTTGCAGTTTCTTTTGGATTTTGGAAAAATGGCATTACAAATGACTAGTTGTCAGGGTCAACGCAGAAAACAATTTACAAGAGACACTGGAAATTCAATATACCATACATGTAAAGGGATTGTTGAGCTTGCAAAGACACTTCTAAAGGAATCACATAAATATGTGATTTTGGGGAAATTTACAACAGACCCACTTGAAAAGGAATTTAGTAAATTGAGACAAGGGTCTGGTGGCACATACTTTTTAAGTGTTCAACAAATTATTGAAAAATTCAACATATCTAAAACCTCACTTCTGCTATCATATAACATTAGTGAGTTCACTTTTGATTCAGGGCATTCATGCCATTTATGTGGATTTCTTCTTGATGAATCTTCGGCTGAGATTTTTAATAATCTTCCCAATCTTGAAAAAAGCATGACAGTACAAACAATGATGTCGCTTGTGTATATAGCTGGATATGTATCTCGAAATGATGATTCACCTAATGAAGATGAACTTTTAGCCCAAACAACATTTTATTTCGAAAGGTTTGGGCAGTATTTAAAATCACTAGATAGAGGTGGATTAAAAGTGCCATTTGATAATACTGTTCAATGGGTATTGTTTTCATTTGTGTTATTTAGTTCAGTTAAAGACAAGGTTTGTCGAACATCCCAGTGCAATATCTTTATGCTAATATCCGAGCACTACTCATTTGAAATGGAAAGAAAACACGGAAATATACTGTCAAATGTATTTCTTAAAAACTACTGCAAACTCTCTACACCAAGATCAAACAAAGAACCAAGACAAAAAATTTTAAAGTTGTCTTGTTAAAGTATTTATGACACTTCAATATTGTGTTATATTTGTAAATTTATATCTTGAGTTACTTCTTAAAGTGTTTATATGTGATTGATTTTTATACAAGGTTTGTGTTGTTAAAAAGCAATTAGATAATCGCCATTTTGATTTTTGAAATATCGGCCCCCACATTTTTTTATGAATTTTCCGTGTCAAGGCCTGTTACTTAGAGGACGCCATGATAGTAGGCCATGGTCGTACCAAGTCTGCTACTATTTGCAGAACTGGATCCTTCTTGGTCTCTTCGCGTATGTCGTCGATTGACAATGCGTTCGGGCAGGCGTATTCCATAACGAAGCTGACGTACTGTTCAATTTCGTTATGTTCGTTGTCGGGTAAGTTGCTGACGGGATGTCGACTCGGATAATCTGATGTGTTGTCCTCTCCTTTGACGTGTCGAAGCTGGAACATGCATCCTTGGAGGCATTGGGTCATACGTTCGATACGTAATGGTACGATTGAGTTTGGATTGTTCAAAAGGTTGACGATGGGTTTGTGATCGCTGAACATATTGAAGGTCATTCCAAACAGGTAGAGTTTGTTATGTTCGCAGGCATAAACGATGGCTAGACATTCTCTCTCGATTTGAGAATAGCGTCGTTCTGCCGGAGTCAGCGCACGTGACGAGTATGATATCAGTTTGTGGTCTTCCTTATTCAGCGTGTTCTGGATGATGACGGCGGATATTCGGAAAGGGCTGGCGTCCGTGTAGACTGTAGTTTTTTTCTTTGAATCATAGTAAGCGACGCACGATTTCGACGTGAGTCTGACTCTTGTCTCAAAGTGCTTTAACATACTCTGGTTCTGGCAGAGTTTATGGACCTATGAAATATATATCAAGTTAACTTTATCGTTAGAAACTGAAGTTGGGTAGGTAAATAGATTCCATGTTATTTGTTAAAGTTGTCGAGTATACGTCTAGTAAATTCAAATCATATTGGTATTTTACAACACTCATAAATTACCTTTACAACTTTCAGGCAAATGTTACGAAGATCAATTTCATTTCTGGCTAATGACCCTCATCATCTTCATCAGATGGCCGACGTAGTGCTTTATTCTAGTGAGCAAATGTATACAATTTATTTCATCAATATAATGCTTTTTACCATCCACATTCATTACCTCATCATATAACGCTGGTGTGTATGGTGACCGTCATGCAAACATAATTTCGAAAGAGGGAATCTTTGCCGATGAATGACGCTCAACCCTTAGCGAATACATCACTGGATCAAGTATGTAGCTCGTCCCAGTTATTTTTGTTCTCATTCACAAGCTTTCGTAGCCTTCTAAAATTATGTGAGCATTAACAAGTTTATGCTATTTGATGTCAAATAAGTGGCACTGTGGTATCCTAAATTCAAACGAACACACATAAGTTATGCCTAAAACAACATTTTAGATGATGATCTCTTTTTCGACCATTCAATTAACATTTTTACATTATTGTTAGTGTTTTCATCCCGGTCATTTGCTTGGGGACGATAAACGGCTGAAAAAATTTCTTGTAAAATGGCCTTGCGTGAAGATTAATACGCGCAAAGTTATACTACATTCATGATGCGCGAAAATAAATACGCGCGAAATTACATGTAAGGAGCTTTGCGCTAAAATTATTACGCACGAAAATTAGTACAAATAAGGTACATTTTGTTTAAAAATGCCTGACTATATTACTATACCGACTACAAATTGATGAAAGCTTGACACAGAAAGCATGCATTAGGTTAGTAGAGCAGTGTTATCTGTAATAGGGTGGGCGTGGGTATTATTGAGTAAGACAAGATCTACTTACACAATTTCTCAACGGAGCTACTTCGATTTTGGCAAAGTTTAAGTATAGAGTTGCTGAGATTGTGACCAATTTGCATTCATTGACGTCAGATCAAAATTTGCCGGGTCAGGACAGTTTCTAACGATAAAGTTAACTTGATATATATTTCATAGGTCCATAAACTCTGCCAGAACCAGAGTATGTTAAAGCACTTTGAGACAAGAGTCAGACTCACGTCGAAATCGTGCGTCGCTTACTATGATTCAAAGAAAAAAACTACAGTCTACACGGACGCCAGCCCTTTCCGAATATCCGCCGTCATCATCCAGAACACGCTGAATAAGGAAGACCACAAACTGATATCATACTCGTCACGTGCGCTGACTCCGGCAGAACGACGCTATTCTCAAATCGAGAGAGAATGTCTAGCCATCGTTTATGCCTGCGAACATAACAAACTCTACCTGTTTGGAATGACCTTCAATATGTTCAGCGATCACAAACCCATCGTCAACCTTTTGAACAATCCAAACTCAATCGTACCATTACGTATCGAACGTATGACCCAATGCCTCCAAGGATGCATGTTCCAGCTTCGACACGTCAAAGGAGAGGACAACACATCAGATTATCCGAGTCGACATCCCGTCAGCAACTTACCCGACAACGAACATAACGAAATTGAACAGTACGTCAGCTTCGTTATGGAATACGCCTGCCCGAACGCATTGTCAATCGACGACATACGCGAAGAGACCAAGAAGGATCCAGTTCTGCAAATAGTAGCAGACTTGGTACGACCATGGCCTACTATCATGGCGTCCTCTAAGTAACAGGCCTTGACACGGAAAATTCATAAAAAAATGTGGGGGCCGATATTTCAAAAATCAAAATGGCGATTATCTAATTGCTTTTTAACAACACAAACCTTGTATAAAAATCAATCACATATAAACACTTTAAGAAGTAACTCAAGATATAAATTTACAAATATAACACAATATTGAAGTGTCATAAATACTTTAACAAGACAACTTTAAAATTTTTTGTCTTGGTTCTTTGTTTGATCTTGGTGTAGAGAGTTTGCAGTAGTTTTTAAGAAATACATTTGACAGTATATTTCCGTGTTTTCTTTCCATTTCAAATGAGTAGTGCTCGGATATTAGCATAAAGATATTGCACTGGGATGTTCGACAAACCTTGTCTTTAACTGAACTAAATAACACAAATGAAAACAATACCCATTGAACAGTATTATCAAATGGCACTTTTAATCCACCTCTATCTAGTGATTTTAAATACTGCCCAAACCTTTCGAAATAAAATGTTGTTTGGGCTAAAAGTTCATCTTCATTAGGTGAATCATCATTTCGAGATACATATCCAGCTATATACACAAGCGACATCATTGTTTGTACTGTCATGCTTTTTTCAAGATTGGGAAGATTATCAAAAATCTCAGCCGAAGATTCATCAAGAAGAAATCCACATAAATGGCATGAATGCCCTGAATCAAAAGTGAACTCACTAATGTTATATGATAGCAGAAGTGAGGTTTTAGATATGTTGAATTTTTCAATAATTTGTTGAACACTTAAAAAGTATGTGCCACCAGACCCTTGTCTCAATTTACTAAATTCCTTTTCAAGTGGGTCTGTTGTAAATTTCCCCAAAATCACATATTTATGTGATTCCTTTAGAAGTGTCTTTGCAAGCTCAACAATCCCTTTACATGTATGGTATATTGAATTTCCAGTGTCTCTTGTAAATTGTTTTCTGCGTTGACCCTGACAACTAGTCATTTGTAATGCCATTTTTCCAAAATCCAAAAGAAACTGCAACCTTTCATCGTTTGGGTCCCGGATTACAGCTTGTTGATTGTCATTTAACCTACAATCGAGCCCTACACAATTTACATTTAGAACTTTCCACCAGAACACAACAACTTTTATGAAATCGGCAGTTTCATTAATGCTTGGGATGTTTGATGTTCCAGGATGATTAAGTAGAGCATGGTATGTTTTGTCAGAAAAGACTTTTAGACAAGTAGAAACAGACTGTCTTTCAATGTGACTAGGTCGGATAGAAACTTCACTTAAATCAGATAGTTTTACTAAAGAACTTGATTCCTTTTCATAAAGTTCAATTAAATGATGCCAGCATGCTTTTTTCTCTACACCATGTTCATAAAAAATAAGCTCCCCAGTTTTTTCGGTCAACCAATTGTTGCGGATATTTTTCATTAGGTGAACAAAATCAAATAGCAAGAAGATTCCATCTGTTGTCAACCAAGGTTTCTCTGGAAATGTCATAAACCTTTTAAAAAATGCTTGATTACTTTGATTTCCATCACATATGATTACTCTTGCTTCACCATTGGACTCTCTAATTGCTTCTATCGTCAAAGCAATCTGGTCATATAAGAATTCTGAGTTTAATCTATTAATAGGCAACATTTTTGAAAGGAATTTTGGTCCACCAAACATGCAAGTTATCATGACACCCAAAACAGTTTTTGCGAAAGAATTTGGTTCATCTAATGCTTTTCCAAATAAAGCACCTCCATGATAGAGTAACATTTTTTTAACATATACCTTATCATGAAGAATAATGCAAGTCCTCTGACCATCATTTAATTTCTCAAAAACTTCCTTCAAAAACGTTTTTTCATCGGACTTGGATACCTTTGAAGTAATACGCGTTAATGTTCGAATAGAAGGTAACTTGAAATCGTTGCGTAGTTTCTTGTAGAGTGTTCTAGATGTTGCAAAGTAATCAAATGCTCTGATGATTACACTTAGACTGTACTTGTTTGTATTCATTGAATCAATTTGTTCATTTATCACAACTTCTTGGTTATTTGGTGTTAAAAGGTTTAAATATCGTAAAATGTCTTCAAATTTAGACCATGAATTAACCATGTTGTTTGAAACAGTGTGTACTTTTTTCCTTACACCATTTAAATATGATTGGTATTTTAAAGAACTGTCTACTTTTATTAGAAATTTTGGAATTCCATCAATGAACTCTCTTGATTGCACACAAAGTTCACTGTCAGCAGTAAAAGCAACAATGTCCACAGAAAATCTTCGCTTTTTATTCAGTAAAGTGTCACTAAAAAAATCAAAGCTGAAATTGTCTCCAGACAAAAATGAATCAAGTTCATCTTCAAAAGAATTCCTACTAGAGCAGGATGTGCGCTTGGTTATTCGTAGAGGAGGTAATGATGTCGGAACCTGGCTGAAAGGAACATTGGGCCAAATTGTTGGTGGATTTTTAGGTTTGATCTTTTCGAAGTTTGGAGGCCAATGTAGCTCACAAATTACAGTTTCGCTAGTGACAGTTAAATTGGAATTTGGAACTGATTTAATCCAACGGTTTTTATTCTCTTCGTCCTTTGGAAATCTATAAACAGCCTTTCTCTCCGGTGAGATTTTCTTCTGCGATAAATAATTCGTTGTACAGCCATAAACACAACATTTTTTCACCATTTTTATATACCAAAACACTGTTAAAACAGATTAAAAATGAACATGTCGTCGTTTTGCACTTATTTTGAAAAATAGTGGACTCTCTTACGATAATAAAATTCAAATTAAATTGGAAACTTTTCTTTTGCGTGTGGATGACCACGCTGAATTCATCGAAATGTTTTGAAACGCTTTAATCGGCCCCCACATTTTTTTATGAATTTTCCGTGTCAAGGCCTGTTACTTAGAGGACGCCATGCCTACTATATTTACACGGCCGGACAAGCTGCTAAAAAAGGCCGAAGTTAAAAGGCCTATCGAAACAGTGTAACTGATCTATTTAAAGGGACTTTTAATTGATTATTTTATCAAATAAAGTAATCGGGAGCTAAAACACAATGTAAAAATCAAGTTAACAACAATTTTGTAAACAGTTTTATTTCTGTAATATACATACAGTAGATGTAATATACAATTAAAAAGGTATATATACGTAGTTTAATAATAAAGATCTCTTCATTCTTTTTTGCGCTGACGTTTTTTAAAATCTTTTACTTGGTCTTTTCGGATGGAATCATTAACAATTTTTTGCTTATTGTTGTAAAAAATGTTAACAATAATTTTATTTGCCATCTTTCTGCCCCATTCTTCATGTGTTGAGCAAAGAAAATGCACAGGCATTGAAATAAAACGCTCAAGCACTTGCATGGTAACACACCTCACATTTTTAAAACAAGAGTAATGTCCTCGATTGTAGGAGAAATAAATTCTAATACACTAAATGCTTGGAATGTATAATTGGCTAAGAAGTTGTTTGGTGTTACAAGTCCTCCACGAGAAAATATGTTCAGATATTCACAGTTTTTTATTAAATTGTCTTTCGCTTCTAATTTCTCTTTACACCAATTACAGTCCACCTTTTTACTAAATTTTCTTGATATATAACCTGCAATAACAACTGCAACCTCTTTACTTTCGTCATTTAATTCGATTTCCATTATTTCAGTCGTCAGCAGCTCCAAGGTCTCAATACACTAAGAAACAACTTCATCAACATTTTCATTAACATATATATCTTCCTCCCAAAAATTAATGTTCTCTTTCATCACACTGGAAATAGCAGAAATCTTTTCAGAAACAAGAACGTCTCTCAAACTTACAAGAAACCTCCCACCACTCATCTGTCGGTATTTACTGAACTGCCTTTCAATTGGATCGCTCTGAAATCTTGCAGTTAACACATAGTTATAGTTCTCATTCAACAAATCAGTAATTAAGCTTGAGGTGCATCGCAAAGTTGTAGTTAGGGCATGAGATGTCTGCTTGGTAAGTGTAAAGTGAGGACTGGTTGACCATTGCTCAACCCAATTCGCTAAAGCAGAAAGAAACTCTGGTTTATTATCACCCAGCACAGCAGCATTTCCCAGTTGGTTTGATGTGTTAAATTGTTGTTTCGAGTTACAAACTATATACAAACATTTTATAAAAGCACAAAAGAAAGTTAGCGGCATCGAGTCGTTCCGGGTAATGACTTAATAATCCTGCTGCTGTTGATTCATCAAAAATGGAAAGAGCAAGAGACACATTCTGCTTGTTATTACCTGGATGTGTTGCTTGGTAAGTTAATTTTGGAGCCTTTCGCATATTTGAAAACAGCTTTTCATCTCTTTCATACAAATCATAAAGCATTGACCATGACATATATCCAGGAGGAATGTTAATGTTATCTTTGAATGACTCAAAGTTAAATTCAAGAAAAACAATTTTTTTCTGGCTTAAAAGATTGTTCCTGATGTTTTTAATTAGGTGAATCATGTCAAAAAACAAATATATTTTCATTTTACCATGGTAAGCTGGATGATAACATTTGAAGAATGGTCATCAGTGACAATGCCTCGAACTTTAAACCCACTGTCTTTTAAATTAAACAAGCACGCATCAATGTGATCTTTTAACCATTGTCCATTTATGGTAACTTCCGGACAAGATTTAATAACACAAGGTATTGATTTCTGTAAACTAACTACCATAAAAACACCAATTCCTTTATATAATACTCCATCAAAATTTTGACCAATAAAGTCTCCACCTTGGTATTGTACGGACTTCTGCAGATACATCTCATCAATAATCAAAACACAAACACTAGAAATTGTACCCTTTTCCAACAAGAGCTTGGGAACTTTAATAGCATCAATAGCTTCCCTTTTTTAATGAACTTTTCTTCAAAATGGTTTATGCATATAACAAAGTACTTTGTAGGCATCCATTCTTCACGATTAACAAACAATATCCAACGTTTTCGCAAGTCTTCATTTTCAGGGAAAAGAAATGATGGTTTATTCTGCCCTGTTTTATATCCTGTGGTGCAGTATGCAACAACACACTTGTTAACCATGTTCTCTTCGCTTCCTTATATCTTTTTATTGCAATTTTCTAAATATATATATATATATATATATATATATATATATATATATATATATATATATATATATATATATATATATATATATATATATATATATATATATATATATATATATATATATATATATATATATATATATATATATATATATATATATATATATATATATATATATATATATATATATATATATATATATTTAGAAAATTGCAATAAAAAGATATAAGGAAGCGAAGAGAACATGGTTAACAAGTGTGTTGTTGCATACTGCACCACAGGATATAAAACAGGGCAGAATAAACCATCATTTCTTTTCCCTGAAAATGAAGACTTGCGAAAACGTTGGATATTGTTTGTTAATCGTAAAGAATGGATGCCTACAAAGTACTTTGTTATATGCATAAACCATTTTGAAGAAAAGTTCATTAAAAAAGGGAAGCTATTGATGCTATTAAAGTTCCCAAGCTCTTGTTGGAAAAGGGTACAATTTCTAGTGTTTGTGTTTTGATTATTGATGAGATGTATCTGCAGAAGTCCGTACAATACCAAGGTGGAGACTTTATTGGTCAAAATTTTGATGGAGTATTATATAAAGGAATTGGTGTTTTTATGGTAGTTAGTTTACAGAAATCAATACCTTGTGTTATTAAATCTTGTCCGGAAGTTACCATAAATGGACAATGGTTAAAAGATCACATTGATGCGTGCTTGTTTAATTTAAAAGACAGTGGGTTTAAAGTTCGAGGCATTGTCACTGATGACCATTCTTCAAATGTTATCATCCAGCTTACCATGGTAAAATGAAAATATATTTGTTTTTTGACATGATTCACCTAATTAAAAACATCAGGAACAATCTTTTAAGCCAGAAAAAAATTGTTTTTCTTGAATTTAACTTTGAGTCATTCAAAGATAACATTAACATTCCTCCTGGATATATGTCATGGTCAATGCTTTATGATTTGTATGAAAGAGATGAAAAGCTGTTTTCAAATATGCGAAAGGCTCCAAAATTAACTTACCAAGCAACACATCCAGGTAATAACAAGCAGAATGTGTCTCTTGCTCTTTCCATTTTTGATGAATCAACAGCAGCAGGATTATTAAGTCATTACCCGGAACGACTCGATGCCGCTAACTTTCTTTTGTGCTTTTATAAAATGTTTGTATATAGTTTGTAACTCGAAACAACAATTTAACACATCAAACCAACTGGGAAATGCTGCTGTGCTGGGTGATAATAAACCAGAGTTTCTTTCTGCTTTAGCGAATTGGGTTGAGCAATGGTCAACCAGTCCTCACTTTACACTTACCAAGCAGACATCTCATGCCCTAACTACAACTTTGCGATGCACCTCAAGCTTAATTACTGATTTGTTGAATGAGAACTATAACTATGTGTTAACTGCAAGATTTCAGAGCGATCCAATTGAAAGGCAGTTCAGTAAATACCGACAGATGAGTGGTGGGAGGTTTCTTGTAAGTTTGAGAGACGTTCTTGTTTCTGAAAAGATTTCTGCTATTTCCAGTGTGATGAAAGAGAACATTAATTTTTGGGAGGAAGATATATATGTTAATGAAAATGTTGATGAAGTTGTTTCTTAGTGTATTGAGACCTTGGAGCTGCTGACGACTGAAATAATGGAAATCGAATTAAATGACGAAAGTAAAGAGGTTGCAGTTGTTATTGCAGGTTATATATCAAGAAAATTTAGTAAAAAGGTGGACTGTAATTGGTGTAAAGAGAAATTAGAAGCGAAAGACAATTTAATAAAAAACTGTGAATATCTGAACATATTTTCTCGTGGAGGACTTGTAACACCAAACAACTTCTTAGCCAATTATACATTCCAAGCATTTAGTGTATTAGAATTTATTTCTCCTACAATCGAGGACATTACTCTTGTTTTAAAAATGTGAGGTGTGTTACCATGCAAGTGCTTGAGCGTTTTATTTCAATGCCTGTGCATTTTCTTTGCTCAACACATGAAGAATGGGGCAGAAAGATGGCAAATAAAATTATTGTTAACATTTTTTACAACAATAAGCAAAAAATTGTTAATGATTCCATCCGAAAAGACCAAGTAAAAGATTTTAAAAAACGTCAGCGCAAAAAAGAATGAAGAGATCTTTATTATTAAACTACGTATATATACCTTTTTAATTGTATATTACATCTACTGTATGTATATTACAGAAATAAAACTGTTTACAAAATTGTTGTTAACTTGATTTTTACATTGTGTTTTAGCTCCCGATTACTTTATTTGATAAAATAATCAATTAAAAGTCCCTTTAAATAGATCAGTTACACTGTTTCGATAGGCCTTTTAACTTCGGCCTTTTTTAGCAGCTTGTCCGGCCGTGTAAATATAGTAGGCATGGCGTCCTCTAAGTAACAGGCCTTGACACGGAAAATTCATAAAAAAATGTGGGGGCCGATTAAAGCGTTTCAAAACATTTCGATGAATTCAGCGTGGTCATCCACACGCAAAAGAAAAGTTTCCAATTTAATTTGAATTTTATTATCGTAAGAGAGTCCACTATTTTTCAAAATAAGTGCAAAACGACGACATGTTCATTTTTAATCTGTTTTAACAGTGTTTTGGTATATAAAAATGGTGAAAAAATGTTGTGTTTATGGCTGTACAACGAATTATTTATCGCAGAAGAAAATCTCACCGGAGAGAAAGGCTGTTTATAGATTTCCAAAGGACGAAGAGAATAAAAACCGTTGGATTAAATCAGTTCCAAATTCCAATTTAACTGTCACTAGCGAAACTGTAATTTGTGAGCTACATTGGCCTCCAAACTTCGAAAAGATCAAACCTAAAAATCCACCAACAATTTGGCCCAATGTTCCTTTCAGCCAGGTTCCGACATCATTACCTCCTCTACGAATAACCAAG
Source organism: Candelabrum cocksii (assembly GCA_963930725.1). Taxonomy (NCBI): domain Eukaryota; kingdom Metazoa; phylum Cnidaria; class Hydrozoa; order Anthoathecata; family Candelabridae; genus Candelabrum; species Candelabrum cocksii. The sequence goes on from OZ005669.1 coordinate 9,802,020, forward strand.
CGCACATCCTGCTCTAGTAGGAATTCTTTTGAAGATGAACTTGATTCATTTTTGTCTGGAGACAATTTCAGCTTTGATTTTTTTAGTGACACTTTACTGAATAAAAAGCGAAGATTTTCTGTGGACATTGTTGCTTTTACTGCTGACAGTGAACTTTGTGTGCAATCAAGAGAGTTCATTGATGGAATTCCAAAATTTCTAATAAAAGTAGACAGTTCTTTAAAATACCAATCATATTTAAATGGTGTAAGGAAAAAAGTACACACTGTTTCAAACAACATGGTTAATTCATGGTCTAAATTTGAAGACATTTTACGATATTTAAACCTTTTAACACCAAATAACCAAGAAGTTGTGATAAATGAACAAATTGATTCAATGAATACAAACAAGTACAGTCTAAGTGTAATCATCAGAGCATTTGATTACTTTGCAACATCTAGAACACTCTACAAGAAACTACGCAACGATTTCAAGTTACCTTCTATTCGAACATTAACGCGTATTACTTCAAAGGTATCCAAGTCCGATGAAAAAACGTTTTTGAAGGAAGTTTTTGAGAAATTAAATGATGGTCAGAGGACTTGCATTATTCTTCATGATAAGGTATATGTTAAAAAAATGTTACTCTATCATGGAGGTGCTTTATTTGGAAAAGCATTAGATGAACCAAATTCTTTCGCAAAAACTGTTTTGGGTGTCATGATAACTTGCATGTTTGGTGGACCAAAATTCCTTTCAAAAATGTTGCCTATTAATAGATTAAACTCAGAATTCTTATATGACCAGATTGCTTTGACGATAGAAGCAATTAGAGAGTCCAATGGTGAAGCAAGAGTAATCATATGTGATGGAAATCAAAGTAATCAAGCATTTTTTAAAAGGTTTATGACATTTCCAGAGAAACCTTGGTTGACAACAGATGGAATCTTCTTGCTATTTGATTTTGTTCACCTAATGAAAAATATCCGCAACAATTGGTTGACCGAAAAAACTGGGGAGCTTATTTTTTATGAACATGGTGTAGAGAAAAAAGCATGCTGGCATCATTTAATTGAACTTTATGAAAAGGAATCAAGTTCTTTAGTAAAACTATCTGATTTAAGTGAAGTTTCTATCCGACCTAGTCACATTGAAAGACAGTCTGTTTCTACTTGTCTAAAAGTCTTTTCTGACAAAACATACCATGCTCTACTTAATCATCCTGGAACATCAAACATCCCAAGCATTAATGAAACTGCCGATTTCATAAAAGTTGTTGTGTTCTGGTGGAAAGTTCTAAATGTAAATTGTGTAGGGCTCGATTGTAGGTTAAATGACAATCAACAAGCTGTAATCCGGGACCCAAACGATGAAAGGTTGCAGTTTCTTTTGGATTTTGGAAAAATGGCATTACAAATGACTAGTTGTCAGGGTCAACGCAGAAAACAATTTACAAGAGACACTGGAAATTCAATATACCATACATGTAAAGGGATTGTTGAGCTTGCAAAGACACTTCTAAAGGAATCACATAAATATGTGATTTTGGGGAAATTTACAACAGACCCACTTGAAAAGGAATTTAGTAAATTGAGACAAGGGTCTGGTGGCACATACTTTTTAAGTGTTCAACAAATTATTGAAAAATTCAACATATCTAAAACCTCACTTCTGCTATCATATAACATTAGTGAGTTCACTTTTGATTCAGGGCATTCATGCCATTTATGTGGATTTCTTCTTGATGAATCTTCGGCTGAGATTTTTGATAATCTTCCCAATCTTGAAAAAAGCATGACAGTACAAACAATGATGTCGCTTGTGTATATAGCTGGATATGTATCTCGAAATGATGATTCACCTAATGAAGATGAACTTTTAGCCCAAACAACATTTTATTTCGAAAGGTTTGGGCAGTATTTAAAATCACTAGATAGAGGTGGATTAAAAGTGCCATTTGATAATACTGTTCAATGGGTATTGTTTTCATTTGTGTTATTTAGTTCAGTTAAAGACAAGGTTTGTCGAACATCCCAGTGCAATATCTTTATGCTAATATCCGAGCACTACTCATTTGAAATGGAAAGAAAACACGGAAATATACTGTCAAATGTATTTCTTAAAAACTACTGCAAACTCTCTACACCAAGATCAAACAAAGAACCAAGACAAAAAATTTTAAAGTTGTCTTGTTAAAGTATTTATGACACTTCAATATTGTGTTATATTTGTAAATTTATATCTTGAGTTACTTCTTAAAGTGTTTATATGTGATTGATTTTTATACAAGGTTTGTGTTGTTAAAAAGCAATTAGATAATCGCCATTTTGATTTTTGAAATATCGGCCCCCACATTTTTTTATGAATTTTCCGTGTCAAGGCCTGTTACTTAGAGGACGCCATGATAGTAGGCCATGGTCGTACCAAGTCTGCTACTATTTGCAGAACTGGATCCTTCTTGGTCTCTTCGCGTATGTCGTCGATTGACAATGCGTTCGGGCAGGCGTATTCCATAACGAAGCTGACGTACTGTTCAATTTCGTTATGTTCGTTGTCGGGTAAGTTGCTGACGGGATGTCGACTCGGATAATCTGATGTGTTGTCCTCTCCTTTGACGTGTCGAAGCTGGAACATGCATCCTTGGAGGCATTGGGTCATACGTTCGATACGTAATGGTACGATTGAGTTTGGATTGTTCAAAAGGTTGACGATGGGT